>CAUYUJ010015005.1:629126-699126 GCA_963575745.1 Prorocentrum cordatum | reverse complement strand
CCTCCTCCTCCTCCTCCCCCCTCCTCCTCCTCCTCCTCCCTCCCCCATCGCAGGAGACGCACTAACCGCGCGCTAGAACAGAGCGCGCGCGCGGCGCGAGATGCAGAGGAAGAGGAGGCGGAGGTGGAGGAGGAGGAGGAGAGGAGGAGGAGGAAGGAGGAGAATGGGGGAGGAGATGGAGAGGGGAAAGGAGGAGAAGGGGAAGGACGCGGCGGTGTATATAGTTGGGGGCCGCCAGTGTCCTCTGGGGCCCGTCTCGGCGCCCTGGAGACAGTCTCAAGTGCGCTAAGATCGCTCCAAGAGGGCCCCGAGAAGGCCCCAGGAAAGGCCCAAACGGATGCTACAACGCACCCCCCCTATTGTAGTATCCGTTGGGGGTTCTCTTGAGACTCTCTTGGGCTCTTCCTGGGGTCTGGTGGCAGCCGCCAGATTCCTCTGGGGCCCGTCTGGGCGCTCTGAAGCAGGCACAAGAGTTCCAGGATCGCTCCAACAAGGGCCCAAGAAGGCCCCAGGAAAGGCCCAGGCGAGGCAGGCCCAGACAAAACGGACATCGATGTCCACATTGTCCGGGCGCACCCGCTGCCGCCGCGGTAGCGAGGGGGGGGGCAGCCGACGGGCGACGAAGAGGGGCGGGCAACCAAACGGATGACAACGCACCCCCCTGTTGTAGCATCCGTCGGGGGTTCTCTGGAGACTCTCGTGGGCCCTTCTCGGGGTCTGATGGCAGCCGCCAGATTCTGCTGGGACCCGTCTGGGCGCTCTGGAGACAGTCCCAAGAGCGCGGAGATCGCTCCAACAGGGCCCCGAGAAGGCTCCAGGAAAGGCCGGGGCGGATGCTGCAACGCACCCCCCTGTGGTAGCATCCGTTGGGGGTTCTCTTGAGGCTCTCTCGGGCCCTTCTTGGGTGCCTCTTGGGCCCCCCTTGGACCCCTGAGAAGCTCCCGATAATGAGGGCGATGGGGGGGGGGGGGGGGTCGGCCGCCGAAGGTCTGCCAGAAGTCCCTGGAAGTGAGCCCTTATGCGGAACCGAAGTGCACGCACGTATTCTCCTGCGACATCAAAGAGTCAGCTCGTCGTTTCATCATGACTTTCCGCCGGCCCCAGTACCTCTTCGGCGACATGGCGGGCGCGTCTGCCCCGCGAGCTTTCGATCACATATCTTCCAGCACAGTTGGAGTGCCAGGCAGTCTTGACGTTCTCATCGCCGGGTTTGTTTGCGGGGACGTCAGCTCGCTGAATGCGCACCAGGGCGCCAACAAGGACTGCGTCGCGAAGGGCACCAAGAGGACTGGCAGCACATTCAGGGGAGTTTTAGACTACGTGGCGTCCAGGTTCCCCCGCGTCATGTTGCTCGAGAACGTCGAGGCCATCAATTGCAAACCTGACGATGGGGTGGGGCCGAGCAACGGCGAGGCTGTTTGCGCGGCCTTGCGCCGCATCGGTTACGCCGTTAGGATGGTGACCCTTCAGCCTTCGGACCACGGCGTGCCTCAGCGTCGCCGTCGCTGCTGGTTCATTTGTTGCCTCGTGAAGAACGGCGACGTGTCAGACAGCGGGAATTCGCAGGAGCTTGAGAAGTTCTTGGACTCGACCGTTCGCGTGGTGAAGGACTTGATGATTCCCCATTCGTCTCTGGACATGGTCCTCATGCCCGCCAAGAGCCCCGAGCTGCGCGCGTGGCAGGACCAGCGCACGTCCATCCCCGACGAGCCGCAGGAGCCCGCCACGAAGGCGATGAAGTGGAAGGAGCTACACAAGGCCACTTTCAGGGCAAAGGGCTTGCGTTGGCCGCCGGAGATGGAGAACATCTACGATTCGCGGGACCTCGAGCTCATCCAGCAGTTGCCGTTGAGGTCTCGCGAGGTGATAGCGTTCCACGACTTGACGAACCCGATGTCCGGCCCGATGTCTCGTTTGCAGCCTGGCGATGAGATCGTCGTTGACGTGAGCCAGAGCATTAACCGAACGACAGCGGCTTTGAACCTCGCGCCGTGCGTGTGCCCCGAGAGCTTGCTTTGGATGCGCCGCAGGCGTCGCCTGGTCGAACCCAACGAGGAGCTGGCGCTGCAGGGTATGCCCATCTACGACGAGGCCGACTTGAGCGCCTTCAGCCATCGGGAGGTTCGCGACCTCGCAGGCATGGCGTTTTGCGGCCATAACGTCTTGGCCTTGCTGTTCGCGGTGTTCTCGACGCACCACTTCCCCGACATCTTGGCAGGCCCCAGCCTGCCGGCGAGCACGCCGGGCACCGACAGCCCTTTCTGGCCCTGAGTCGTCGATGGCAGGGGCGCAGCCGATGAGGTCAACGAATGATCGAATGATAAGGAGGGCGACGGAGGAGGATGAGGAGGGGGATGAGGGAGAGGAAGAGGAGGAGGAGCAGGAGGAGGAGGAGGGTGGGAGTTAAATGGAGGAGGAGGAGAAGGAGGATTAGGAGGAGGCGGGGAGGCAGCAGGCTTGAGATTTTAGGAGCGGCGTTGAGGCACTTGAGGTCGTCAAGGGGGTCGCGCCCCACTGTCTCCGATGCCGCCCGTGTGACCCTTCTTTCGGTCGATAGGTCGACTGCCCTTGGGCTCGTTGTGGCGTTTGCCGTCTTTGGCAGTGTGTGTCTCCAGTTTAGTTTCGGGCTGAAATCTTGGGAGTCGAGGTGCGGCGCGACGCGGGCAGCGTTTGCGCTTTTGGCAGCTCTTGAGTTTCAGGAAATTCACATCCAGCTGCTTGCCCGCTGGAAGAGTTCAGCGCGTGGCAGCTCGGGCGGCGTACGAGGGGCCGCGCAGTTTCGTTCTGCTTCCGCGCTGCCCAGGAACAAAAGCCGGAAAAGAGCTAGAGAACAGCTGCACTGGGGGCCCTCTGGATCCGATGTCCCCTCCCCCCCCCCCCCGCCCCATCGTTCACCGCCCACCAAACCACCCCAACCCAACCCGAAGGCCCCAATTTGCCCTCCATTTCCAGTTGGGGGGGGGGGTCGGGGAACGTTGAGAAAACACACATGAAGCTCGTACCCCCCCCAACCCGAAATTCGGGTCTTCGGGTTGGGTTGGGGTGGTTTGGTAGGTCGCCAATCGTTCTCGCACTTCTGAAAACTATGGAGATTTGAGTCGCATGCGCGTTGAGCGCCGTTTAGCAAAGGCCTTAAGGGGGCGGGGTGGAGCGGGGGCGGGTTTCGGTGGTCATCGCGCGGGCGTTCGGGGTTCGAACGCGGGTTGCGGATCGCCTCGAAGCCAGCGCGTTGCCGATCGTTGAAGGACGAAGCGCTCATGCGGTGTCAGATGCATTCCAAGTGTCAAGCCACCGAATCGCCCTATGGTCTTTCATGGTCAGGCGCATTTGTTCCGTTTGCTTTTCCCTCGAGCCTCTTTGGCAGTTATCGCGCGCCCCTCGCCGGCTACGACGCCACCCGCGACCTTGCCTTGGCCAGCGCCTTGCCTGGGGGCCTGGGGGTCATGGACCTGGAGGCGCTGTTGTCGCAGGTTGGCGAGGGGGAGAGCGTCGCGCCCCTGGATGACGCGGGCGGCGGCGGGTGCGCCAGCAGCAGCGCTCGCGGCAGCGCTCGCGAGGATGGGCCCGCTGCGAAGAAGGCGCGGAGGGGGGCTGGCTTTGCGGCTGGCGTCCCGAGCATCTCTCCCAGGACGCCTTCGACGCAGTTCCCGAGCGGCATGGCCACGTCCAGCGCGCCGACCGAGTGCGGCGACGGCGACGGCGACGAGGAGGACGACGGGGCCATGACCATGAAGAAGATCGGGATCGGCGTCGTCGGCGTCCGCTTGTCGCAGCTCCCCGAGCAGTACAACGCGAGAACTTGCAGCAAGGTTTGCCTCGGTTGCGGTTGCAAGCCGTCGGATCCCGACCCCATCAACCCAACCTTGAGCTACGCCTGGTTCAAGCCTGACTATGGCGGACTGGTGTGCGCGTACTGCGGGACAGCCAAGGCCAGGAAGTACCCCCACAAGAGCAACGACCAAGTCTTCAAGGGCGTGAGGACTAACGAGGAGGAGTGGAAGAAGTTCCAGCAGTTTTGCAAGTTCTTGATCGAGTCTTGGAAGTCGGGCAAGCAGCGGGTTCGCAATGTCCTCGATGCGCCGATGGAGCAGACGGTCAAAAAGATAGCGGAGATAAATATGTCCGCCGCCGACAAGGGCAAAATGAAGTTGTACGACAGCTACGTCCAGGAGTTCGGGGATCCAGCCACAAACGGGAGGGGGCACACCATCACCATGGCGCAATGGAAGGACGGTAGCAAGCAAAAGGTCGTGCTCATTCCCATGACGGCGTCGGACGAGATGGAGTGCAAGTGGAAGATTAAGAACGGCTTCAGGCACGACACGACGTTGGACGACGGCGCCCTCTCGATGCGCCCGGACCAGCAGCGGCAGCTCTTCGACAGTTTGCGAGATGCCCACGGCGTGTCGCGGTTGAGCGGGGACATTCAGGTCCAGGAGCGCCCCGCGCCTGCGGCGGCGGGGGAATCGCGCCTGGCGGGCGAGGGGCCTGCCGCGCCCGCGGCGCCCGAGGAGCCTGAGGAGCCTGAGGATGAGGGGGAGGATGAAGAGATTGACCTGGACGCCTCTTTCGACGTGGACTTGCTGGGCGGCGCCGGCGCCGCCATCGAGGACAGCGGCGGCGCCCCGCCGCGCCAGAAGGCTCGGAAGACAGGCGGTGGCCTGGATGCTGGATCTCCTGGCGCTGATGCTGCTGGAGCTGCCGGCGGCGGTCGGCCTCCCGCGCAGCCGAGCGGCGGCGCCGCCGCAGTTCGCCGGGCAACGGCCGACCGTGCCAAGGCGGCCTTGGACGCTCGATCGGCCCCTTCCGCCACGCCGCCGTCTTTGCCGACCAGGCGACAGGGCGGCGCCGGCAGGCGGGGCGTCGCGAGGCCGAAGGCGGGCAAGGGCAAGGCGGGCATTGGCGCCGCGGATTTGGCAAAAGAAGAAAGAGAATTGGAGAAGTTGGTCGAGAAGGGCGAGGCATGTTTGCGGGAGTTCGCTGCGTGGAGTCGCGAGACCATCGTGCACGAGAAGGACAAGCGTTTCTACAAGGCCACTCGGAGTTTGAGTGATAGTATTGCTGCCAAGAACACCTCAGACGTGACGGCGTCGAATGCGGAGTTGGCCGAGAAAGCCGAGATCACAGTGAAATTGATGGGTTTGATGGTCCAGCGAGTGAAAGCTTACACCACGTGGGTCAAGAAGGCCGAGGATAAGCCGTACCTCGATGAGATCGCGTCCATGACCGAGTTCTCCATGAAGGCCCCGATGGTGACCCTCGAGCTGCCCGTGTGCATCCAGTGCGACGCTATGGAGTTGGAGTTCCGCTCTGGCATTTGCGACGCCATCAGCGAGATCAGGCAGGCGCGGGCTTCTGTTGAGGACTCCGCGGAGGTTGCGGACCAGATATTGCAGCGGTGGCAGACCGTCGACCTGGCGAACGTGCAGAGGTTGTACTCGCATGACAAAGCCGTTGCAGAGCAAAGCCGCATGGTGAAGGAGACTTTCTTGGACATCCTCAACCACACCGACTTGAACAAGCTGTCTCCCGAGGACACGTTGGAGGCCATGAGAATCGCCTTGTCTCCCATCCCCAGGGATTCGCCGCCAGCAAGCTTCGACCTCGGCGCTCCCGTCTTGCAGGCGCTTCGCTCGATCAAGTCTGTCGTGCTCGTGGATAGGTACGCCGGGCGGGGCAGGGAGGCTCTCGATGACATTGCGGTTTTCCAGAGCAGCGACAACGAGATCTTGATGCAGTTCAAGACGCCGGCTGGCCTCAAGATGTTGAGGTGTTGCAAGGACTCCCCGTCGTCCGTCGCTGCGAGTCGTCGCAGTTGTTATTGTCACTGTTTCCTCTCCTTCTCCTCTCCTTGAGGAGCGTGCTGCCCAGGTTGTCAAGGTGGAGAACAGCGTGAACCGTCTTCGAGAGATGAGTGGTAAAACGTTCGACACGGTCGCCGAGATCATCATGTTTGACAAGGAGTTCCACCTCCCAGGTGTGGTTGAGCAAGCTGGGGAGGAGTGTGCCACATGTCTGGCACGAAACCTCGACGCTTGGATCATGGCCCAGTCTTGCGTTGTGAAGGGCGCCGTCAAGGCCGTCCTCGATGGCAGCATCGACGCGGAGTCGGCGGGGGAGGATCGCGTCTTGTCCGCTCCCGCGCTCACGACGTTTCTGGCCCAGGTCCCCAACGTGTTGAAGATGGGCATCGTGACTGCGAAGACCGACGCCGCCGAGGCTTACGTCCATGGCCTCGACTTGCTGAAGGCCATCGCCGCGGGGCCGCTACTGCTACTGACGCCTGATGCCGCTGGCAGTTGCAACATGGCCCACTTCGAACGTCTCGCCCACATGATTCAAGATATCTCGGTTTGTTATTCTTCGAGCTCAAGGGCTTTCGAAAAGATCGGCTCCAGCCAGACTGAGGTCCGCGTGTTGCTCAATAAGGCCATTGAGACTTTGCGGGCGGCAGAGGCCGCAGTCGTGACTCCAAAGGTATCTGACATCGCCAAGTTCTTGTACTGCGACTCCTCGTACATCCCAGGCCCCGACGCGGCCGCTCCCGACGCGGCCGCAGCCGCCGCTGCCCCGCCCATCACGGTCGTACCTTTCATCCGTGAGATGGATATCGAGAGGCTCGCGACACTTTACGACCAGCACAGGGGCAGCTTGTCCCAGGTCGCAGACCACGTCCAGGACGCCGTAGCAATGCTTTCGGCCCTTGCCCGGCCTGAGGCGGCGGCGGTGCTCCAGGTCAAGTTCGCACTGGTCCGCGTGCGTCTCCGATACGCGCGCTGCTACGGCGCTATGGCCGACTCCAGGACCGAGTTCGTCACCCTCGACGCGTGGCTCAACCTCATCGCAGGCTTGGCCGCCGACCACGCCGCGCTGACTGCGGTTTTTGCGTCTGAGACACTCGCTGAAATGTGGGGTGCGTTCGTTGGGGCCTCAGCTGCGAGCGCGTCGGCCCTGCGCCAGGTCGAGTTCGCGCCAGTCAAGACGGCGTGCGAGCATGGCCTCGAGAAGAGCGGGGAGCTGATCATTACGCTCGTCGGCAACTGGTCTCTCCGACTGAGCCGATGGTCCCAGAAGTTGCTCAGCGAGATCCCGTCCGAGTGGAACAGCTTCGTGGTCAAGGTCTTCGACGTGGAGCGCATCAAGAGCGAGCTCTTGGCGAAGAAGTGGGATGCGTTCGCGAGAGGGTGGGCCTCGCTCCAGCGGCTCTTCAGCCAGGTCCGCGGCTTCGAGTGCGCCCTGACGGGCAAGTTCGATTCCATGCATGCTGCCACCTCGACGTCCGTGTCTGGCGTGCTCCTGGACGGCAAGAAGCTCATTGCTGCAATCGCCTCGTGCGCACTGATCGTGGAGAAGCTCCCCAATTTGCCGTCCGTGGATCGCGTCAGCGTCATTGAGCAGCACCTCAGCAAGGCCCGTTCGTCATCGGCCCTTCCGCCGCCGAACATCGTGGATTTCCTTGGCAAGGAGCTCAAGAAGGCGAAGGCGGCTGGCAATGGCGGCAAGAAGCAGTAATTCGTACTTCGGCGAGCTCTTCATCAGCATGCTGCGCGGCTGCAGTTGGACTTCGGGGAACTGCTGGACGCGCTCGACACGCTGCGCTGGCTCCGCGGCGCGGTGCTGGGGCTGGAGCTGTGCGGCTCCATCGTTGCCTTTTTGAGTGCTTGGGGTTTGGGGACCTTGGGGATGTTGTTTCGCCCGGGCAGTGGGCGGGCATGAAATGATATTACAGGTCAGCTCTGTCGGGCTGAGCGGCCCAGCCGTCTTCGCTTCGATTCGATTCGCGCCACCGCCCTTCTACCTGTCGCCAGGGACCGCCAGGGGCGCGAAGACGGCCGTGCCTCGCGCTCAGCAGAGGCATCCTGGGATGCGTTCTCCAAGTGCGGGCGCGAGATTATCGCGCGTCGAGCGTCGCGGCCAAGGTTCGGCCTGGGTGCGAAGGTCGATCCTTCTTTCGGCGTGGCGTTCTCCGAATGCGGGCGCGAGATCATCGCTCGTTGTGTGTCGCGGCCAAGGTTCGGCTTGGGTGCGAAGGTCCATCCTTCCCTCGGCGTCTCGGCGTAGCCTTCTCCGAATACGGGCGCGAGATCATCGCGCGTCGCGCGTAGCGGCCAGGGTTCGGCTTGGGCGCGAAGGTCCATCGTGCTCTCGGCGTAGCTTTCTCCGAATGCGGGCGCGAGATCATCGCGCGCCGCTCGTCGCGGCCCAGGTTCGGCTTGGGCGCGAAGGTCCATCGTGCTCTCGGCGCGGGGGGCCTGACGGTGAAGTAGCGGGCGCACGGCGCAGCGGCGTCGAGGGCGCGGGCGTGGAGGGAGAGGTGGACGGGGAGGTTGTGGAGGTGGATGTGGGGGGTGCGGCGTGGTGGAGGGAGGCCAGGGGTGGACGCGGGGTAGGGTGCGCGGGAGGATATGGGCGAGGCGGGAGTCGTGGAGGATAGCCGCGGCCCGAGGGGCCGATGGCGGGGAGGAGGAGGAGGAGGGCGACGACGAGGAGGAGGAGGAGGAGGAGGAGGAGAGCAAGATATCCTGCTCTCCTCTTCCTCCACGTTCGGCCCTTGGTCATCCTGGGCTCGAGGCCTGAGGGCCTGCGGCCGCCTTTGGCGGGCCGCGGCGCCGCCGGCGCACGGCGGCGCAAAGCCCCCGCGGGGCTCGCGGCCAGGAGGAGGAGAGGGGGGGCGAGCTGCCCACCCCCCCCAGCTGCGGTGGCGCGGGGTCGTTCACGACAGGCGAGATTGGGGGTGCTGTTCCCTTCAACCTCGCGGGAGCCCGTCGGTTCCTACGTCAGACGACCCCTGGGGTCGTTCGATGTGGTAACCGACGGGCCCTCAGAGGGCGAGGGCAGCAGGTCTTCTGAATCTCCCAGGCTCTGCGAGGTGTGGCCCGACGTGAAGATCGCCGACCATGCCTAGAGGGCGTCGGCAGCGGGCTTCTACGGTCCCCTCCATCCTCCTTCTTCGCATTATTCTTCGAACTCCCTCCCTCCTCCGTCCTCTTCCCTCGCCTGCCTGCCCGCCCCCCCTTCCCCCCCGCGTCGAGGCTGTTGCCGCCCCGCCGATCTTGACAGGCTTGCGCCATGCCGCCCCCAGTATCGAGGCTGATGCCAATGCCGCCCCCAGTATCGAGGCTGATGCCGGATGCCGCCGCCGTCAAATCCATCGGTTCCAAGGACCCTGGGATCCAGACATTGGGGCCCCAGGATCCCTATGTCCTGGCCCCAGGATCCCAGGCCCCCAATTATGTGGATCCCCGAGCCGCAAGTTCGTGGACCCTGGATCCCTACAGGCGATTTGCGTGGATCCCTAAACCCCAAGTTTGTGGACCCTGGATCCCTGCAGGTGATGCACGTGGATCCCTGAACCCCTCGTTGGTGGACCCTGGATCCTTAGTCGGTGGACCCCGGACCCCTGGATCCCGAAATACCACCCTCCTGTCCCCCCCCCCGTCTCCGATTAAAGGAACCAGCCCAATGGGAGGCTTCAATCTGGATGACTGTTCGGAGGCTTCGTGGGCTTGGGCTTGGGCTTCCACAGACCATTCGCCTTTTCCACTCGCACTGCATGTCGATTCTGGCGCACCAGTTACAACTCTGTCCAGTGACCAAGGCTCTTGGGAAAGCGTATAATGAGGCCTTACAGGTGATTGCTGCTGGTCCACGCCATGCCTTCTCGAGGGAGATGCTGACGGGCATGCGAGCTTTGGGAGCCTCTTTAGTATGATTGGATATCGATTGATTTTCTAGAGCTATCAAGTTTCGGGTGGTGATGTCCTGCTCCAGTGTAGATGCTATCCAGTATGAGATGGAGTCGTTGACGGTTTCCCTGGACGACGATAACTTCATTCTTGCTCGACTGGTATGGCCCTGGTGGAAGTCTTCCTGGATCAGGACTACGGCGAATGAAGTAGGCAACTTCACGGTCCCGTCTCTGGAACTGGAACCCATCCCCAAGAAATCCCTTCAGAAGAAAGCCATGCGCAAGCTCCGAGGGCTCCGTGACCCCACTGTATCCCTTCGCAACATGGTGCAGAGGGTGTCCAAGTGGGTGGGTCCCGACCGCTTTGCGGTAGCTGACTTTCAGGTGCTTGTCCAGAGGATGCGTGAAGTTGAGAAGGACAGCGCGATGCACCTCGTCACGGGGGTTCTTAGAGTGCTCTGCCTTTGGGTCTGTACCTCCAGTCGGCTGCGTACCACGGTGGAGGGATGCGCGTTCGGGTGTCCTCTGGAAGCGGCCGGCGACGACCTGAGGCATTATCGCGCGTGCCCCAAGTTGAAGGCAGGGTTGATTGACAGATTCCCCCGCGGAGGACTTCTGAGGTCTTGGACCGCGGCTCTAACGGGCGAGGATTGGCTCCTCACTCTTTGTTGTTTGGGGCCACAGTGGGGGCGGTCACGTGGCCCGGTGGGGCGCGCCCTTGTCGATTGCTTTCTGGCCGCGCATAATGCTCGCAGGACTGGCTCGGTCCAGCCGGGGGAGTTTCTTATTGAAGCACGGCTTCGGCAATTGTCTCGTCGGCACCCCAAGCTTAATGAGGCGCTACGAGCGCTGCGTCTGGCTGCTGCTGCTGCCGCCCCTCCCCCTGCTCCTCCTGCTCCTCCTGCTGCGCCCCTCCTCTCCTGAGTTGCCGTGTCCCCCTTTTTGGTCCCCCTTTTTCCCTGTGGCCCCCTAGGTAATGGTCCATGCATGATGCCTTCAGAGTTTGATGTGGCCCTGGTGGGTCTCTCTGGTTGGCTGGCTGGTTTCCCGAGGTTATTTTTCCTGTAGTTGTGCGTTCTCTGAGCTCTGTTACGTTTCTTGGTTAATTCAGGGCCCCGTGTTGTCGCCAGGGTTGTGGGCGCTGCTCTGTGCTCGTGGTGACCCTCTCCGCCTGCAGGCGAAGATGGTGAGGTGCAGCTAGAGGGGGCGCCTCTCTTGCCGCGCCGCCGCCCCCCTGCCTCGGGAGGGTGCCTCTCTTGCCGCGCCGCCGCCCCCCCGCCTCTCTCCGCCGCCCGCCCCGCGGCCGCCCCGCCTCTCTTGCCTGCCCCGCCTCTCTTGCTGTCCCTGAGCTACAGGTTCTCGGACGGGCGGAACGGTCTGGTTCGCTGGAGCGTCGATGGAGCGTCGCTCCTGTAGGGTAGGCAGGCCTTCCCGCGACGCCAAGCCGCGGCGCCTCCAGACACCCGTTGCGTCTGGCGCGGAGGAGGTCACCCCCCTCTGCCGCGCCCCGCCGTTGCCCTCAGGTCCCCGACGAAGTTCGAGGCACCCCCGCAGCCGCTCCGCGCGAGAGAGCGGCCCCCTCTCGCCCTCAGGTTCCCGACGAAGTTCGAGGCACTTTGTAGGCCAGCTGTCTTGTTTCCCTTGTTCGGTGCGTTGGGGCTTCGTTTTTGGGGCGTGCCCCTTTTGTCTGCTTCTGCCTGCTGCGCCGTGGGTTGGGCCCTCGGTCAGCCGAGGAGTGAGCGTGGCATGGGAAGGATGCTCGAGTGTGCGATCCCCTTTTGGACGGCGCGCCGTGGGGGGGCGCGCGCCCGCCAGGGATCCAGTGCACTCGGAGCAGAGTGCCCGCCGCCGCTTTTCTTTGCCCTGCCCCTGCGCTGCCCCTCCCCCGCCCTTTGCATGTTAGATAGCACGGTGCCCGCTGCTCGTCGACATTCGGTGTGCGCGCTGGCGGTGGAGAAAAAAATCCTCCTCCTTCTCCTCCTCCTCCTCCTCCTCCCCCTCCCCCCCCATCCCTCCCTCCCTCCCCCTCCCTCCCTCCCTCCTCCTTCCCTCTCCTCCTCCCCCTCCTCCTCCTCCCCTCCTCCTCCTCCTCCTCCTCCTCCTCCTCCTCCTCCTCCTCCTCCTCCTCCCTCCCCCCCCTCCTCCCCCCCCCTCCCCCCCTCCCCGTCCTCCCCCTCCCTCCTCCCCCTCCACAATTACACAATATGAAATTACTCTTCCACTTCCCCTATGGCGCCCCGAAGATGGCCGACCCCCCCCCGCGTACTGTTTTTTTACACACCGGATCCCCGGGAAACGGGATTTTTTTCCTTCAAAATGCTGCTCTCGTTGAGGCGCCGGTTTCATTTTTGCTCCCGAATCGTTCCGAATCGTGCTCCCGCTGCAGCGTGGGCCTCATTTTCGAATCGGTGTTTGGCCTCCGTCGTTCAGGATTGCGTTCTCGCCCCTGCGCGGGCCTCTTTCTCGCGCGCCCATCCGCCCGCCACCACCGCGCCGCACCACCACCACCACCACCACCACCACCACCACCACCACCACCACCATCACAACCACCACCAGCACCACCACCACCACCACCACCACCACCACCAGCACCACCACCACCACCACCACCACCCTTACCACGCACACACGCACGCACGCACGCACGCGCACCACCACCCACTACGCACGCGCGCGCGGAGCCACAGGTCAGCTACGACACGCGTCCGCGGATAGAGAAAATCGGCGCCATGGCAAGGGATGGGAGGGAGGGGCAGGACGTCAGATGTGACGCGAGCGCACCCAGCTTGTTCTCCTCCCCCTCCTCCCCATCCCCCCCCTCCCTCCCTCCCTCCTCCTGATCCCACTCCTCCCACTCCTCCTGATCCCACTCCTCCCCCCCTCCGTCCCTCCCTCCCTTTTTCCTCCTGATCCCACTCCTCCCTCCCACTCCCTCCTCCTGATCCCCTCCCTCCTTCCTTCCCTCCCTCCCCCCAGCATCTCCGGGGGTGCTCCGGGCCTCCTCCGGGGCCGCACCCCTGCGCGCGCGCGCCCTGCCACGCGCGGGGCACGCCCTGCCGGCGGGGCGCGCGAATGCCTGCCGCCAGGCCCGCCGAGCGGCGCGCGGAGCCTCGGCGAGGCGGGCGGCTCGGCGAGCGCCCCGGAGGCCTTCGGGGGCAACGGTCGGGGGGAGGGGCCCAGGGTGAGATGTAAGTCGGGCCTGTCCCCCTACGGTAGGTTTGCGTCGTGTCGACCAGCGGCGACCCCAGCGCGGGCGTTCAAGGTTAAACGCCGCCGGCGACCCAGAATCGATCGATGTTGAACGATCGGACGTTGCGGCAGCGGCCGATCGTTCAAGGTTGAACGATCCTTGCGGTGTCAAAAACCAATGCTGGGGTCGGCACGACACGAACCTGCCGTACAGGGGGACTTTCGACGAGAAATAGAAAGTACCCCAAAAGTTGGTAAAAATAATCCAGAAATAGCCCGGGGACTATTTTTTCAAATATTTTTGTCCCTTCTTGGGGTATTTTTGGGGCATGTTTTCATTGTTCGTTGAAAATCCCCCTGTAGGGGGACACGCCCGACATAAGGTTAAGTCGGGCTTGTCCCTTTACAGGAGGAAGATTCAAAAGATGTTGAACAAAAGTCAGGGGGTGATTCTGTTGACTAGTGTTTCCCATCGGGCGGGTGTTTTTGTTGGTTATGTTTTTGGCTATGTTTGGGGGGCCCAGGGTTCAGTCGGGCCTGTCCCTCCACAGTTAGGCCGGGCCTCTCCACTCACGGGGGGATTTTGAGTGACTAATCAAACATACCCCAAACAAATGCTCCAAAATGATTTAAAAAAAAAATGCAACGAAACTCGTCCCCAACTATTCCCCCTGTAGAGGGTCAGGCCCGACTTAACTCTACAGGAGGAACCTTCATAAATAGTTAGAAAAAAGTCTGGGGACGATGTTTTGACTTTGTTTTCCCCTTTGTTTGGCTGTTTTTGGTTTATTTGTTTGGATTCCGCCCCAAATCCCCCTGTAGGGGGACACGCCCGACCTCAGCCCAGGGGCAGGGCTCGTTTCATGATTCCTCCGATTCGATTCGGTCTATTTCGATGGCTTCCGATTCCGATTCGATTCGACTTCGGATTCCGATTGGGGTTCCGACGTCTCAGTAGTGGGCGTACCAGCTTGCCGAGTTCCGCCGATTTGTTTTTTTTTCCAACTCGGCTGCCGATTTCCTCCGATCCGATTTATTTCGATTGCCGATCCGACTTCTCGATTCGACTCTGGGATCCGTTTTTGTCGGGCTGGGCGTTTTCGCCTTTTTAGACCCTCACACCTCGATCCAGCTCGAAAAATGACCGAGATGATGGGGTCGAGGTCTCCGGGCGTGATTTTCTACGATGTTCTCTTTTTGTTCGCTACGTCGGATCTCAGGGGGGGATGCATCGGCCCCAATCGAATCGCCCACTGATCGGCGTCAGGGGCCCGATAGCCCCATCCCACCCAGGAGCGTGCGGATTCGCTATCGGGGGCCTATCGCCGATCTATCGGCGATGCATCGCCGTTTCCAGATCGATGTTTCCCTCCCCCCCTTCCCCGCTGCCCCCCGATCGTTGCCCCTCAGAGGCGGTCGGCGCGGCGAGCGACCCGGAGGCCTCCCCGGATCCGTCGAGATCTGCCGGGAGCGTCCAGGATAGGGCGACGAGGTCTGTACCCCCAGGTCCAGGCGTCAGAGTTGTTTCAAAACGGGAGTGTCCGCCCGGTTTCGCGCCACAGGGCCCTCGCAGATCGATGCGGCTCCAGAAATTGCTCGGAAAGAGGGTGCGTATCTCCCAGGGCTGGACCTGAACGCTGTTTTGCTGGACTTCGGCTGTTCTTTGTTGTTCGTTTTGCCAGGGAGAGCAGAACGAAAAACGAGACGATGACAGAACGAACACCAGCGTTTAGGTGCAGCCCTGGTATCCCCCCCCCCTCTGGCCAGGCCCCTCCTGGGCCCAGGAGCAGTGACGGCCCCCTGGCTTGGCCCAGGAGGCATCTCCAGCTCCTCCCCCTCCTCCTCCCCCTCCTCCTGCCTATCTTCCGCCGCTCCTTGGGCCCGGGGGCCGGCCTCGCCTAGGCGGGGCGAGAGGGGGTGTGCAGACCGCGCCGGCCCTGCAGGAGGCCGCCGCGACGCGCATCCAGGCCGCGCTCCGAGGCGGGCGCGCGCGGCAGGCTGTCAGGCAGCAGGACCTCGGGCGTCACCACCCACCAAAGCACCCCAACCCAATCCGAGGGATTCAACTTGCCCTCCATTTCCATTGGGGGGGGGGTCGGGGAACATTGAAAAAACACATGGAACCCGTAACCCCCCCAACCCGAAATTGGGGTCTTCGGGTTGGGTTGAGGTGGTCTGGTCGGTAGTCAGGGCCTGCCCAGACATCGGGCGTCTCGAAAAACATCGAGGCGGAGTTTTTGTTTCGCAGCTGCTTGGCCTCGCGGGGCCGTCGCCGGGCCTCGGGGCCGTCAGAAAACGACTCGGGATGAAGAACCGGTCCCGGGGAAGTGGTCGGGAGGTCGGAGGCCCGTGTCTCGAAAAAATCGAGACGTCGGATGTCTGGGGGGGGGCAGGGCGCAGGGGAAGGTGAAAGGGGAGGGAGGGGGGAGGAGGAGGAGCCGTCTGCCCGCTCGGAGTGGGACGGCCCCGCGCTGGCCCACGCGCGAGCGGCGGCAGCGAGGCCCGCCATAAGGGCCGCGCGGGGGGGAGGACCCCACCACATCCCCCGCCGCTGCGGCGGTCCCTGGCGGCGGCTGCCCGCGGCGGGCGGCGCTGGGCTGCAGCTGGCGGGGCGCCCGTCCTGTGGCCAGAGGGAGACCGACGGCCAAGCGCCCCGAGCCAGCTTGGCATTGGCGCGCGAGGCGCCGTCGTGGGCAGGCGAAGGTTTTTTCCTCCAGGTGGTGAAGGCGGGTAGCTTGCTGGCTACTCACCATTCCAGCAGTATCTTTCTGAGGATGTCGAAGCGGACCTGCCATATGTGTGGGACCACGAACGGACAGCGATATTGGTATTGTCGAGGATCTCATTGCAATCACTCGATGAAGGGGCAGCAGCAGCTGGCAGAGGCTCGACGTCAGCGAGAACAACATGCCAGCCTGGGCAAGGAAATCAAGAGCATGCTTGACAGGACTACGATGTGTACTACGGGGTTTGCCCAACGACGCCATATGTTCGTGCCTACACCAGAACAGCTGGCATTGAGAGCTCACACGTTGGAAGAGAAGCTGCGCGCGACGGCTAAGCTGCTTCTCGAAGCGAAGAAGAATGGTACAAGGTTGCAGAAGCAGGAGCACGAAGTTGTAGTGCCGAAGACAATGTTTTGGTCCACCAAGCCTCCAGATGTCCAGCGACTGGAAAAGTTGGTACCACTGGAGAAGTAGTCGCGAGAGCTTGAGATTGACTTGATGTACGAGAGGTCGATGGTCACTTACTATGAGGATTTGTTGACTGATGGTCAGGAACAATCCTCTACATCTGGTGAAGGGCATGATCGACGCAAGCATTCACTGTCTATTCGAGTGGGCAGCGACGGAGATAACAAAGGAGTCTCAACTGGGACCGAGGCGCCACCACCACCGCCACCTCCACCACCTCCGCCAGGACCTGCCCCTCTGGCCATGCCAGGTTCGAGCAGCAGCATACCGAGCCCGCCGCGAGGAGAGCCTAGAGCTCCAGCTACGCCAAATGTTTTGATGGACACCACCTCAAGCCCAGCGGGCACCCCAAGACGTCCCAAAGTCCAACTAGCCCCCTGGAGGAGCTCGAGACCATCCCCGTGGAGGAGCGTGGACACATACTGCCACGCCAATTGCCAAACTGGTGCAGGTGTTGAGCTCGGGGAAGGGGTCGCTTGATTCGAGGACTTCAATTATGCCGCGTTCTGTTGATAGGGTACCGGGTCGCACCCTTATGGCCAGTCTCCTGATCGGGCGACCGTCCAAGCGTGGATTGAAGCCGAAAGGTTGGGCGACTTGCAGTTCGAAGTAGAGCTATCCAGACGTAATGAACAGGAGGAAGGCGAAGCAGTTGAGTATGGGGATCATCGATGGACACGATGCGATTGTTGTCCGCGTCCTTGTCCGCCACCTCTCTTTTCACCACCGTCTGGGCAGAGCTGGGGCACTGCTGGCGCGAGGGGGGTTGGCGAGGCGCTTGCCGAGGAGGGTCGAGCGGAGGAATTGGACAGACTTGAGCGAGATCGCGACAACCGGCATTTCCAGGAGTGGCTACTGCAACAGCGGACCATACTTCAAGCAGAAGAGCAACAAGTCGAAGTCTTGGCCAAGCAGGCCCCCCCCCCCCCCCTCCGACGAGCACGAACGCGAACGCGAACATGAACACCATGGACAGCGCCGATGCAGTTGACGCGATGCACCCAACTCCCTGACCAACGGCGCGCGACCTGCAGGCCATTGCGGAGTTGGTGCAGACCGCGACCGAAGAAGAATTCGAGCGGGGCGAAGACCAGGCGGGCACTATCTTGGAAGGGAAGGCTGCCGATGCTGAACGGTTTGCTGCTGAGAAAGAACAGCGAGCTGAGGCGTTGGAGCGCAATGCGCCGCTTCTTCGCGGCGGGGCTGCCACTGGTTCGGGGCGCGGTGCACCGAGCGTTTCTGAGAGCGCCCCCGCTTCAACGCAGGAGCCGCCCCTTGAGGCAGGCGGGGTCGAGTGCATTTCTATTGGCGCGCCTCAAGGCGAGCCCTCCGGCAGCGCGACACCAGCCCATGCCGGCGATGGCGATAGGAGCGCAAAAAGCCAGATGTCAGCTAGGAAGTATGGCAGGGCGACATTGCACGCGTCAGCTCCACATGCTGAGGCCAGCACCATCAGGAGAGCCTCCTCGAGAGGGGCAGCTGCGCGCACGCATGGAGAGTGGGAAGACACATTTGAAGTTATTAATTCACCGTCACAGCGCCAGGAAGGCCTTCGTGAGTCTCCAGAGTTTTTCCACAATAAGTAGCAGTACCAGGAGTCGACGGTGATCTGGCAGTGGGCGCGCTGGGAACCCCAGGCAAGGGGGAAGAGGGGGGAGTTACTGAAGCGGTTCAGCACCGCCCTTGACCTCAGACAACGAGGGGGGGCTTGTTCGGGCGGAGCTCCCACCTCTAGCACACGCGCCACGCCCTTTGCCAAGCTCACTGTCACATGGTCAGTGAGCTGTTGCTGACATCGAAGTGGAGAGCATTTCATCGACCCCACTTGTCTGTCACAGTCATGTTGAAGTGGGTATTCTGACTGGGCCCTCCGCGGCTACTCTGCGACGGGGCCTTTCCTGCCGCGCGCCAGCGATCGCGCATGGTGACACTTCTCCCGCCCGGTTGGGGCCAACTATTTCACTGCCGAGTTGTTCTGGCATACGGCAATATACGAATGTGTCACCAGTGAGTGGCCGAGATCTGGGATTCAGCGCAATCGACGTACCCCTATCTATCAACTTGGAGTTCCAGCTGCAACGCTGGCAAATCCACTTGCGACGGGACGTTGGGCGCTTTCCGCTTCATGAACACACGGGGTTGGCGCTGGCATACTGTCGCCCCTTGTCTACACCTGTGGGTAGGGTTTACATGTTCTGCGATGGTTCGTTCTGGCCAAACGACCGTCTGCTGTCGGCGTGAGGCCGCGCTGTTGTCTCTATGCTGAGGGGGGCTCCAAGTCCGAGGGCTTCTTCAGCGGCTACGCCTAATACAGCGCTGCCCAAGAGGTGGAGGAGGATATGATCAATAGCGTGGCGACGGAGACGGCAGGGGCGCCATGGGCCATGGTGCATGATTTGCAGGTCCCGCCCAAGGTTGTCGTGGAGGTCATCTGTGACGCCCAGCCAGCTTTGGGACGGGCGTCGCCAGGTTGTGCCCAGACGGGGGCTTTCGCGGTCCAGGCCGCGCACGTCTTCGAGGCTGTCTCCCGGGCGCGCCCGCTGCGCCTCTGCAACGCAGCAGGGCGCGATGGTCATCCATGGGATAATGCAAGACGCGATCGCCAAGCGCGCGAAGCAAGAGGCCCCTCCAGCGCTGCCCTCGCTTACTGCTGCAGCCCCGCGGCCGTCCAAGTGGTCGGCATGGGTGCCGCGTCGGGATCTAAGTTTTCAAGGTGGCGCTGCTTTCCCACCGCTGGGAAGCGATGTGTTTGTCGATCAGCCTTGCCAGCAGAACGCACTCTACGCGTTACCTCAAGGAGGAGACGTGGGACCACGCCCATTCTAATCTTGTAATGGGAGTGGCCGCCTACAACGTGCAGAGGGCTAACGTGGGTGAAGTACCGTCTTCAGGTGAGTGGGTTCGCGGGCAGCGCCTTCGACTTCAATTGCAGGATGCAGGGTGGCATATGGCATGGTGTCAAGAGGCCCCGTCTCCTGCTGAATCTACTATCCGCGACGGGTTTTATGTATTGAGCCCAGGGCGAAGCCACACTCTTGGCACCACATTGATGGTGAACGTTGGACTTCCAGATGGTTCTGTGCCTGCTTGGGGCAAGTACTTCGAGAAGAGCGGCGTGATAATCTTCCGCCAGGGTACGAGGGCATTGGTGACGCGCGTTGCCACGTTTGGCACCGACGAGTCTGTTTATGTTGAACATGAGTGGCGGGATCAGTTGGAGCGTTTGTTCTCAAGGTAGCCGCCTGCACTCGCGTGCGGCGATGCGAACGCAGAAATCGGAGTTCACCTTGTTAGTGGCGATGGGCACGGCTGCAGTGTTGGAAGCTACCGCCCCAGTTATTGCAGCACCGACGACGACGATGGACCTGGGACTTGCCTGAGAAGCTGCGCAAGCTCGCGCGACCTCTTTATTGAGAGCACATTTCATGGTCTTGCGTATGCTAGCAGTGCTAAGGGCTTAAGCCGAATCTATTACATGCGGACGAACCTCGAGTACCACGACGCAGTCAAGGCATTGTGGGTAGACTACAGTCTGGTCAGTTTTTTGGACGGCGAGGACCACTACCCTTTGGTTGCAGAGGCGAAGCTGGCTGCGGCGAAAGCTCCACCGCGGCGCAGAAGTGCTCGAGTACGCGACGGGAATAAGCTTCGGGATGCGGACCAGATCCGCAGGTTTGAGCAGATAGCTGAGGGAGCTGCGCTCCCATTCTGGACGACGGATGCGAACGACCACGTGGGGGCCACCAACACGTTGATCAGGTCGGCGGCCGCAGCATGCTTTTCCAAGGATCGCTCGAGTTCAGGTCGAGGGCATGTCGCCCGCGCTACTATGGAGCTTGCCCGCTTCAGGAGATGCGTCTCTATAGCGCGGAGATGGCTTCCCCGTCACACTGCCCGGCGACCTCCTTGGGCAGACTGACCAATCAACCCGCCAGTGGACCTTGGTTGGCGCAACGCGGCCCCCAGGCTCAGGATGGCCTGCGGGTGCATCCGAGCGGGAAATCCATCTGCGGAGGAGTTGCCGAAAGAGCGGGAAGCATTTCGCATTTCGACCCCTCGCGCGGCGAGAAGGATGGCCACGCAGGATCGCACGCAGCACTTGGACAGCTTGAGAAGGGAGTTGGAGGAGTGTGCACTACGTGGGGGTAGTCACGGATAATGGCGGCCACTTAAGGTCATGCTTCGACGCGGTGGCCACGCTGCAAAGACAGGACGACATCCGATATTGCGTAATACTGATGGCAAGGTTGCAGAGTAAGCGACGCCCTGCTACGCCGTGCTCCACGATGCATCGCGCACGCCCTCGGGATCATTGCCCTGCTCGACATCCGGTTGTGCGAAAAAACGAAGAGATACACGCCATGGTAAGGGATTGGAGGGAGGGTAGGACGTCATATATGACGTGTACGCGCGTAGCTTGTCCCCTTCCCCTCCCCCTACTCCCTCCCTCCCTCCCTCCTCCCCCTCCCCCTCCTCCTCCTCCTCCTCCTCCTCCTCCTCCTCCGCCCCCCTCGCATTCCTCCGTCCTCCCCCTCCTTTCTCCTTCCTCCGTCCTCCTTCCCCTCCTCCTCCTTCTCGTCCTCCTCCTCCTCCCTCAGGTGGTTCGGCGCCCGCGGGCCTCGGGCGGCCCGCTCTGCGAACCCCCAGCCCCGCGCCCCCCCTCGGGCGCGCGCGGCGTCTCGGGCGCGCGGCGCCAGCGATCGCCGTCGCCCGCCTGGCATCGCAGCCTCCGCCGCAGGCGGGCCAGGGCCCGCGCGCTGCTGCGGCTGTCTTCTGCCAGGCGCCTCCTTCTTGACCGCCGCGGCGATGTTCTACCGCGTGGAATGGCAGACAAGAGTGATGGGAAAGTGTGGGCATGCAAAGCCTCGCGACTTTGAGGATGCCAGACCAACTACCCGTCTCGCTCGGCTTGCTGGGCTTGCGGGCGAGACCGCGACGGCAAGCCGACCGCGGATGCGCCGTCGCGGGGGCGCAAGCCCTCGAGGAGGCCATCGCGATCCAAAGAGAGGCCGCCGTGGAAGAAGGATCGCGATGATGATGACCATCGCCCTGCTGCTCCTGCTGCCGATGCTCCTCCAGACTCCAAGGGAGAGGTTAACAAGTGCAGGAGGGCCCTGCAGTCTCTTCGCAGGCTCTACAACGAGGAACGCACGATGGTCGTCCACGCTCGCGCAGAGCTGGCCAAGGATGAAGCCGCGGCCAGGTCCAGCATGGACCCCAACGACCTTCTTCGCAGCGCCAGGGATCGTTTCGCCGTCAAGGAGGCGGAGCGCGACGAGCAGCAGGCCAAGGTGCAGAACATGGAGACCGACATCGCCGAGGCCAAGAAGCACCTCGCGACGCTCGAGAACGACGTCGTCACGCTGCAGGGCGAGGTGACCCATGCTCAGGCGGCGGTGGCAGCAGCGGCTGCGCAGCAGGCGGCCAACGTTGCTCAGGTCGTCCAGCAGCTGCAGACCGCGCTCGCCCAGGCCCAGCAGGCAGTCGCACAGGGCGAGAAGAAGGAGCTCGTCGGCGCGCAGCTGCTCGACCAGATGGGCCAGCACGTCGGCAACCTCGGCGCGGCCGCGCGGCCGCCAACTCCAGCCCAGCCTCCTGGGCCCGCGGCTGCTCACCCAGCTGTCGCCGCCCATTTTTGAGTGCCATCAGCCATGGACACGGACGGCGGCCAGGCAGCGGAGTGGGAGAATGTGGGGGCAGAGGATCACTAGTCATCGCGCTCTTCGGGGATCGAGACGGCCACGGATTGGCACAGCTACCTTCAATGGGTCGTGCTGGAGTTCGTTCCAGACATTTTTGCTCGAAGGTGCAGGGGATGCTAAGATCGTGGCTGCACAAGAGTTGCGACTGGATGGTGAGCAGTTAGAGAAGGCCCGCTCGTGGTGCGCAAGCCAAGGATGGGCACCGTTTATCACGCCGTGTCGGCGACTGAGCACTGGGCTACCGAGTACAGGAGTCGGCATCTTCGTGCGCAAGCACTTGCCCACCACCGTGCGGAAGGGGCCCAGCGGCCACGAGAGCTTCGAGGTGGTGAAGTCCTGGTCAGTCCTGGTGCACTTCGACGTGGGCTTGCCAGGCGGAGTTTTGTTTGGGTCAGCATATATGGAGTCCACCACGGATGTGCAGTTTGTGCCGACCAACCTGGACAGGTACTACAGACTCGCGGAGTACCTGCGTTTCTTTGGCCTGCCGTTTGTGATTGCAGGTGATTGGAACTTGTCGCCGTCAGATGTCCAGCAGAATGGGCTAGCTGATATGGTTCCTGGGGTGCCCTTGACATGTGCAGGGGGCGGGGCGTGCAGATCAGCTAAGGGGGCCCATTCTATGTTGGACTACTGGCTGACATCGGCTGACTTACACGCAGCGTGCTCCAAGCCCAGGCTTCGCGCCAAATGGCCCGCGCGCCCGCGCAAACCGGCGCACCTTGACTTGGCTGCTCATCCCCTTCAGCTGCGACAGCTTACAGTTCGAGCGCCCAAGGCCTTTCCTCGAGGACATCCTTCAGATGTGGGTAGTCATCCATTCCAGGGGCCACCAGAGGATAAGGCATATGTTGACACTATGCAGCAGGACGCTCAGCTGGGGGCGTCTGCTAACTCTGCTCAGGCACAGGAGCGCCTGGGCAATATATACGCGCACTTGATGGCCAATGTAGAAACAGACCTCACCCACATCTACCAACTCGGCGACGCGGACGCGTACAAAGGCAGAGCAGACGGCATCAAGTATGTCTGGCGGCCCACTGGAGGCCCAGCCCGAGGTCCTCATCCAGCAGCTGGCAGTCAGTCGAGGTACATTCGGGCCATCATCACGGCCTTGAAGGATCTTATCACCCAGCAGTTAGACGGCAGCACGAAGCATCGGCGCTGGGATCACCTCTGTCGCCTTCTACGGCCTGGCCATAAGCAGGATGTTCACACAGCGGGAGTTTTCTTCTGGTTGGAAATGGCATGGCCTATTATACACCTCGCTTCGCGAGCACCTCCTGATCTCAATCAACGTTGCTTAGATGCCTTCGCAGATCATCTCGCACGGCATGCTGAGAAGTTAGAGACTCAGGCATGTCGGGCACGGCTCCAGTCTTTTCGCAGGTGGGCTCGGGATGCACGGGTATCTGGACCAGCCCCGTTCTCCGGCCTCACGCGCATCAAGACATGGTCTCACAGTCAGGTCAACCGTCATGGGGGCATCACCTCGCACCCCCAGGCCATTGCCGACAGCCAGATGGATATGTGGAATCGCATATGGGAAGGCACTACTGTTTCGGCTAAGCCAGGCCTAGACGGTCTCTACCAGCAAGAAGGCCAGCCAGAGGACGAGACCGACACTCAGGTCATGGACCACCTCATCGATGGAGCAGACCAAGACATACTCGATGATATCGCTCGATTGCCGTCGAATGCTTTGCGCGTCCCCACCGTCGCGCAGGTTCGACATGCAGCGAAGACCTTCAGATGGAGAGCCGGCCTTGGACATGATGCATTGCCTCCCAAGGCTTGGGCGTTGCTGTCAGACTCTGCATTGGCAATGTTACTCTATCTTTTCTGGGCGGCAGAATCGTGGGCGAGATGGCCAACCAACATGCTAGTGACCCACATAATGCTTTTGGCCAAGCCTCAGGGGGGGGGGTCAGGCCGAGCGCCCTGCTGCCGTCGATGTATCGTGCATACACCAAGCTGCGAATGGGACATGTGCGATCTTGGATTGCCCGTCGCAACCGCCCCTACTTCGCCCTCGGCGAAGGCAGATCGACACTGGATGTAGGCGCCAGGACCTTGCTCTATGCTGAGGCCAACGCAGGTTCGCAGTCCAAGTCAATTCTCACGGCGTTGGTGGATATCAGCAAATGTTTTCACCGCGTCTGCTGGGGAAGGGTGCTGCGGGCAGCGGCTCAGCTCGACTTTCCGACGCCGTCGCTCAAGCTATGCCTGGCGATGCACTACGTTCCGAGGCGCAGTCGTTGGGATTCGACCTACAGTTACGCGGTCCAAGTGCAACGAAGCATTCTCCCTGGATGCTCTGTGGACATGTAGATGCTTCTGTTGGTCATGATGCTACCCTTCGATGTGTTCGAGAAGTCTGTCGCACTGGACGAGGCGCATCATTCTTTGGATATATATGCAGACGATATCACGCTCCAGGTTGTCGCCACGTCGCAGGACATCGTTGAGGCATCGGCGCGCATCATCCAGAGGTTGGCGGCGGTACTGAACGCGCTGGACCTTCCCATAGCTTCGGACAAGGCTAAGATCATCGCCTCGTCGCCAGGCGTCGCGCAGCAGGTAACCAGACAAGTGCGGCGACATGGTTTCCGAGCGCGTTCTGCATTGGAGATTTTGGGCATGGAGGACCGCGGTGGGGCAAAGCTTCGTCATAGCGCCATCAGGAAGCGAATGGCAAAGATGAAGGCCCGGCTACCACGCTTCAAAAGGTTGTGCGCCATGGCACGGGTTGGCAGAGCAGTTGCACAGCCTTGCATAGGCCCTGCCCTCTTGCACGGGGTCCAGGTGATTGGGGCCACCAAGACCATGACCGCAGCCATGACTAGGATGATCAGGATTGGCTGGAGTCGCACGCCATCTGCAACTTCGACATGGCTCGCGTCTCAGCTGGAACCTCGGAGAGATCAGCATCCAGAGATATTTGCAGTTGCGGGGCCGCTCTACACGTTGGCTCAGATGGTGGCAGCCTCTTCCGTACCACGCGAAGTGCTACGCCAGGCTTTCGTGCAACAGCAGTAGGCTCTGGGTAATGATTCAAGGTCGGCAGCTGTTTCTGGTCCTGCAGGTGCGGCATGGAAGATATTGGTCCACTTGAAGTGGAGAGTGCATTCACCTTTCGAGTGCACCACGGCGAACGGCATCCAGCTGGACCTGACCGACGATTCGCCAGACTGGATCCGCACCTTGGCGCGCAGGTCGTTCATCAATATGAAATGGGAAGAATGGGCTCGCCGTAAAGACCACGCTCCCGAGACAACAGCACCAGCGAGAAGTCCGAGCGGCTACTGGATGAAGCCTTTGCGGATGCTCCTTGCGCCGAAGGAACAGGCTCGTCGCTGGAAGCTATCGCCCAGGGCCTGATGTGCGCTCAGATCGACCGTCATCGGTGGCCAGTGGTCTCAGGCGAGGCTACACAAACACGGATATGCTGGAGATGGGGAACACATGTTTTGTCAGAACTGCCCAGGCACACTTCATCATCGTCTTTGGTGGTGCCCCAACTTGGACGACGTGAGGACGCAGGCCGTGGACCAGCACATAATCGAAGCAGCACGAGCAGCCCCAGCCAATGATATATACACGGGGTCTCCTACATCGAGATGCTTTGCCCAGTTTGCCTCCAGTCCGCATGCATGAGAAGTGGTAGTATGACTACGGCGGTCGCGATGCCACGATCACGGGAGAAATCTACACAGATGGAGTTGGTCGCATTTTGGTGGGATGGCCAGAGGCATCGAGGGCAGGCTGGGGCTTTGCGATGATGAGAGGGCGCCAGCTTGTAGGACTTGCTTACGGGCCACTTCCTGGAGCCCAGCAGTCGGTGCCCAGAGCGGAGATGATGGCAGTTATCTTCACTCTCAGAAGTGGAGTCTTACCCATGCACATTCACACGGACTGTATGACGACGATCGACGGCATCAACAACGGCAGGAGTTGGTGCTTGCACGCCAGGCGGCCCAATGTGGACCTGTGGCGTGCCCTCTGGCACGCACTGGAGGACCAGGGCGGCCTTTCGGATCTGCTGGCGATAGAGCACGTGAAAGGCCATCGAACCCAGAAGGGTGCCCTCACCACCTCCGACCAGGAAGAGAAGAAGGGCAACGACTATGCTGATCTGGCTGCAAAGAGGGGGCTGGACAAACATGATGTGCCGACCCACGCTCGTGGGCTACACGCTGAGCTGCGGGATGGACTCCGACAGATCGCATCATGGATTGGAAATTCACAGAGTTTGATGGAAGCCGCTGCCCCTGATCGAGCACCTCCACCAGCTCGAAGGCCTCGACGGGACCAACGCGTACGGCGCCCACGGCCGAGGCGGCAGCTCCCGCAGCCGACGTCACATGAGCGGCTGCATGAGATTGTGCGTGCTGGTTCTTTGTGGAAGTGTACCCATTGCACGCGCTTCGCGCGAACGGCATCTGGACGTGGGAGGCTCGCCCAGCAGATTTGCTTTGTTGTTTCAGCTCCGCCCCCCCCCCCCCCCAGAGGCGCCGTTAAGTCTTGAAGGATCCCAAGGAGCCAAGAGGGCCGCAGAAGAAGAGATGCAAGATAATCGTGCTGTGCGTCCCAGACGGGACCTCACCTCGGTTGTGCCCTCTCCTCTTGACCCCTCCTCGGACTCCCTTGAGGTTGCTCCTGCCCCCCCCCCCCCCCCCTCACCCCGAGCCCAGGCCCAGGATCCTGGCCAGGCCCGTGGAGGAGGTGGCGGAGCTTTTTATAAGGCAGGTTAGGCCCAGGGTAAACATCCCGAGCAGGCCTCAATGTGCCTTTCGCCAGGCCGTCGACTGCGTTGAGTCTGGCTCGAAGAAGCGTCCCAGATCGGCTGCCCCTGGGAGGGCCAGCGTTTCCCTCCCCAGCAGGACGCTCCCCACTGAGGGTCCCGTTCCGCCCGAAACTGCGCGAGGCCATATCTTATATAGAGCTGGCGAACTAATTGGATGCACGGTATGCGGGTCCTTCTCAGAGAGGTCTGCGCGCTCACAGCTATATGCCGATTGTGATCCCAGCTCGCTGCAAGATAACCCTCAGCGAAAGTGGCGCAGAGATAATTTCGCTTCGGGCCGTCATCCCAGGGCTGGCCGAAAGCACCCAATCCCGACCCCCCGCAGGCTCTTAGTCACGGATCTTGCGGTTCAATGGTTAGGATTGTTATCAAATTTACCTTCATAATGTGACAACTTCTTTGGTGTTTTAACCTCTCGCTTGGAGTGGCTGACTATCCGTCGCCCCCTCCAGGCGTCCATGTTTGTCCTGACCAGGACGTCCTGGTCGGTGAGGGAGGGGCGCCCCGCTGCCGTGATGTTCCGGCTGGGCGATCGCGCGGTGGCCTTCCCTTTCGGTGTGTGCGATTGTGCGTTCTCGCCTTTTCCCATCGCTCCTGTCCGTCCCGTCCTCGATTCGGCGCGTCGCTCTACGTGCTCGCTACTCCTCCTTCTCCCTCCTCGTCCTCCTTCTTCTCCTGCTCCTGCCTCCTCTGCCTCTCTCCTTCCTCCTCCCTCCTCCCGTCCTTCCCTGGGAAGGGGTCAGGGGGCGCCCGTGATGTACTGGAGCCGGCGCGCCCCCGGAGGACCCCCCCTCTGCGACTCCTCGCAGACCACGCATGGCGCCAGCATCGCAGAGCGGAATTATTGTTCGGAACACTTTTTGATTCGCGGGTCGAGAGCGCACCTCTTCCGGTCGAAGCTAAGCGGGCCGCGCAAAGCTTGAATTAACAGAGGGGGGACAGAAGGAGCGCCGCCTCACGGCAAGGCCGGGAGGAGGTAAAGTTATTGCTCGGAACACGGTGGGATAGACCCGGATTGTCCTGGATATCCGAGCGCGTTTCACTGCTCGCAAAGTGCCTGTGGCAAGCGTCCGCAAAGCGTCTTGTGTTCCCTCGATGTAAAAGAGGTCGCAGATGCCCCGCGGTGGATCCAGGCCGTTTGCGAGGAGTTGTTCTGTGAGTAGTGGAAGGCGCTTGTCTACTGGAGAGTTTCGTTGCGGATTTCGGAGCGATTGTCGTGCGGATTTGTCTTTTTTGGCCAGGAATGCAGATTACAAAAAAGCAACGTGAAATTCACCTCTTTTTTTTTCTTTCGCCAGTTCGAAGTTTTGCGTTGACAGAAAACCACGCGCAAATCCGTTGGAGTACGTGTGCAAGGTCGGTGCAGTGCGAGGATCATCGAAGAGGGAAAGGAAAGGCACAGACATAAAAACTGTCGGAGACTCGCGCGGACCTCCCAGCAGTTCATGCTCGTGCCGATGCCTGTTCCCTCATCGTTGCGCGACGGCCTGCCCCGAACCACCTCTGGCTCGGCCTGAGCGGCTGCCGCAGCGATCGCGGCGGCCACAAATCGGCGCAAGGTCCTGTCACGGAGCGGCGTGCTCCTTCCCCCCTCCCCGCCGCATTGCGAGGTAGACAGTCTAGCAAGGGAGAGTTTCCAGTGTATGTCCAGCACGGGCAGTCTGGTAGATGGGGTCCGAGTAGATGGGGTCGGAGGATCGCGCCGCATCGGCGATGCATCGCATATGCGGCTCGATGCGGAGCATGATTTGCTTCACGTCGACGTCGCCGAGGCATCGCCCGCCTCGCCGATGCATCGCCGATGCATCGGCGATGCGGCGCGATCCTTCGACCCCATCCACTCCGACCCCATCCAGGAGGCCTCTCCAAGCTGATGCCCCCCGAAGGCATCGGCGATGCGGCGCGATCCTTCGACCCCATCCACTCGGACCCCATCTAGGAGGCCTCTCCAAGCTGATGCCCCCCGAAGGAGGACGCCGCGACCCGCGTCCAGGCCGTGTTCCGGGGGAGCCGGGCGGTGAGGGCCTTCCGCCAGGCGCAGGACGCCGCCGCCGCAGGCATTCCCGTGTGCACGGGCGCGGAGGGCGCGGGGACCTCCTGCGCCACGGCAAGCTCGCGTCGCGTCGACACGGGGCCACAGGATCCAAGAACAAACATTGCATCAACCTAGATTGTCTTGACGAACGATCAAAACGCACCCATACCCCTAGGGGGACGGAATGAGCTATGGGTGCGTGTTGTCGGATGGGGGTCCCCGCTCGATCGGGAGCCCCCCCCAGGGGTCCGACAACCCGCACCCATACCCTCGGCCAGTCCTTCTTCCTCCGACCTCCCTATGGGTATGGGTGTGTGTTGTTCGGTCGTCATTGTCAGAGCTCCGCGCGGATTGCTCTCGGAACGGCGCCGGAGCCTCCTGGCGGCGCCTGCGGCGCCGCCCCGGGCGCGCTGCGCGCGCCAGGGGGGGGGGGCCCAGCGCCGATGCGAGGTCAATCCGCGCGGACCTCCGAAAGTTTCTGTTTTATGACGTTGCAGTCGGACCGAGGTACAAGATCGAGGTCGGTTCGGGGAGGGTACCCTGATGTTCTTCGTCTTGTTGGCTCCTTTTGTGCACCCTGGGGGGGGAGCCTTGGATGTGTTGTGCGTTTTGGCCGACCGAGGATCTCGTGCTCTTGAGGGATGCTTCCCTGTCCCAGGTCCGACTGCATTTGTTATCCTAGAGGAGCTTGCGAGGCGCGCCCACGATTGCCTGCTCCTCGCCGCGCTGGACGGGCGCCTGGCATCGGCCATGCCCCAGGGGCGCAGCGTTCAGGACAGCGCGTTCCGCCCCGCGAGAGTCGAGCACGAGGGGGGGGGTGTCGGGAGGAGCGGGGGCGAGGAGCGGATGACTCGGCGGGAGGAGGAGAAGGTGGAGGAGGGGGGAGGAGGAGGAGGAGGAGGAGGAGGAGGAGGAGGAGGAGGAGGAGGAGGAGGAGGAGGAGGAGGAGGAGGAGGAGGAGCAGGAGCAGGAGGAGGAGGAGGAGGAGGAGGAGGAGGAGGAAGAGAGGGCAGCAGGAGGAGGACAGTACATACAAACAATAATAATAATTGTCATACGAATCATCATAATACGAATGGGGAAATTCAGAGTACGATTAATCAACAAGAAAACTAATACGATGAAGTGGAAACGTAATAATAAGGAGAATAGCGAGCATCTCGTGGGGGAGGAGGACGCGAGGAAGGGAGGGAGGGAATCAGAGCAGAAGGGAGAAGAACAGCAGCATGAGCAGCATAAGTGAAAGGAGGCTTGGGGGAGGAGGGAGGGAAGCAACGAGGGCCTCCAGAGGACGTCCCGTAGGGCCGGCTAGACGAGGGAATGGAGCGAGGAGGCAAGAGGAACAGCAGGACGGATGGATGGAGAAAGGGGTTGAGGTGAACGGAAGGAGGAGGAGAAGGAGGAGGAGGAAGAGGAGGAGGAGGAGGAGGAGGAGGAGTAGGAGGAGGAGGACAGACAAGGGGAGGACAAGGACAAGTAGGAGGAGGAGGAGGAGGAGCGGAGCTAGGAGGGGGGAGGAGCGACTGGGAGGGCCCCAGGAGCTGGCCGGGCGGGCGCGGGGCTCCCTGCTGCTCGGCCGGCTGGACGGCCGGCTGGCGGAGGGGCTGGGCCGTTGCAGGGGCGAGCGGCGCCGCAGCGCCCCGCGCCCGCCCGGCGGCGCGGGCCGCGCGGGGGAGGCGAGGGGCGCGGCGGAGGCCGGCGGGCGCAGCCGTCACGAGGCGCCCCCGGCCCGGGGTCGCGACCAAATGGTCGGGAGCCTTGAGACGGGGGTCAATGCAAACGGGGGTCAGCCACGGCGCCGGATCCTGCAGGATCCTGCGAAGACCCCCTCTGGCTGACCCGGGTTAGGGAGCCGTTCGTGGCCGCGAGGCGGCCGCGCCTATTGGCTGACCCGGGTTTGCGAGGACCTGCGTTGCAGTTTGTTTTTCCTGCATTGCAGTCTTTGGTTTCCTGCTGACCCGGGTCTGGATTGACCCGGGTCAGAAGATCCCCGAAATGGGAGCGAACAGTTTTAAGATGATAATAATAATCATCATCAGCAGCAGCATCAGCATGATGATGATGATGATGTTGATGATGATGATGATGATGCTGATGATGATGATGATGATGATGCTGATGCTGATGCTGATGATGATGATGATCATCATCATCATCATCATCATCGTCATCAGCATCATCATCATCATCATCATCATTTTAATTGTAGTAATAATTCGATTAATTCTGCTAATAATGCTACTACTAGTTGAACATTATTTATTCTAAAGAATAATTATTGTTGGGCCCCCTGGTGCACGCCCCCCCTGCGCCGCCTAGGCCGCAGCTACATTTTCATCATTTTCGTGAGGAAGCCTCAGGTAAAACGATATGATCCAGATCCGGTTGTTTTGTTGTAATCCGTTTTCCCCTTGCAAAAAACACTATAAAATGACATTTCTTGTTCTAATATAATCAAATTTCAAGAATCCCTTGCAAAAAATAAGGTAAAGTGGACATTCGCCGGCGCATCCAAATCCGTAGGCTTTTTAAACATTTCTGTCAAACGGGCTTTTGCGAGCAACTTTTTCGAACTTCTGCGATTGCGCACCTTTCATCATATGCGGGACACATAAAAAACCATGTGGGTGCGTACTCAAGTGCCACGAGGCCACGTGAAGTGTCCGAACGTCATAGGGCGGGAAGCTGGGTGTGGGTGGTGGCGAAGAGTCGTGAGGATATTTGGTAGAGCTTGCACTGCCCCCCCACAAAGTGGGGGTATTGGCTGGCGTCGCATGAAAACCCTGGCACTGGTGAGAACACTGAGCGTTCGGGTAAAGTGATTGCAGTTGTTGTTGTTGTCGTTGTCGTTCTCGTTATCGTTGTCGTTGGTGTTGGTGTTGTTGTGGTTGTTGTTGTTGTTGAAATCTCACGACTGCAGAGTAAGTGTTGTTGATTCCCCTCGCCCTTTGTTGACCATTGCATTTTCAGTTGAAGTGCTCCCCTTGGATCCAATTGGAGCTCGCACCCTGTTCTTTCTGAGGGAAAGTCACGGGGCACTAACTGTGTTGTTGGCCCCCTGTTCACAACAACAACGGTTCCCGATTCAAATTTCTTCACAATGTATTCCCAAATCGTGCTCTCGCGCGGGACTTCCTCACAATTTGTGTACGAATTGCGCTGAGTTGATTCAGACGATGCGCCCTTTGCGCTCAGGAATCACGCTCTCGCTTTGGTTGTTCTCACGATTTACTTGGGAATCGCGCTCTCGCTCGAGACCTCCTCTCGATTTATGCTGGACCCACGCTTCAGCAACCCGCCTGCTCGACCTGGTCGCCTGGGCCCGCCTCCCCGACCTGCCCGCTATGGGTCTGCCTGCTCACCCCGATCTGCCCGTCTGGTTATACCGATTGTTTCTCTGCTAATTTCTCTCGTGCTCCGTTCTTCTCCCTTCCCATTCCACCCGTCTTCTCTTCCCTTGTTTTAGGGGCTGCGCTAAACGCACGTGGCAGGTCAGCGAGATATGTCCCCAATGGGGTACGATCGAAGACGACGAGGCCGGGTACCGAGTGTTTGGGATATACGTATTGATTGGCACGTGAGCAGATGGGAGCGAACAGTCTTAAACTGATTGTTGTTATTGCTGCTGTTGTTTGTTGTCTCTGTTGTTTAAGAATCATTTCAGGAACATATTTTCGATGATCTCCAGAAACGGTTCCGCGCGCTCTCGCGTCGACGCCAGCTACATGTTTTCTGAAAGCGAGGCCCCCGCGCGAGCGTTGGCTTGAGTGTAAAAGTGGGCCCCTGGAGGCCCGGCTACGAGGACAACGGTTCCCGCTCGATATTTCGTCACAATTTACCCCGAGACACCCTGGCCAGAGATTCCCCCGAACTCAGGAACGGCGCTCTCGCTCGAGGCTTCCTCGCGATTTAATTAAGTTGACGGAGGCCCAACCACGACGACAAAGGCTCCTGCTCGATACTTCTCACGATTTACTCTGAGAGCCCCTGGCCAGAAACCCCCGAACTCAGGAACGGCGTTGTCGCTCGAGACTTTCTTGTGATTCAATCATTTGGTGGACGGCGCTCTCGTTCGAGAATTCCTCGCACTTCAGTCAGCGGACGACAAGGAAGACATTCCCCTCGAAAAGGGGTGCAATCGAAGACGAAATGGCCTGCGATCGAGGGTTGGGGTATACAGTGTTCAAGACACGGGTGTCGATAAGAGCGAACAGTCTCAAAATGATTGTTGATGTTTTTTATTGCTGCTGCTTCTGATAATGCTTATGTTGTTGTTAATGATTTTGTTGTTTTTTGATTATCACCCCTGAATAATCAGTGGTGGTCCTCCTCCCTCCGGCGATTGTTCGATTGTTCAATCAAAGTATTCCTTCCGTGGTTTGCACCCGGGTTCAATTGTCAGGGAATGCTTGTGGCCACCAAGTTCTGCCGTGGCCCCCAGTTCGCAACAAGAGCGACAACGGCTCCCCAAATCGAGTCGTAGCGCGGGATTCGCTAGTTAGTGCCCTTTTTTTTAGTTTTTCGCTGGAGCGGAGTTCGCCGCCTCGCCGCTGACGGACAAGAAGTTTTCGCGAAGGACTTCCTGACCATGTGTTCAGGAACCGCCGTCTCGCGTGGGCCTTTCTTACAGTTGATTCAGACGTTACGCCCTCGACGCTCAGGAATCACACTCTGATCTTGGCCTTTCGCACGAATTACTTGGGAATCGCTCTATCGCTCGAGCTCTCCTCGCGCTTCCTGCAGCAGTCACGCTTCGGCAGTGCGCCACGACCTGGCCGTTCGGGCCTGGCTTCCTGACCCGCCCTCTCGGGTCTACCCGCCCGATGGGGCCGTCTGGTTCTGCCACGTGTGTTCTGCTCCCAGACCCTCCTCCTTCTCCCTCCCCCTCCTCCTCCTCCTCCTCCTCATTCCTCCTCGCTCCTCCTCCTCCTCCTCCTCCTCCGCCTCCTCCTCTTTTCTTTTCCTCCTCCTCCTCCTCCTCCTCCTCCTCCTCCTCCCCGTCATCCTCCTTCTTCGGTCATCCTCCTGTGCCTGCTGATTTCTCTCGTGTTCTATCCTTCTTCCTCCTCCCTTCCATCCTGCCTCTCTTCCCTTGCTTGTTAGGGATTGGAATACGTGCGCGTGGCAGGCAAGGAAACCAGGCCCCAAAGGGGGTACGATCGGAGACGAAGAGTGCGGGCACCGTGGGTTTGGAATCTACGTGTTGGGTGGCGCGCGAGCACACGGGAGCAACCAGCGCTAAAAGGTTATGTTGTTGGTGGTGTTGTTGGTGCGGTTGCTATTGCTGTGTATGTTGTTGTCGTTGCTGGTGTTGATGTTGTTGATAGTACTGTTGTTGGTGGTTGTGTTGTTGGTCGTGTTGTTATTGTTGCTGTTTTAAGTGTGTTAGTTGTGTTGTTGATGGCCATGATGTTTTTTGTGCTGTTGGTACCGCTGGTGCTGCTGCTGGTGTTGGCGCTGTTGTTGTTGCTTGTGGTGTTGATATTGTTGGTGGTGTTGGTGTCGGTGTTGGTGTTGGTGTTGGTGTTGTGAGGTTGTTGTTGGTGTTTGTGTTTTCGTTGTTGTTGTTGGTGGCGGTGTTGTTGTCATTATTGTTGGTGGTGGTGATGTTGGTGGTGGTGGTTGTGGTAGGGGTGGTGGTCTTGCTGTTGCTGTTGCTGCTGTTGCTGTTGAACTGTCCCCATTGAGGAATAATGTTTGTTGGTCCCTCCTCCAGTGACCATTGTTTTTTAACTGGGGTACTCCCCCCAGGGCTCGCATTCAGTTTGTTTCAGGGAAGGTCACTCGGCTCAAACTGCGTTGATGGCCCCCGGGTTAAAACAACAACGGTTGCCGCTTCAGACTTCCTGACCGTTTCGCCAGGACCCCCGCTCCCGCCTGAGATTTACCAGATTTACTCAGGAATCGCGCTCTCGCTTAGGATTTCCCTACACTGAATTCAGGAATCGCTTTCTCGGCGCTCTGGAGTCGCGCTCTCGCTGGAGACTTCCTTGCACCATACTCAAGAATCGCGCTCTTGCGATGGAATTCCCAGCCATTTTCTCAAACGCCGTGCTCCTAACATCCAGGCGCCCAGGAGTCGCGCTCACGCTTAGGACTCGGAATTGGGATCTCGATGCCCTTCGTGGCCTCGTTGCAGCCCTTCGTGGCCCCCTCGCTGCCCTTCGTGGCCCCGTTGCAGCCCTTCGTGCCCAGCTCGCTGCCCCTCGTGGCCCCGTTGCAGCCCTTCGTGCCCCCTTCGCTGTCCTTTGTGGCCCCGTTGCAGCCCTTCGTGGCCCACTCAGTGCCCTTCGTGGCCCGTTGCGGCCCTTCGTGCCCCGCTCGCTGCCCCTCGTGGCCCCGTTGCAGCCCTTCGTGGCCCCATATGCATGCCGTTCGTGGCCCTCTTGCTGCCCTTCGTGGCCCCACATGACTATGCCTTTCGTGGCCCCCGCTCGTTCGCGCCCGTCGTGTCCCCGTATGCATGCTCGTCGTGGCCCCGCTGTCGCCCTCTGTGGCCCCTTGCTGCCCCCAGTTGCCCCGTCCTTGGCCCCTCTGCGGCCCAATATACGAGTGCCCTTCGTGGCCACCGCTCGTTCGCGCCCGTCGTGGCCCCATATGCATGCCCTTCGTGGCCTCGCTGGCGCCCTTTGTGGCCCCCTCGCTGTCCTACGTGGCCCCGTTGCTACCCTCAGTGCCCCCGTCATTGGCCCCATGTGTGGCCCCGCATTATCTGCCCTTCGTGGCCCCCGCTCGTTCGCGCCGTTCGTGGCCCCATACGCATGCCCTCTGTGGCCCCACTGTCGCCCTTCGTGGCCTCCTTCCTGCCCTTCGTGGAACCGCTGTCGCTCTCGCTTTCGCTCGTCGTCGCCGTGGTCGTCGTCGTCGTCGTTGTCATTGTCCGTTCCCCTAATATCCCCGTGTCCGTGGGGCAAACGGAACGCGCCCCGCGGCCACCCGGGGGGCCCCGAGCGCCGCGCCCCTCCCCCCCGAGGGGCCGCTGGCCGCGGCCCCGCTGGGCTGGCCCCTCGCGGGGCGCGCGTGCGCGGGCGGCGGCGCGGCAGGCCGGGCTCCCCTCACGGCTTTGGCTTTTCCTCTTCCCTTTCCTCCTCCCCCTCCTCCTCCTCCTTCTTCTCCTCCTCCTCTTCCTCCTCCCCCTCCTCCTCCTCCTCCTCCTCCTCCTCCTCCTCCTCTTCCTCCTCGTCCTCATCCTCCTCCTCTACCTCCTCCTCCTCCTCCTCCTCCTCCTCCTCCTTCTCCTCCTCCTCCTTTTCCTCCTCCTCCTGCTCCTCCTCCTCCTGCTCCTCCTCATTCCTCCTCCTCCTCCTCATTCCTCCTCCTCCTCCTCCTCTTCCTCCTATTCGTCCTCCTATTCCTCCTCCCCCTCCTCCTCCTCCACTTTCCCTTTCCTCCTCATCCTCCTCCTCCTCCTCAGGCTTCAGGGGCAAAGATCGGGGGGGAGGGTAGGCAACGATAAGAGGACAGGCTTCGAGCTCGTTTACCCAGGTTCTCGTTGGCTCTCGCCTGTTTTCCTGCCTCGGGGTGCTCTCCAGCAGCGACGCCTCGCCGAGAACGGTTCGAGGGTGCCAGGATCGTCCCGAACGGCCGCCAGAGACCCCCGAGTTATGGCCGAAAACCAGTGGGCATTGGGACTGGGGTAGGCTCTGAAGGAGAAGCAGAGCTTCAGGGGGGGCCCTATCGCCGATCTATCGGCGATGTATCGTCGATTCCAGGTTGATGCGTCCCCCCTATTCCAGTCCCCCCTATCGTTGCCCCTCAAGGCTAGGCCTCCCAGGTGGGGTCGGAGTAAACGGGGTCGGAGATTCGTGCCGCATCGCCGATGCATCGGCGATGCATCAGCGATGCGGCTCGATGCGGAGCCCGATTTTCTCCACGCTGGCGTCGCCGATGGGTTGGCGAAGTATTGCAATCCTCCGGCGCCATCCGACCCGACCCCAGCTTGGAGGCCTCTACCCACGGCCTTGTCGGCGCACACGAAGCTCAGGCTTGGCACGATTGAAGTAGGCCAGCAGCAGCTCAAAGGAGGAAAAGGGCACCAGCGCCGCGATCCCCTTCCCTAGCTATCGACGCCTTTTCGGCTTCTGGGAGGCCCTCGTCGCCACGGCTGAATTTGCATCGAGATCCTGCTTTGAGCGCACCCTGGGAGAGGTTTCGGGAGTAGAGGTATCAGTACCTTTTTGGCTTTCCCAGCAGGTCGTGCCCAATCTGAACAGGACTTGCTGCTGGTGTTCACGCGGGCGTTTTCCATTTGAGGCAAACTGTCGCCTGCCCAACAGAAGCCGCGATCGGCTTTGGACGACCTGTGTCGTTGGGCATCGTGCCAATGGTGATTGTTTTTTGTACGTTGTTTTGCCGATCGGCGCGGGCCCTCGCACCCCCCCTCCCCCCCTCTCCCAATGGAGTGGATATTGGCTGTTTTTGGCGCCTGTTTCGAGCAGGTGGAGTCTCCCCCACAGGACGCACTGTTGCAAACAGTCGCATTCAGGAGAGGTCTGGAGCCAGACCCCCCGCCCCCCCCCTTCGCCCAATGTCGAAACGCCGAAAAAGAAAACGCTTTCTCGCCACCACCGCTGGATCCCGCGCGAAATTGTTCTTAGTGCCCACACTGAGCGTCGAAACCTGACTTCCACTGTTCTTAGTACCCATTCTGAGCGTCGAAATTGTTCTTAGTACCCATGCTTAGTACCCATTCTGTTTGGCAGCGAGTTTTGCAAGTCCAGACTTCCGCTCCGCTGCGGAGAGGCCACGACGGGTGCTGGCCCGGGCACGTGTTGCGCCGTGCAGCAGCACCGCGGGAGGTGTTGGGCCGCTCTCGGTCTCCCGGGGCCTTCGCTGAGCCCCGGGGCCGTCAGAAGGCGTTCAGGAGGGAACAAAACATACAGACACAATTGATCGTCGATTTCCTCCGAAAATGCGGGAAAATATGGGAAGTGGGGGGTGAAGACGAACACCCAGAAAATATAGGAAAACATGGGAAATCCTGTCATTTGTGTCTATTTATTTGTGTGTCCCAGGGCCCCTTCAGGCGTCCCGGGATGAAGACTGGCCTCGGGGAGCGGCGGGTCGGACTTTTCGGGGGCCCCCGTGCTGAAACAAGCAAGACATCGTATGTCTGGGACCCTTCCGCGCAGACATCCTCCGATATGAATATATGTGGGTTCGCATACACATATAGCGCAAATAACCAGACCCCCCCCCTGCCTGGAGGCGGCCACTCCGCCACCATCCGGGAACACTTTGTGACACCCTCCCGATTCGCTTCCCAGAGGCGGCCCAGAGAGGCCAGGAAGGCCCCCCAAGACGGGACAGGAGGGCCCAAGAAAGCGCCCGATAGGGTCCAGGAGGCCTCCAAGACATCCCGGGATCGCTTCCAGACGCCCAAGATGGCCCCAAGACGGCCCAGGAGAAGCCCCGGAGAAGCCCCAAAAAGAGGCCCCAGGAGGGGTGGCGCTCGCCTGCGGGCGGCGCGACGGGGGCCTCCGGTGGAGCTCCCCCTAAAGGGGCCACGAAACGCGCGAGGGGTGTGCCGGAAAACCACGAAACATGTGAGCGGTGTGCGGAAACAAGGGTGCGGCCCACACGCGGGCGGCGTTACTGGGGCCTCAAGTGGAGCTCCTTCGTGGGGGCAACCGATGAAACAAAAAACACGCTCTTCCCCCTCCTCCCCGGGTGCCCCAACAGGAATGAGCGGGGCAGACTCATAGAGATCAGCCGCCGGAAATTTACTTTTTGATCGTCTGCCCCCCCGGCATTTTTCTGCCGTCGCGCGGGAATTGATTTCATGTTCGCCCCCCTGCGCTCGCTTGATCACCCGCGGCGCGGGGGGGGATTGCGGAGAGAGGAGGGATAGGGAGTAGGTAAGGGAGGGCGCTGTCGAAGAGGCGGAACGCAGCAGACGCAGCGCGCGAATTGTCGCAGGAACCGCGGCGATGAACATTTTGTTTTTAATCGCTCCCCCCCCCTCCCCGCGGGCGTTTCCGAACGCGCGATTCCGCGGAAGTGCCACGTCGGCGTAGTATTCTCGCAGTTGCAGCATAGAGGAAGAAAGGGAAGAGGAGAAGGAGGAGGTGGAGAAGGAGAATGGGGCGCCCGATCGCCTACGTCCAGAGACGCTCAGCGTCGGCGCTGTATTCTCGAAGCCGCGAGGAGGAGGAGGAGGAGGAGGTGGAGGAGGAGGAGGTGGAGGAGGAGGAGGAGGAGGAGGGCAACAGCATCAGCAGCAGCAGCAGCAGCAGCAGCAGGAGGACGAGGCAGAGGAGGCGGACGGGGGGTGGGAGGGAGGGGGAGGAGGTGTAGGAGAACGAGGTGGAGGATAATAGTTGTTGCTTTCCACGCAGGGCTGGCCGCAAACAGCCCCTCGGCCTCGGATTGTCCGCCCTGCGGCTTCGAATTGTCAGCCCGCGGGGTCCTCCCCAGACAGCCAGAGCTATGATGCTCCAACCTACTTTGGCCTTCACCACCAGAAAGAATTTCGAGCGCCAAACTCAAGGTTTTTCACGTGTCGGGCCCTGGGAGACACTCGCCCGACATTGTTTCGACACTCTTTTGACACTTTTGCGGGTGCTCGAAATTGTTTCTGGGATGTGGTCCTGAAGTAGGATGGGAACAACCTGAAGCCAGAGATTGTCCGCCCTCCGTCGGTGGCTGCTTTGGCCTGTCCGTCTCGGAATTGTCTCCCCACCGCCCTGATCGGTGGATCTACAATCCTCAGGAGGGAAAACTATACACAGAAACAATCAATCGCCGATTCCCAAGAAAATATGGGAAAATATGGGAAGTGGGGGGGGAGACAAAAACCCAGACAGTATGGGAAAATATAGGGAATCCTTTTTATTTGTGTGTATTTATTTGCGTGTGTCTCAGGGCCCCTTCAATTTCTGCTCTCCGCGCAGGCCTGGCCCCAGGCAGGCCCCGCGGCCTCGCATGGTCCGCCCCTGCGGCTTCGAATTGTCAGCCCGCGGGGCCCTGCCCAGACAGTCAGAGTGAGAGCTTGCCCGCCCTCCGTCGGTCAGGCTGCGTTGGCCTGCCCGGGCTCGGAATTGCCCCCCCCCCCCGCCGTGAATTGTCGGCCCGCCCCCAGCCCGCCCCCCCCCTCCGGCGTCCAGACGACCCGGGATTGCCCGCCCTCCGTCTGCCTGCCCCGCCCCACCGCTCGGGACGCCCGACATGGGTACGGAAAGAATGGGTACAATGCCCAACAGCATTTCTTGTTCATTTTGAACCGGACTCGCTGTCCACGCCGCCGCGGCCTGTGTCAATTCGAGACAGGAGGCCGCCTGCCCAACAGCGGCCGCTGTTGGTTTGGGACAACATTTGCTGTTGGCCATTGTGCCCATTCTTTCCATGCCCATTTCGTGCGTCCAAAACCGCCACTGCGGGGGCACGAAGGCCAACCAAACTATTGATTGATTGAGCCGCCTGCTCACATTCTGACTCCACGGGACGTGTGAGGGGTGTGCCGAAACGGGGGTGGCGCTCACATGCGAGCGCCGCCACTGGGACCTTAGGCGGAGCTCCTTATGGGGCCACGAAGAGTGTGAGGGGTGTGCCGACACAGGGGTTGCGCCCACATGCGGGCGGCGCCAGCGGGATCTTAGGCGAAACTCCTTTTGACGCCACGAAACGTGTGAGGGGTGTGCCTGCACGGGGGTGGCGCCCACATGCGGGCGGTGCCGTTGGGACCATGGATGGAGCTCCCTGTGGGACCACGAAGAGTGTGAGTGCTGTGCGGAAAAGGGAATGATGACGATGTTGTTGACGATGACGACCATACTGATGATGATGATGATGATGATGATGATGATGATGATGATGATGATGCTGATGCTGATGCTGATGCTGATGCTGATGCTGATGCTGATGCTGATGATGATGATGATGGTGATGATGATGATGCTGATGATGATGATCATCGTCATCATCATCATCATCATCATCATCATCATCATCATCATCATCATGATGATCATGATGATGATGATGATGATGATGATGATGACGATGATGATGGTGGTGGTGGTGGTGGGGATGAGGATGAGGATGAGGATGAGGATGAGGATGAGGGTGATGCTAGTGATGCTGGTGATGCTGGTGATGATGATGTCGTCGCAGACGAATGCGAACGCTATGAGTCTATGCGGATGGTGATGATGAGTATGGCGATGCGGGTGATGATGGTAATGATGGTGATGCGGATGACGGTGATGAATCTGATGGTGATGATGGCCATGGTGATTGTGAGGAAGATCATGAACACGATTTTGGTGGTGATGATAATGTTGCTGCTGATGACGGTAATGATGATGGCGATGATGATGAGGATGATGATGATGATGCCGATGATGACGATGATGATGATGATGATGATGATGATGATGATGCTGATGATGATGATGATGATGATCATCATCATGGGGGAGGCGGGAAGGGGCAGCGGGAAGAGGGGAGGAGAAGGAATAGGAGGAGGAGGAGGTGAGACGCGGGGCGCTGTTTCTTCAAAACGAGGACCTAACACCACAGAGTGGCTGCGGAAAACAAAGGGCGACGAAAACAGACACGTCGACAGTTCAAACTGCATTACTTTCCCAGGGCAGCCTATCATCACAATCGCTAGCCACGCTGACACCTCAACGGCGCAGAAAACCGAACCGGTTTCACCGGCATGTGCGCGCAAGCGTCTCGCGTCACGTCGCGCGTTAGCGCCCTCATTCCGAATGTGGCGTGCTTTGCTGGCTGCCCGCGTAAGCCACCGCATAAGGTCGCCATAACGGCGTGCATGAAACCTTTTTTCTCGGGACCGTCCAAGAGTTTTTTTCATTAGGAGGGGGCATGATATTTTCCCAGATGTTATGGCTCCTTCTCTCGACGCGTCCCCTGGTCCCCCCTTCGTTCGCGCACATGCTTCGGGCCATAAGTTCCGACCCCCTTTTCAACGCCTCCACAGAGGCCGGCCCCGAATATGACCAACTGCAAGGGCTCTACGGCCGGTGCCGCCGACTTGTGAAGGGTGACGACGACAACGGCGGCTGCGGCGACGGCGACGGCCTCGTGGGCCCCCGCGAGGGCTCGCGAGCACGCCAGCGGGAACACGGCTCGACGCAAGCGGAAAGCGATTTCGCCTCGTCGCCCCTCTGGTTTCGGGCTGGACGAAAGGGGGGGATTGGGAAAGGGGGGTTACGAAATTTGCTGCATGCAGCTAGTTTCGGCCTCGCCGAGGGGCCCATGCCTCGATACACAGCCGCCTCCGGCGCCAGGTTGCGCCGGGAAAATCAGCCATGCGAGCTGATTCTCACCCCCCCCCTTTGCTATCCCCCCCTTTCGCCCGACCCGAGAGTGGGCAGCGGCATCAGCGCAGCGCAACCTCGGAGGCTGGGGAGGAACAGGAGGAGGAGGAGGAGGAGGGAGAGGGAGGAGGAGGAGAGGGAGGAGGAGGAGGAGGAGGACGAGGAGGAGGGAGGAGGAGGAGGAGGAAGGAGGAAGAGGAGGAGGAGGAGGAGGAGGAGGAGTCAGCGAGCGAAGAACGGTATAAAATAAACTTTCCCCCGTCGGGGACACCTGCCCCTGGGCGGCTGGAAAGTTTATACCCCTACGGGGCCACCGTAAGGGTATAAACTTTCCAGCCGCCCAGGGACAGGCGCCCCCGACAGCGAAAAAGGTTACTTTATATCGTCCTTCGCCCGTTAGAGGAGGCATCAACGACCCGACCCGATGGTTGCACAGCTGCTGCGGTGCGGCCGGCGCCCGCGGCCGCGCCGCCGTCGCCGGGGCGCCGGGGCCCCGCGCCCGGCGGGGCGGCTGCCGCCGACGGGCCGAGGCAGGCTGCCATTCCTGCTGCTGCTCCTGCTGCTGCTCCTGCTCCCGCTCTGGGGACGTTCAATCAGGAGGGAAAGAAACACACAGACACAATGAATCGTCGATTCCTAGAAAAATATGGGAAAATATAGGAAGTGGGGGGGAAGACAAAAACCCAGAAAATATGGGGAATCCTTTCTATTTGTGTGTATTTATTTGTGTGCCCTGGGGCCCCTTCATTCGAGTTCGAGCTGACTGTCGCGGCCAGCTCGTCGGCGGGGGGGGGGGGGGGCGACGCTGCGGGAGCTCGTGCACCGCGCGCTGCAGGAGCCGAGCCCCCAGCGCCTCGCGGGGGCCGGCCCGCGCCGCCGGGCCGAGCGTCGTCTCCAGCGGTGGTTCCCGAGAGAATCAAGAGAGGAAAAAACGCAGACACAATTCATCGGCCACTCCCAGGAACATATGGGAAAATATGGGGATTGGGGGTGAAGGCAAGAACCCAGAATATATGGGCAAATCTGGTGACTCCTTTTACTTGTGTGTGTGTTAATTTTTGTGCCCCAGGGCCCCTTCAGAAAAGAAGTGACTCAATGGGAGGTGGTGGGCTGGCATGGCGAAGTGGTGGGCGCCAGCACTGCGGGTGCCAGATTCTCGAGTGGCACCTCTGATCACAAGGACATGCCACGGATTGCGCTTCCTTCTGGCACAAGTTCGGGTCAATCGGCTTCGAGGCCGGCGCGCCGACCGCGCGGGATCTCCTGCCCCCTCCCCCTCCTCTCCATCCTCCTCCTCCTCCTCCTCCCCTCCTCCTCCTCCTCCTCCTCCTCCTCCTCCTCCTCCCCCGTCTTCCTCCCCCCCCCCTTCCTTGCCCTTTCTCTCCTCCTTCTCCTCCTGCTCCTGATCCTGCTCCTCCTCCTCTTCCTCCTCCTCCTCCTCCTTCTCCTCCCCCTTGTCCTCATCCTCCTCCTCGTCCTCCTCCTCCTCTCCATCCTCCTCCTTGTCCTCCTCCTCCTCTTCCTCTTCCTCCTCCTCCTTTCTCGTTCCCCTATCCCATCCACCACTGCCCGCCCCCGCATCACCACACGCAGAGAGCATGACGACATTTGACTTCGAACGCACGCTGCCTGCCAAACTCAACGCGAAGCGGAGCAGTGATGGCGACGACAACGGACGATGAAGGGGGAGACAACGGACGATGAAGGGGGAATTCGGAGGCAGGGTTTCTTGCAACACCATTGACGCGTCTTGGGTTTGCATTGGTCTTCCTCCTCTTCCGCCTCACCCTCCCCGTCTCACCCTCACCCTCTTCCGCATGCCGAGGGCGATTAGACAAGCAGTGCAAAGTCCCGTCGGCTCGATATGGGCCCTCATGTTTCCAGAGTGTCTCCTCCCCCTTATGAGCCCTCAGTGGGCGTTCGACCCCCTCCATCTGGGCACCCCTGCTCCTGGAGTTGCCAATTCGGGCAGTGTCTGAGGTGCCTCCGGGGGGTCGGTCGCCTGATGAGTTGCCCAAGTCAGTGGTTTTGCCGCGTGGGGGCGTGGGTGTTGGGACTCGTGGCTGCGATGCTCCTCGGCTTGCGGCCCTTGGGTACAACATGTTGTCCAGGCTTCGGAACACATTAGCGAACACTCATGCCAAATTCATCTGTCAACGCCTCCCCCCTCCCCCCAATGTTCTCAAAGTTGGCGGTGGGTCTGATGAGATGCACTTCGACCGCAGCGCTTTCCGCGCGTGCCAACATTGAGTTGGGGGGAGGGGGAGTGTTCCGTAATTGCTTCCCTCTACCATGTCTCTGCGCCAGTGACGGGAGTTTTCGATGAACTCAGGCTGCAAGTTTTACACTTTTGTGGGGGGGGCGGGTCCGGGGTCTCCGCCGAGCGTGCTCGCCCCCACGGAAAGTCGGCGCTCAGGGCAGGACACACGCTATGGACGCAGGCAGCAGCAGGCAGGCATCCGAAGCCAGCGGATGTTATTGTGTCGGTGGGCCCGTGGACCACTATGCAGGAGGCGGAGGAGGAGGTCCCCTCTCCGCCCTCCGAGCCCCCACCCCCTGCCTTGGAGAAGTATGCAGGGGAAGCCCGTGAGCTGAGCTGACTTGGAGAAGTCTGTGCGCCTCTTCGCGGCAGCCTCGCCCGCTCTTGTGTGCCACAGCTCCGCGAGACTGTGGCCACGAGTCTGGCTCCGGGTCGTTTAGCTCGTTCTGCTTATTCGGCCATCTCTTCTGTTGTTCCGTCGCCCCCCTCGGACGCCGAAGCGCGCTTCCGCGCACGCTCGGCGTTGCCATTGGTGTGGCTCGCCCCCAAAAGCGTGCCGCCGGTTCCCCCGCACGTTGTGTGGGACTGGCGGCGTGGATCCTAGCGGGGCAGCTCTACGCAATCGGAGCCGGCCGCTTGAGGCTAACCCTGCTTACGGCCATGTTCCTATTCTCAGCGTGTGGTTCGGAATACGCTTATTTACGCTAAGTGCTCCACACTTCGTGCATCCTGCGAGTCTATCGGGGGGCTGGTTCACCCGACCCTGCTTGGCGTGTACGCCGCCTGCGCTGCCTAGCGTGTCAACGGCTTCGGCTTGGCAGGGCCCGAAATCACGCACACGCAAGAATATGACCATGGCCGTATTGGCCGCGTATGAGTCCCCCACGCCGCGTGTCGAAAAGAAGCTCTCGCTTCAACGCCTGTGTTTCCTTTCGCGTGTGTTTCTCGCCCTCGACCGAGGCATAGCAGCTTCTTCTGTCCCTGAGGTTCAGCCTCTCCCGATAACCTTGCATAGCGAGTCTGGCGCGTGCGTGTTGCCAGTAATCGGCGCAAAGACTTTGCAGATTCCTTTTGTAGAGTTTCGCCCTTGGCGGCGTGGCAGTCTGTGCGCAATTATGTTTCCTTCTGCAGGTTTCGCCCCCCCCCCCCGCTTGACTTGTGTTGCACGGGGCTGCGAAAGAGCGCTTTCTGTGGTCGCTTGTAGGGTCTCCCCCCAGGTTCGGAACCCAGCGGGGTGAGGGGGAGAGGCAAGCTAGGTTCGCTACCGTCCCATCTGACGTCCTACCCCTCCCTCCCATGCCTTACCATTGCGAAGATCCTCTATCTATGCGCACAGTCGGATGTCGAGCAGGGCACTGACTGATCCCAAGAGGGTACGCGACGGATGGAAAAGCATGGCGTAGGGCGTCGTGCTCGGCGTCTTCGTCGTCGCCAACGTCGGCGTCGGCGTCGTACTCGGTGTCGTGCTCGGCGTCGTGCTCTTCGTCGGCGTCGTCGTTGGTATCGGCGTCGGCGCCAGTGTCGGCGTCGGCGCCGTTGGCGGCTTTTGCTCGGCGTCGTGCGCTTCGTTGGCGTCATCTGCGTCGTCGCCGTCGCAGTCGGCCTCGGCGTCGGCGTCGGCGTCGGCATCGACGTCGTCGTGGTCGGCGCGCCCTCGTCGTCGTTGTTGTCTTCGCTGTCGGCGCCGGCGCTGTCGTGCCGCCGACGTCGTCGTCGTCGTCGTCGTCGTCACATTCCCGGACCCCGCCTGGCTTTAACTCGGGGCGGGGGCGTTCACCGCGCCCGCGGAGCGCGCTCTCTCGGGGCTGCGCACTGCCGCCGATGGCAAGCAGAGTCCTCCTGCCCCTGCCGGCCGCTGTTCCCCCCAGTCCGAGGCCAGCCGCTGCTGGTGCCGTCCCCGCGGCGTCGTTTGAGATCGCGCCCTCGGACGCGGTGGGCACGGGGGGGAACCATGCGTTCCAGTTGGGGCTGATGACGGCGACGACGACGATGATGATGATTCCGATTGTGGTGATGATGATGCTTTCGTGAGTGTTGAGATGTTGATGGTGATGCTGATGTGCGTGGTGAAGGTGACGGTGATGGTGGTGACCGTGGTGATCATGGTGATGGTGGTGATGGTGGTGATGATGTTGATTGTGGTGATGCTCGTGATGATGATGCCGATGTTGATGTTGATGATGCTGATGATCGTGACGATGATGATGGTGATGGTGATGCTGCTGCTTATAATGTTGATGATGTTGCTGATGGTGGTGATGGTTATGGTGATGGCGATGGCGATGGCGATGGTGATAAGGGTAAGGGTGAGGGTGATGCTGATGGTGGTAGCGGTGGTGGTGGTGATGGTAATGATGATGATGATGATGATGATGATGATGATGATGATGATGATGATGATGAGGATGAGGATGAGGATGAGGATGAAGATGATGATGATGATGATGATGATGATGATGATGATGATGATGATGATGATGATGATGATGATGATGATGATGATGATGATGATCCACCATTTCGAGTGCACGGGGGCGCGATATGGTGATGGTGGAGGCCTGGCCACCGCCACGGGCGGGGAAAGGGGGCCCCGAACCCGCCCTCAGACATACGGGATGTTGGAAGGGGGGTTGAAGCCAAGCAGCCCAACCTCAGGGGCAGCACTAGGGTGGGGGGAGATCATCGCCACGCTGCGAATAAAAAAGACGACGTCGGATGATTGGGCAGGGTGCAGATTTTTAGATCGGATTGTGACGTTTTTGTTGTTCATTGTTTTGCCGATCGGCGCGGGCCCTCGCAACCCCCTCACCCCCCCCGCCCTGGAGTAGATCTTGGCTGTTTTTGGCGCATGTTTCGAGCAGGTGGAGTTTCCCCCAGAGGACGCACTGCTGCAAACAGTCGCACCATGCAGAGATCTGGAGCCAGACCCCCCCATCCCCCCCCCCCTGCCGCCCAATGTCGAAACGCCCAAGAAAAAACGATCATATGCGGGAGGTGTCTCGTCACCACCGTTGGATCCCGCGTGAAATTCTGGCCGGAGAGCTGCCTTGGGATGGGTCTATAGGGTCTGGGTCCCCAGGCCGGTGCAGATGGGGTCACGAAGGATCGCCCCGCATCGCCCATTGCACCGGCGCTGCGGCGCGATCTGGCGCCCGGTCGTCTCCCTTCCGCCGTCACCGTTGCATCGGCGATGGTTGCGCGATGCTCCGACCCAGTTTGCTACGGCCCCATGTTGGAGGCCTGTGGGGAAGCGCCTGTGAGATTCGCCCCTCGCTCCTCCTCCTCCCTTCTCCTCCTCCTCCTCCTCCTCCTCCTCCTCCTCCTCCTCCTCATCTTCCTCCAATCGCTACGCGATCATGCAGAATCTCCAGAATCTCCTCATCTTCCTCCTTCTCCTCCTCCTCCTCCGCCTCCTCCTTCCCAGGAGAACAGGCGGGTAGCCTCCCGTTCGTCACCCCAGGTGCTCCTTCGGGACCCTGGGGGAGAGAAACATGGTAGTCGTAGTCCGTCCCAGCATGCGCCGTGGGGGAAGGGTCGCGCCTGAGGTCTCGGGGCTGCGCCTGTCTCGTTTCGGCGGGCGGGGGCAGTCCAGGGCTTCAGTGCGCGGCTTTTCCTACCGTGTCCCGTGCCTGGATTGTGGGTCTGCCACGGTTTGCTGTGACACCCTTGCTTAACCCTCCCAGTACTCCGCTTGGGCATGGGTGGTGTCGCGGGTCCCCTATGCGGGGGGGGGCTCATCGGAGGATCCCCGTCCATTCTTTCCATGGTCACCGTCCCCCCTCCGTGGCGTGCGTGGGGGCGGGCTGTCACCGAGGGAGGGAGTGGTGCCCCTCTGGTGGCTGATCGGGGCGGCACGCGCGGCGTGTCGTGGGCTCGTAGAGCGGTTTACCGGCTTAGCTGCTGCCGCCTGGCGCACGTGGCGCGCGCGGCCCGTCTCTCGCCCACGGGCTTGTAGAGCGGTTGTCCGTCGTTGCTTGCTCCCCTGGCGCGCGTGTCGGGCACGTCCCTCGCCTTTTTCATCGCCGCGGTAAGACTCCACAGGGGGCCCGCGCCGAATCCGCCCCTGTCTGTTGGCGCCCACTGCCGACAGGGCGGCCTGGGGCTCGAGGAGACGCGTTCGCTTCTGGGGTGCTTCACTTCCCTTCGCTCCTGCTCCCCCTCCTCCACTGCCTGGGAGGAATGTCGCAGGAGCGGCAGAAGCAGGAGGAGAAGCGCCAAGAGGCCGAGGATGGCGAGGAGGACAGAACGGAGGAGTGCTGCGACAGGTCGAGGGGGGGAAGGGGGAAGGGGGAAGAGGTTCTGGCTCGAGAATGTCACTTGCGTCCGCGGCTGGACCGACTTAGCGTGGCCGCTGGCCCCATGGCTAGCCCCCCGCTGCTTCCATGACATTGGCAAGGGCACGCTAGGCTGGCAACGCCTGCGCTGGCCGGAGTCGGGAGCAACGCGCCAGGCCATTGGGCACTAGCACGCCGCAGGGTTCATGTTGGTCCGATCCGATATTGATTCCGGCTGGCCCGATCCGTTTCGATTCCGATATTGCGACGAGTTGATGCGGCCTGCGTCAGGCCGCCATGCAATGATCAGTGATGCTTGCATGGCGCTTTTGAGCATATTTGCGCAGCCGATCCGAGTCGACTTCGACTCCGTGAGTATGCAGCCCGGCGCACGGTTCGACTCGACCCGGCTTCCCGATTCGATGTTGACTGGTCCTGCCAGGCCCAAGTGAGGACTCTTATTGGGCACGCTCGCGCTCCGAGATTGCTCGCCAGGTCCGGCAGAAAAGGGCTGCACCAGGCCAGTCGTGGGCACACCGTCGCGGCCGGGTTTCTCATGCCAGCTCCAAGGCCTGCGCCGCGCGAGCCGGGCGCTCGATCGGCGCTCCTCCCGAGCGGCCTGGCGTTGGTGGCATCAGGCCTCGAGCCCATCTCACGCTCGGTGTCGGTGGCACCGGAACACGAGCCACCCGGCGGCGAAGAGATGCTCAATTTGCCGCGTGGATCACGGATTCCCCACAACCAGAGCGAGGACGGAGCCACGGAGCCGCAGCGGGCAGTGAGCAGGAGACCCCAGCACGTAATTAGCACACGAGAGGCGGAACACTGGAGATCATTCCGGGCTTGGAGGGGAAGTGGTGGTGGAGCCCATGCCCCACCGGGCGCTTTAACACGCGGCAGAGTTGAACCACAGTATTCGGCTGGCAGTCCCAGTATCCCCGTATCCTCCTCCTCCTCCTCCTCCTCCTCCTCCTCCTCCTCCTCCTCCTCCTCCTCCTCCTCCTCCTCTACTCGGCTACCCTTGCTCCTCCTCCCCCACCCCAAGGTCCATCCCCATCCTCCTCCCCTTTTCCTCCTCCCCTCCTCCTCCTCCTCCTCCTCCTCCTCGTCCTCCTCCTCCTCCTCCTCCTCCTCTTCCTCCTCCTCCTCCTCCTCCTCCTCCTCCTCCTCCTCCTCCTCCTCCTCGGCTACCCTTGTTCCTCCTCCCCCACCCCAATTCCTCCCCTCCTCCCCACATTCCTCCTCCTCGTCCTCCTCCTCCTCCTCCTCCTCCTCCTCCTTTACCTCGGCTTCACTTGCTCGTCTTCCCCCACACCAGTATCCATCCCCATCGTCCTTCCGATCCCTTCTCCTCCTCCTCCCCCCTCCCTCCTCCTCCTCCTCCTCCTCCTCCTCCTCCTCCTCCTCCTCCTCTACTTGGCTACTCCCCCCCATCCCCATCTCCATCTTCCTCCCTCCTCCTCTCCTTCCTCTTCTGCATTCGCCTGCTCCTGCTCCGCCTGCTGATGCTGCTCCTCCTCATCCTTCTGCCTGTTTCTGGCCCTGCTTCTCCCCGTCCTCCTCCGCCTCCTCCTCCTCATCCTCCTTCCCCTTCCTCATTCTCCTCCGCCTCCTCCTCCTCCTCCCTTGCCTCTCCGTCCTGCTGCTTCTGGCCCTTCCGCTCCAGCTCCCGCCCTTTTTCCATCTTCCCCCTCCTTCCCCCCTTTTTGTCCCCGCTGTTATCTGGCCGGCCCTACTCTCTCGCTCGTTCTCTAGCTCTCTCTCTCTCTCTCTCTCTCTCTCTCTCCATCTATATATATATATATATTGTTTGTTTCTTCCTTCGCCTCCTGAGGCCATCGAGTTTGGAGTACAACAGGAGCACGCCTCATCGCAATGCCCCGCGTCGCATCAGCAAACTGATTCCGCAGCTGATCTAGCAAGAAGAGTCGCTGGCGAGCTTAGTAACGCCAGGTAGACTCTTGGAATTACCTCCAGCTCGCGCGCTAGGTATCAGCATCAGCACGTCAGCTCGAGCGTAGACAAGTGGTCCAAGGAACTTCGAAGTCATTCATTCATCGTTATGTATACGCCAGTCTTGAAGCAGATGCGGAGTCATTTTGATGTTTTTCGACACAGTCTCTGTCGCCCGTTCCGCAGCCTAGTTCGCGCTTCAGCCTGCGTCCGCAAAGGTGATAGCCCCACCGAGCTGCACTTACGTAGGACTCCTGCGGCCTCTTGGCCTGCATCGGCGCTGCCAACCCAGTCCCGCGACGTCATGATTTCATCATGACGTGACCCCCAGCGGTCTGGACCCCTCTCCACGTACAAGCTTTTCCTCCTGAGTCGCTTATTGACGGTCTCAAGACCCGGCGAGAGGCCGAACATGGCAATCAAACGTCCATCCTGAATTGTTCACGACGCCAGCATGTTTGGGTCTTGGTTGTCGGCGGCGCGCCTGGAGTGAAAGTGAAAGGGAGCAGGCCTCCTCAGAAGGCGGCGGGGCTTCTCAGAAGCCCTCGCGCCTTCTGAGGAGCTGTCTCTGTCTTCGCTCCGAGCACTTCTCGGCAGAGCGATAGGCAGCCGCTCCGACTCGGCCCGAGGTCTGCACGGCGATGCTGTGCACCTTTTTGCACAGCCGATCCTGTGCGATTCCAACTCCGTGCCGGTGCGGCCCGATCCGACGCACATTGCGTTTCGACTCTGTATCGCTCGGACGTGTGCATTTTTCCTTCGGCAAGGACAATCTAGGAGCATCCTTCATCATTTTGAGAAAAAACCACGCAAGAAACCGAAAAAAAACACAGGGAATGAACGTCCGAGCGATGGCCAGTGTTCGATTCCAACTCCGTGCCGATGCGGCCCGATCCGACGCACATTGCGTGTCGATGCGACTTCCCGATTCGATGTTGATTGATGTTGCTTTCTCGCGCTCTGTTTCGGGGCACCAGCTAGAACAGGTACGGAAGCAATGGGTTCAGCGTCCAACAGCAGTTTTTTCGTGCTGAAGAGAGGTCGCTGTCGACGTCGCCGCGGTCGTGGCCCACCTGAGACAGAGGGGCCGCCTGACCAACATCGGCCGCTGTCGGTTTGGGACAACATTGGCTTTTTGGCATCGTACTCAGTTTTTCTGCACCCATTCCCAGGCATGCGACGTTCTGATATTTCCCATACGCGGCCCCCGGAAGTCCCGACCCTTCCCCTGGAACCGGTGTTTCATCCTGAGTCGTTTTTGGGATGGTCCCAGGGCCCGCTGAGGGCCCCCAGGGGCCGAAGACGTCGGAGAACCTTCCGTCCCGATGTCTTCACGACGCGAGCATGCGCGGGCTTCGGGAGCCCAAGCTCCTGGCCTACGCTACATTTTTCTTCGTGCTTCCGTGCCCAGGAAGGAGGAGCGACTTTCCGAGGTTGCCCTGGGCTACGGTGGCGGCGTTGGTTGAAGAGTGTGTTCAGGAGGCGGCAGGCCCTGGAGGATTCCTTATCTGATGAGAATGGTGGTGATGTCCTCGGCCAAGCCTCAATTAAGCGACGCACAAAAAGAATGGGGTCGTCTGCGCCGACATTGGCGCGTAAGCTGCCCGCGTAAGGTCGCGCGTGAGCGCCCTCGTCTCCATTTTGACGTGCCTCGCTGGCGGCCCGCTTAAGCCATCGCGTAAGGTCGCTGTGCCATCTCGCGTAAGATCCGTTTTTGATCGTGGCTCAGTTGAGGTTTCTAGGCCCTGGACTCCTTGTCCACTGTGTTCCTCATCCGATGCCCTCGGCGTACGTGTCGTGCCCGCCCCTGGGCTGCCGCCAACCCGCCTCGGTGAGGAGGAGCGACTCTCCAAGCTTACCCCTGCATCGTTCCCCGCCAGCCCATTCTTGGCCGCCTTCGCTGGCCGCACCCCGCTCGCAAATTGCAATCGTCGGCGTGGCCTTCAAGGCCCCTGCAGCCTTCTCGCGCGTCCTTTTTGTACGGTCTCACCGTCCCAAGTTCCGGGCGTCCGCGTTCGCAGCCTGCCTCGGCGCGATTCAGCCGAGAGGGGCCGCCAGCGCCTCCCGACGGCGGCCGCGCGGCGGCCCCCCCCCCCCCGACCCTGGGCGCGGCAGGTCGCGGCCGACCGCCGCCCGAGGACTGGCAGCCGCGGCAGCCCGGGAGGGCTGGACGGCTGGAGCCAGGACCGGAAGTGGGCCCAGAGCTACGGTAGGTTCGCGTCGTGTCGACCGGCGGCGACCCCGCCGCGGGCGTTCAAGGTTGAACGCCGCCAGTGGCCCAGAATCGGCCTATATGGAACGATCGAGCGATCCACAGTCGCCGATCGTTCAAGGTTGAACGATCCACGCGGAGTCAGAAACCAACGCCGGGGTCGTCACGACACGAACCTGACGTAGTCGCTGCCCACCAAAGCCCCCCCCAGCCTTCGGATACAATTGCCGGGAGGTCAAATTCCGACGTTGCCGGGTCCGACATCCGGCTGAATCCTTTTGAACCCCGCTCAATCTGGCTTGCTCCCGCCTGATCCGAGGCCCACTCTGGCGTAACAGCCCCCCAATGGGGCTTAATCCTCCTTAATCCTTCTGACGAAAACCTCCCAGTAGTTGCCTCCTAACCAACCTATTTGCCCTCCATTTCCAGCTGGGGGGGGGTCGGGGAGCATTGAAAAACACAGGGAACCCGTACCCCCCCCCCCCCAACCCGACATTCGGGTCTTCGGGTTGGGTTGGGTGGTGTGGTAGGTAGTCAGTTACTTGACTGGAAGATGCCCCTATCCCGAAGACTGGTGTCATCTTGTCTCTTAGTTTCTGAGGGCGCATCCTCAAGATTGTCACCGCCTTTTTGGGCTTGTCCATCTTAGGGACAGGGAGGAGTTCGAAGCTGGTACAAAGAAGAGCGTTATTTGGAACCGTCTCGGGGACTGAGATGGCACAGCACTGGTTCCGGCCAGCAGGAAGGGCGAGCAGGTAGGACGTTTTGGATTCGGGAAGGTTGTTTGCCTTTTTCGGCCTCCAGGGGTCGTTATTGGGCCCCACAATTAGTGAAAAACGAATCCAGGGAGAAACGCTGCTCCAGATGGACCAAGGAAGAGGGCCGCGGACCGATTTGGACCGGATCTGGCCTCATCCCCCCTCATGACAGATTTTCTGAGGCCCCAGCCAGTTCAGACCCCCCGGCCGTCTCGAAGGAGTGATGGCTAGGGGGGTGAATGTCGTGTCGGTGAGATCAAAGTGGGTGCGGAAAGAAGGGATACGAATATTACCAACAGTTTCTGCCCATTTTGAACGGGGTTCGCTGTCGGCGTCGCCGCGGACGTTGTCGATTTGAGACAGAGGCGATTGCCCAACACCGGCAGAAACCAAGGCAGCCCGGTTATGATCACACTTCAACGTGTTCGTAATTATATTGGCATCGGTAGTGCCGTTGTGGTAAAATCCCAATTGAGTGAGTGACCATCCCATCGATTCGACATGTTAGCCCTGACCTTGCCAGCCGTTCGGAAAGTTCATGTAACCATTTTCCGATCACGCATTGCAGCCGTTGTTGCGACGCATGGATTCAGCATGGAAGCATTATGATCATATTCGTAGAGCTCGGGTATAGTCCTGGCGCCCCTTCATCGTTCTCGTCCCCGTTCTCATCGTCACCCTTCCCCCTCATCATCCTCTCTCCTTGATTGCCTCCACCCCTCCTTACGATTTCGCATACGTGCGCCCATCGTCAGATGATGATCTCCCTCCACACCGCATCATCTCTCTCGACGTTCCTCACAATGTGCGTGATGCTCCTCCGCGTTCTCCTGTTGCTGACGCTCACACCCTCCCAAGCGCACTCCTCCTGCTCCTCCTCGCCATCATCAGCACCCTCCCTTTGCACGTGGTTTGTCGTTGGGGTGCGTGCCTGCATGTGCTCCGCACCCGTGTCCAGCATGCGGCCATAGAACCACCACCCCGTCCATGCACTGCCATCCCGACGGTGACTTCTTTCTTCGGGGCGGCGTGATCACCCGCATCACCCGTCTCTGCATACGGCCCGGGCGCTGAGATATGGACCGCTCTGGCCGCAGAGGTTCACCGCCCACCAAACCACCCCAACCCAACCCGAAGGCCCCGATTTGACCCCCATTTCCAGTTGGGGCGGGGGTCGGGGAGCGCTGAAAAAAAGAGATATGGAGCCCGTACCCCCCCCCCCCCACCCGAAAAAGTCGGGTCTTCGGGTTGGGTTGAGTCAGGAGGGGGAAAACACAGACACAATTAATCGTCGATTCCCAGGAAAACATGGGAAGTGTGGGGGAAGACGAAAACCCAGAAACCATAAGAAAATATGGGACATCCTGGGATTTGTGTGTGTTTGTGGTGTGTGTTTGTGGTGTGTGTTTGTGGTGTGTGTGTGTGTGTGTTTGTGTGTGTGTGTGTGTGTGTGTGTGTGCGGGTGTGCGGGTGTGCGGGTGTGCGGGTGTGCGGGTGTGCGGGTGTGCGGGTGTGCGGGTGTGCGGGTGTGTGTGTGTGTGTGTGTGTGTTCGGATGTGTTTGTGTGTGTGTGTGTGTGTGTCCGTGGGCCCCTTCATTGAGGTGGTCTGGTAGGCTGTCCGTAGTGGCTCTGCTTATGGGGCCGCTCTTCGGACCCGGGTCGGGCTCGTCGTGGTCACGTGCCCACTTCGTTCCTTGCTCGGCGTCTGCTTCTGGCAGGGCGGTGGCTGCACTTCTCTGCTGCTCCGCGCCTCCGTTCGGATGCAGCTCCTGGGAGGTCAAATTCTAATTTAGCCCTGGTCCGAAAACCTGCTTAATCTGGCTCAGTCCCGCTGAATCCCGCTGAATCCCGTTTAATCCTGCTTAATCCGGCTTAATCCCGCTTGATCCGAGGCCCACTCTGGCGTAGCAGCCCTTCAAGGGGGCTTGATCCTCCTTCATCCTTCCGACGAACACCTCCCAGTAGTTGCCTCCGAACCTCCTGCTCTCCTCCACCCGCTCCCCTCCGCGCTCGCCGGCAGGAGGTAAGGCCTCACGGCGCGCCGTTGGGGGAGGCCTGTCCTTGTCCCAGCGGGGGGGGGAGGGGCTCCAGAGCGAAGGCATACGACAATAGAGGAGGAGGAGGAGGAGGAGGAGGAGGAGGAGGAGGAGGAGGAGATGTCTAGGACCGAGGGGGATGCCCAAGAGAGTCCAGTGGAGGAAAAGGGTCCCAGGGGGAGGTCCAGAGAGTTCCCTGGCGGAAGTGGGTCCGGGGTGGTGGGGGGTGGGCCCACCCAGACCGTCCCCCCTGTCCTTCCCTCTCCCTCCTCATCCCTCCATCCCTCCATCCCTCCATCCCTCCTCCTCCCTCCTGCTCCTCCCTCCTCCTCCCTCCATCCTCCTCCTCCTCCTCCTCCTCCCTCCTCCTCTTCCTTCTCCTCCTTCTCCTCCTTCTCCGTAGCCATTTTGGCTCAAGCCATTTTGGCTCAAGGAGGAGTTGCGGGCGCGCTCCTGGGAGCGGCGCGGCGCCCGCGAGCCGCGATGGGTGTCTGCGGTCTGGTGGTACGTTCGTCACAAGCGGTATGATGAACAAGACCTGCCAGAAGATGACGACCAAGGCTGGGATCTTTTGGGTTTTCGACGACGTCGTCAAGGTGAACCTCCTGGTGAAGAAGCTCGGCAAGCTCGGTTTCATCGAGGTGGTTGTTTTCGGCATGGTGTTCTGGCAGACCAGACGCGTGGCGCATGCCGCGCGGCGCCGCGGGCCCGGTGGCGCATGCTGCCGGGACGCGGCAACACCGGAGGCACAGTGCTTGGAGGAGGAGTTGGAGGATTTGCGGTTCCTGGTCTCGAAGAGCGGCTCCATCGGGAAGTCGGTCGAGGCTGCGAAGCCCATCGAGGGCAAGGCTTGAGGTCGACCGTGGCGGTGTCGGCGCTGCTCGGCTTGGGCTGCGTCTCGTCGCCATTGCTGGTTCCGCCTCGCTTTTGGCCGTTGGGCCGGTTTTCTGCTCGTGGCGGGTCGCCGCTGCTGGGCGTTGCTCGGAAAACTTACTGGTCCGCCGAGCTTTGGCTCGCGCGGTGGCGTGGGCTGCCTGCCATGGCTCCTGCTGGCCTCTGGTAGCAGGCGTCGTAACGGGTAGCCTGCCAGTAGTTTTGCGTTGGGCCATCTGGTTCGGCATCCGCTGCTCGACATAGGCAGGGCGGCGCGGCCTGCGCGCCAGGCGCCGACGGATCGGTGCGTGTCATCAGGAGCCTCAGGAGCATGCTCCTCCTTCTCCTCCCCCCTCCTCCGCCCTCCTCCCTCTCCCTCCTCCCTCCTCCCCCCTCCCTCGCTCCCACCCGCCCTCTCCCCTCCATCCCTTCCCTCCTCTGTTCTTCCAGGGTTTTTTCGACTCGATCGATCCGCTTCGGTATCGGTTTCTGCCAGCCCGGCCCGCTGTCACAAAGGTGCTCCGACGCGGCCAGATGCGACGCACGTTCCGATCCCAGACGCCTGATGTTTCAATGTTGTCAATACTCGCCGAGCGCGTTCCACTACTCGCAAAGTGCCTACTCGCAAAGGCCCGAAAAACAACATGAACACCTCGGTGTAGTGGATCGCAACCCCTGCTGCGGATCCAGGCCACTTGCGAGTAGTTAAGTTGCGAGCGGTGAAGCGCGCTTGTCTAAATGCGGGGTCCCCGAGAGTGCCGGCCTTTTTTTCTCTGGGGCCGTGCCGTCGTCCCGAGTCGTCATTTGGCTGCCCCGACGGCCCGCGAGGGCCTTCGGAGGCTGAGCGCGCCAGGCCCGAAAAAAAGATTAATAAGAAAAAGCAGCGTTACAGTCAAGAACCCTAATAAGGACGCGCGACGTTGTTCAGGGTACCCTTGCGTCCTTGCTCATCCTTGCTCTTGCGGCTCGTCCTTGGCCTCTTTCGCTTGCCCGCTTACGGGGTTTTCGTCGTCCGCCGCCCCAAAAAATTGCAACATCGGCTTCCAAGGGCCTTGCGTCCTTACCGCGCGTCCCTACTAGAGATTTTGACTGTAACATCAACGTTCGACGGTCCGCGTAGAGTTGATGGAGCTGCGCTGGACCGCCCTGGCGCGCGGGGCGCACCTGCGGCGGCGCCAGAGGCGCCGCCAAGGGGGGGGGTCAGCGCAGATCTGAGGAATCTACGCGGACCGTGGAACGCTTGTGCTTATGCTGGGTTCGTTTGAGTCGAGGGCGGAAGAGAGGGGGGTGATGACTAGGGGGGGTGGATATCATGGCGCGGGTTATGATTTTTCCCCAGATTTCATGGCGCCCCTTCTTGTTTCATCACGTCCCAGGCCCCCCCGCTGGGCCGCGCACGTGCCGCCGGTCATGACTTGCACCCCCCCTCTTGGACACCCCCCTCTTGGCCGCTCCCGAGATCTGCGCGGGCCGTGGAAAGCTTGTGCTTGTGCCGGGCTCGTTTGAGAAAAGGGGTGGCGAGCCCAGGGGGGGGCCTGACGTTCCCTCGGCCTTCTCCGAAGATGGAGGCGGTGCTTCAGAAGGCCAGAGGGCTTCCGAGAAACCCCGCCGCTTTCTGAGAGGGCGTGCCCTCTCTCTCTTTCCCCCCCTCGCGGGCGCGACGACAACGACCAGCGACGACGCTGGCGCGACGCTGACGACGACAACGGTGACGATTGGCGACAATCGACAGCGGCGACCGAAGACGAGAGCGTGAAGAAAACGCCCGGAGGTCCAGGAGCGGCGGGGCTTCTCAGCACGCTTCCCGCCACGCCCTTCGCCGCCGAAGACACCGCGGTCACGATGTTTCGCTGATGGGTTTTTTCCCACCACCACCACCATAAGTTGGAGGGAGAGGGGGTCCTCCTCCTCCTCCTCCTCCTCCTCCTCCTCCTCCTCCTCCTCGTCCTCCTCATCCTCCTCCTCCTCCTCCTCCTCCTCCTCCTCCTCTCCCTCGTCCTCCTCCTCGTCCTCCACCTCTTTCCCCCCTCCCACTTCTGGTGGTGGTGGTGGTGGGAAACAGGCCCATCACTCACGGCGCGAGCACGTCTGCGAGCCGATGCGACGCTCCGCTGCTCGATGTTGCCCGGTCCTGCGGCAGGCCGCCCTGGCCGGCGGCTGCGCGCAGAGGCCCCGCGCCCGCGGGGGCCAGCGGGGGCGGGGGGTGCTTGGGCATCGCTCGGACTTGGCCTTTGTTTGTCTCGGCGGGGTCCATCGAGGGGCATCCTGGAGCATCGAGCCTCCCAGAAAACATCGGGGGCGGATAGGACCCCCCCGCCCCCTGACGCGTCGAGTAGTGAGTTGTCGGTTTGCAGTTCTCGAGAGGGCGCCGCAGCCCAGGTTTGCGCCCACCAGGTTTGGGCCCAAGGTCGATTCCACAAAGGAGGTTTTGTCCATCCCCGACCAAAAAAACACACTACACCGAAGAAGGCATGAGGACTGGACGTCCGAGCGACGGCAGGGTGCGGGGAAGGCAGAGAGGCCCGGGGGAGGCCAAGAAGGCCGGGGGCCAGGGCCTCCTCCTCCTCCTCCTCCTCCTCCTCCTCGTCCTCTCTCTCTCTCCTCCTCCTCCTCCTCCTCCTCCTCCTCCTCCTCCTCCTCCTCTCCTCCCTCCTCCTCCTCCTCCCTCCTCCTCCTCCTCCTCCTCCTCCTCCTCCTCCTCCTCCTCCCTCCTCCTCCTCCTCCTCCTCCTCCTCCTCCTCCTCCTCTCAAGCAATCTGGGCTCGAGCGCAAGTCCCTCGCCCCCGTGCGCAGGGCAGTTTCTCGCTCCGAACCCAGCCTCGGTACCTCCCCGTGGTGCTTGGGGCACACCACTTCTCTCGGGCTGAAGATTTGCCCGTCTCTCCCGTGATAGAGTGGTGACGAAATCCGAGGTTTCCAGCATCCATGGCGCCATGGTCGACATGCCGCTCGTGTGGGCAGTGTGAATACAACGACAGACTCGAGCAGAGAGACCGCAAGTGTGCCCGCTGTGGACGCAAGGTGAAGCTCTACGTGCTGAGGCCCAAGAGTCCCAGTGCGCCGCCGAAGGGTATCATCAAGAACGTGAGCTTCGCCAAGGATCGTAAGGATAGTGATGCAGGCAGTAACCAGTCCACGCCCCGCAGCTCCAAGGCGAGCAAAGGGACGCGTGGACATGCAGTTGAATCATCAGCCCGCACCCTCCTAGAGCAGGCGATCGCTGCCGCGCAGGATCCCAAGTTGAAGGAGGCTTTGATGCAGCAGGTCGCCCAGCTCAAGCGTGAGGAGGCACAGCACATGCAGCCCAAGGATGCGCTTCCGTCTCTTCAGAGGGCTGACAGCGCTTGGAGGGATGCCAACAATCGCCATACCCAATCAGTGCAATCAGTCCTTCGCATTCGTCGGCAATTGGAGGCAGCAGAGCTCAAGGAGCGTCGTCTTGCCGAGGAGCTGGCGGAGGCCACCATCGTGAAACAGCAGGCCGCACGTGCACTGGCAACGGCTGAGGGAGTTGTACCCAAGCCACCAGAGGGGAAGGCCGACGACAAGTGTGGCAAGCCCTTCGAGCTAGTGTACGACCACACGCTGTTCGACAATCTTGACGAGTTGGAATGCGAGGACTCCGAGAAGGAGACCTTGAGGAAGATTCATAGCGAGCTGCAGTCGGCCAAGACCACCCTCGATGGCAAGGCTGATGAGGTCACCATGATGCTCAAGAACGCCCAGGACATGCGCCAGGCCATCAAGGACCGCTTCATGAAGAAGAGGCGCACGGCCGAGGGCCAGGCCGCACCCCCCGCAGCGCCGCAGCCAGGCGAGGCCGCGCCCGCAGCCAGTGGTGGCAGCGGCAGCGGCGGCAGCCAGGCAGCGGCGGCGGCAGCGCCGCAGGCGCCTGAGGGTGCGGCCGCAGGTGCGGCTCCAGCAGCAGATGTCCATGCAGAACGAGTTCGTGCTGAGGCAGCCAAGCTCTCAGCCGCCAAGTTCCAGTCCCAGCAGCATCTGTCTGAGGACCCGATCCCTGCGTCATCTTGACTAGGGGTGGCATCGAATTGCACGAGCGATGACAAGTATACGCAGCTTCTGTTTGGCAACGTTACCGCCATGGGGGAGAAGGTGTGGAACTTCGTCCGTAGGGCTCGTGAGAATGACACCCATCAGATTTTTTGTTTTGTGGAGACGCACGTTTCCCGCACTGCCTTGCGTGAGTGGACAAAGAAGTCCCGTCAGTCTTGTCCCAGATTAGTTGCCAACCCAGCTCGGGCTACAGGCAAGTCCACGACTGCACGAGGGTTCGAGAGAGCCACTGAGGGAGGCGAGTGGATTTTGGCCCCTGGACACTACCAGGTGCACTCGCTTGCCCCCCAGCTGAATTTGCCAGAGTATCAGTTTGACGGCCAGTCGGCCACCGACGGCTTCACGGCAGTAGTTGTGCACATGTCAGGCTACTCGATCGTGATCATTACATTCTACGGTTTCACTTCGGTCGGCATGACCGACGACAATATCGCACGCTTCTCGAAGCTAGGAGCTTTCCTGTCATCACTCCAGTTGCCCTGGATCGTTGTGGGAGATCTCAACGTGTCTTCGACATCTCTTGCCGCATCGGGGTTTTAGCACGAGTCGGAGGCGAGGTCGTGAAGGCCCCCATCGATGACACGTGCGACGCTGGAAGAAGTGGCAGTCACATTGATTATGTTGTGCGTAGTTTTGCAGCCGCCGCGTACCTTGTAGATGTGCAGGCGGCCCTGTCTGTCCCATGGAAGACCCACTGTGGTTTGCAGCTGAGTCTCCGATCGTCTGCCAGACAGCTACTCACACGCCGACTCGAGATGCCAGCTCGCCTCCCTCAGGTGCCCAGGCCAGCCCGTCTTCCCACGCCTGGATCGAAGTCGCAGCGTGCCAAAGTTGAGCGCACAGTTGCCACTCAGCTTGTAGTCGAGAAGCGTCGAGATCGGCATCTAGAACTTGTTGGCGACCTCTGGGAGGCTGCCGACGATGACAACTTCGGATCTGGCACTTCCAGCGCGGCAGCTCCAGCTTCGGACCCAGACAGTGACGATTTGAATCAGCTCAGTGAGGACCCCCTTGACCATCTCTTGGATGGTTACGAAGAGGAGGACCCTTGGGCCAATGAATCTTGTTTCCACCTCCGCCCTAATACTTCGGAGCCCGCTGCCCAGGGCGCAACCAGCAGCGAAACCAAGGTGGAGCCTACTTCGTCAGAGCAAGGCAACGTGTCATCGAGTTCTACGGGGGCTGCCGTGACTACGTTCCCCACTGGACACGCTGGCGTGGACAGTGGAGTGCGTGTTGAGGCAGCGCCCAGCGGGGTGGAGCCCAACACTCGGCCTTTTGTCTGGAATCCTGAAGCTCATGTTTTCAAGTTACCTCAGTATGCTCCGTGCATTGAGTGGGGTCTGGTTCCTCCAGTGGATGCTGGTGCACCGTCAGTTCCCAACGAGTCGACCACCCATCCCAGCGAGTATCAAGAGCCGCCCCCCCAAGGTTTGGAGAACACCGAGGTCGGCTTCTTTATCCCAGCCGAGACCTGGATCGAAGCCAGGACGGCGGTCGGGTTTATCCCTGAACACCAGTGCCCTCCCCCCATTGCTTTTGCCTCGTCCGTAGCCGCTAGGCTTGAACCCTCGTCCGTCGGCCCAGTCTCGGCTCTATATGCCTCATGGGTGACGACGTTGGAAAGGACTGTGTACGAGCATCATGGAGTGGATGGCCCGCCTTCGTTATCACGTGGCAGAGGGTATTCTTTCAAAGTCGTTGAACGACGTGTGCCTAATAAAGGTAGGTTAGTGCCGTATCGAGATGTGGTTGCTTCATGGTGGGAGCGAGTCCACACGGTTCTGCACAGACTAAACAATCATCGTACACGGGGAAACGGCTATGCCCAACAGTCTCAATTGCAAATAGCGTGTCGCAATTTGTTGGATGAGTCACCTGATCAGGCCCACAGGGGCCTACGCGAAGGAACCGACCCGTCTTGGGAGGTTTGGAAAAGTGTGCTGTCTCAGGGAGCTCCAGAACACCAGTATAAGCTCGCAGATGTTGTTCACTCGGCTAGGAAGATAGCTGCTCGCTGTCGCTGCCGTGCCATGCGAGCCTCGATTGCTGAGTTCCGAGATTGGATGGTACAGCCAGCTGCATCAGGCGTCTTGCACCGTGCGATGCGGCAAGAACCTTTGCCCTTAGACGAGGTCACAGTCGGCCAGCAAGTTGTATTTCACCCACGGGATATTGTTGATGCCAAAGCGAAGGTTTTTAGAGACCTCTGGGCCCCTGGACCTCTGGAGGAAACCAAGGTTCTGGAAGCTTTCGAGCGAGCCCGAGTCGAGGCTCGTCAGGATCCCCTGGAGCCAATCTCAGTTTTGGACATTCGCCAGGCAGCCCATGCGATGCGCCCTCGTGCAGGCATGGGTGTCGATGTCTTGTCGCCGACGGACGTCGAGCGACTGCCAGATGTTGCCCTGGACGAGTTAGCTCGCATGTATGGAGTGATTGAGGAGACCCTCACATGGCCATCACAGTTGGGATTAACCATTGGGCGCATGATCCCCCAACAAGCCTCAGGGGACAGGGACATAGGGCTGCTCACGATGGTTGCTAGAATTTGGAGTCTCACACGCGAACCCCTGGTCAAGACTTGGGCCAATGAGTCCGAGCCCATGTGGGACGCTGCGATTTCAGGAAATGCTGCTTTACGAGAGGCTTTTATGAGAGTCTGCGAGGAAGAGGTTTCAGGCACCCTTGGGATTCCCACGGGCCACGGGCTTCTGGACATCCAGGGTTTCTACGACGCCATGGAATGGTTTCTACTTATACCTGCAGCAATACGTTTGGGATTTCCGTCTGTAGTCTTGGTGCCAGAGCTTGTACAATGCCTCATGCCTCGTGCTGTAGGTCAGTGTGGAGCTTTCGCCGAACCCATACTCCCAACGAGAAGCATTGTGCAGGGTTTACGAGGAGGAACCAGGTTTGCGAGGTGCCTTACATATTTTATCTTATCAAAGATTACTACCGCGCATCCAGGTATGGGTTCGAGGATCTGGATAGATGATCTATCTCAGCGGGTCCATGCATCACGAGCACAGCTGCGCCAAAGATTACTATCAGGTCTTTTGGACACCTGTCGAGCCCTCCAGCGCGAGTCTTTGACCGTTTCACCAAAGAGCATCATCCTGTGCTCTAACATTGCCGATGCGAAGTATATCTCCATGAAACTCCGAGTTGCAGGTTTTGTTGTTCATCCCCAATCTCAGGCTGGATATCTCGGGGTGGATTTGGGAGGAGGTATCCGACATGCTCGCCAACAACGGTCGAAAAGAGTGGTGAAAGGCAAACATATGCATCGGAAAGTAGTCGGTTTTGCACGTGCAGCTCGGCGGTACGTCGTTACCAGCAAGCTGACAAGAGTCGGCACCCTGTCTGCCCAGCTCTACGGGCACCAGTTGCACGGAGTCTTTGGCACCGCCATGCTGGGGGCTCGACGGCAGCTCGGAGCGGCTTGCGGCACTGGCAAGAAGGGCCGATGTTTGACAACGCTGTTGGATATCAGATGCCCTGGAGGGGACCCAGCACGTATTTTGCCGCGAGCCTGCCTCGACCTCTGGCTTCGCCAGTGGCTGTCGCTGCCGACAATCAGGCCAGGCATATCTCGGGCTTGGCCCAAGTTATTGGAACGTTTGCGAAGTACCCCTGAGAATCAGAGATCTCGGTGTGTTCGGGGTCCCACTGGTGCCGTTATTTTGTATTTACTCCAAGCAGGTTGGGACCCCGCGGAGCCCTCGCATTGGAACGCTCCAGGGGATTGTGATGATTTAGCTGCTTGGCGTTTCCCATCTTCAGAGTTGGCTGGAAACCTGATCGAGGATAACCCAGAACCCCTCTTGGACGATTTCGACCAGACCATCCAGAATCAGCTTTGGAGGAACGCTTCCCAGCACTATTGTGGAGAAGGTATGCAGTGGGGGGTCGATAATTATTCATTACGTCGTCTGTTGAAGCAGCTGCTTTTCGCTCCACATGGGAACCGTTTAAGTGAGTTGCTAGTATCAGTGGCCACAGGCGGAGCCTGGCCACGAGTACGCCGACATGAGCAGCTGAAGGGAAACCAAGATGTTTTATGCCCCAGGTGTTCCGAGGAGCCCGAGACCCCTTTCCACAGGTTCTGGGGATGTGCCGAGAACAGGGGCTGTAAGGCATATACAGATTCTGATTCGCTCACGCCGGCAGCGTACGCAGGTGCAGAGTCTGAAGCATGCTTTTGGCTACGAGGCCTCATCCCAGCAGCGTGGGCTGCAGTGCCGCAGCCTCCGTCTCAGGAGAACTGGCACACCCGAGGCAGCTCGTCGAACGATCTTGAGGGATGTCTTGGTGAAGGGTCCTTTCGCGAGCCCATCATTGCGTTTGGCGATGCAAGTGGGGGGAGAAACGCTGCAGACCAACGTTTCATTCGTGTCGGGCTCGGAGTTGTTGCTTTTGATTCGTTCGAACCCTGCCGCATTCGTTCGTCGGTCAGTGGGCCCTTGGTCGGGAAATCTCAGTCGGTGCCCCGAGGCGAACTCAGAGCACTTTTGTTGGCAGTGGAATGCACGCGTGGCTTCGTTTGTTATGTGACTGACAACGACGCTGTTGCCCAAGGCTTTTATTCTGGTTTGTACAAGAGGCCCTCTGTGCCCAACGCTGACCTTTGGTTGGCCCTGGGGAAAAAGTTGCAAGCCCGTCCGACTCAGTTGAGTGTTCTTTTCGTCAATTCACATCTGACTGCAGATGATATCATTGCGCGCGAGGTTCCATCCTGGCTCGCCCAGGGCAATCTTGCAGCCGACGAGGTCGCCAGTGCGGCGGCCCACTGTGCCCGCGTCCCCGACGAGGCGAGGACGAGGGCCTACCAGGCCGAGGCAACGGCCGCCCTGGTGCGGCACCGCCTCGTGCGCGCCACGGCGGACGCGCTGGAGGCCGAGGAGCGGGGTGGGAACGGCGCCGCGAGGAGTAAGGACCCACCTCCTCCTCCTCCCCCCGCCCCTTCCCTCGTTTCGTCCTTTTGCTCCGCCCATTCTCTCAGTGATGATCGTAAGAGTTGTTTGCGACGCTGTGGCTCAGCATCCCTGGCCACCCAGAAAGAGTGGTGGCAGTCCGTGTGTTTCCAGCCCGTCACGCTCGACAGTAAATATGCTGCTGTTCCTCGGGGGGGCGGCTCCATATTGCTGGGGGTTGGATCGATTCGACTCATGCGATGCGATTACAGCTTGCACACAAAGTCTGGTTCTGTCGTGGCTGTGGTCGATACGGCAGCCAACAGAATCGTGCTCTTAGCAAGCCGTGTGACTTTCAGATCCCTGCTCACCGACGAGAGTACCTCGATCGAATAGAGCAGGGGAAGTGGCCAAAGCTTCTTAGCAAAGCTGAGCAGCGAAGCCGACTTTAGTTTGTAAGCTCGACTACGTCGGATAGCTCGATACTCGATACTCCTCCTCCTCCTCCTCCTCCTCCTCCCCCTCCTGCTCCTCCGCCTCAGATGGGACGCATTCTGAGTGGATGTGCCCTCATCCCTTCTTTGCAGATCTTCTTGGGGCCCATCGAGTTCACAGACCACCGGCCGCCTCCGAGCTCGAGCCATGAGATCTTCCCGGTTGTCATGGCCCTTCGTCTCACTTCAGTGCGTCCCTTGGCTTATGATTTTCCAACCTGCTTTAGCCTTGATCACGAGAAAGAACATCGAGCCCCCCAACAAGTGCCGAAACTCAATGGTTTTCACTTGTCGGGCCCTGGGAGACACTCGTCCGACACTGTTTCGACACTTTTCCGGGCGCTCGAAATTATGTCTGGGGTGTGGTCTTTAAGTGCGACGGGGGCAACATAACCCTTGGCACCCCTTTCGCCCGCGCGCATGCCCTGGGCAATGATTGCGTAGGCTCCACGCCGCCCGCTTGCAGTGCCCCACGTTTCGGAGGCCCTCGCGAGGCCTGCGCGAGGCGAGCCTCAGGGGCTCGGAGGGCCAGTCGAGGAGGTAGGAGGAGTCGGCTTGCAGGGGGGGGCGGGCGCGGGGGGGGCGCCAACGACCGCGCCGATTCCATCGCGGCCCGCTGCCCCTTCCCGGGACTCTCAGGAATCCTCCGGGCCCAGTCGGCCCCGCAGTCGGCGCCGGCGTCGCGCCGCCCGCGAGCGCCAGCCGGCGGGCGGGCCGACCTTGTTGCGCATGTTTGGCGCGAGAGACCCGCGCGGGCCTCGCGCTGCGCCCGCGCCCCAGGGCGACGGCCCAGGCCCTTGTAGCCTCCCGCGCTGACGCGATGGCCTCGCGCGCGGCGCAGGAGCGGGCGCCGCCGACCGTTCGGTTCGGTTCCGCGCACTTCTCATGCGCGAACGCAAAGCCCCCCATGCTGCTCGCGCGCTTTTCGCGCTGGGCAGCACGGGGGGCGACGGCCGCGCGTTCAATGGGAAACCGCAGCGCAAGTTTCCATTCCCGCGCGCGGGGCGGGGCATGAACTTACACATGCGCCGACGGTCGAGAACTCGCGCGCGCGCCCGCGCCTGACATGTCGGGCGTGCGCACTGGGCCCGGAAATCTGCGGCTCGGCCGCCCGATGCGCCCCAAAAGCCGCTCCGCCTCCCCCCCCGCCCCCCTCCCCCTCAAAACTCTTCCGCGCTCTTGGAAAAACCATGCCGCCGAGGCGGGGGCTCGGGCCGCGGCCTGATGGCCCCCGGGGCACAGGGGAATCAAAGGAATCAGTACGGAAAAAATTAGTGCAGAATCAAAACAGAATCGGCACAACTGCGACCCCTGATTCTAGCGGAATCAAAAGAATCAGTACGGAATCAATACGGAATCAAAGGAGGAATCGGCGATGGAACCAGAATCGGCCAGAACGGGGAAGTAGGCCAGAATCGGTGCCAGAACCCATGGGGAGATGCCTTTTTCCCGCGAGTTCATTGCGGCGGGTCCGCGACGTGGGCGCTCCGCGCGACTTCGCTGGTTCAGCGAGGCGCGCAGTCGGCGTTCAGAGTGAACAGGTTGTTTTTTCAGGGCGATATCCTGGCGGCGCGCTGGCGCATTGCGCATTTGCGTATTCCTGGCGGGCTGTCCGAGGGCGACCTGGCAGCGTCGGCCGAATGGCCCGCAAATACCGCGCGGCCGATCGCGCGCCCCATGCGATCACGTCGACCGCCGTGCGCCGCGACGGCCGCGCGCCCCGGGCCGCGCCATTGCCGCGTTGGATTGGACGGCGCAGCGCCCGTCCTCCAAAAGTCGTTACATGCATATCGCGCGCGTCGAGCCAGCAGCAATCGCTTCCCAGAAGCAGCGTTGACAGGCGCCCCATGCCCGCTGTCGCCCGCTTCCGATCCAAATCGTAGTTTCTTAGGATGCGCTTGCGCGAATGTGAGCGCGCGGGCAAGTAACGCGTGCGCGCACTTGGCGCAGCCTGGGAAATCCAACATGGAGCCCCCCGGGGGCGCGGGGCGCCGGCGACGCCTCCGCCCGCCTCCCGCGCGCCCGACCCCCCCCGCAAGCCGACTCCTCCTACGAGGAGGAGGAGGAGGAGGAGGAGGAGGAGGCCGCTCGTGAGCGGCGAACGCAAGATCATCCATGTGCACGCACTGGCGGAGTGGATCCCGAAACGCTCCAAGCATCCGCCAGGTCGCGGCCCGTGGGCCGGCCAAAAGGGTGGCGTCCAAGCGTGTGGGGGGCGCAAATCATGGCCGGCAGCACGTGCGCTGCCCAAGGGGAGGCCAGGGACACAATGAAATCAGAAGAGGAGCCGTGAAATCTGGGGAGATACCACGGCCCCCGCCATGATATCCCCCCCCAGTCCTCACCCCTCTTGGCTGTCGGCCTGATGAGGCCGCAGCTGGCAGGGTATCGTTGTTCCACGCCGCTGCTGGGGGGGCTGCACGGGCGGAGGTATCCTCCTCCTCCTCCTCCTCCTCCTCCTCCTCCTCCTCCTCCTCCTCCTCCTCCTCCTCCTCCTCCTCCTCCTCTCCTCCTCCTCCTCCTCCCTCCTCCCTCCTCCCTCCTCCCTCCTCCCTCCTCCTCCCCCTCCCTCCTCCTCCTCCTCCTCCTCCTCCCTCCTCCTCCTCCCTCCTCCCTCCTCCCTCCTCCTCCCTCCTCCTCCCCTCCCTCCTCCTCCTCCTCCTCCTCCTCCTCCTCCTTTTCCTCCTCCTCCTCCCTCCTCCCTTTTCCTCCTCCCTCCTGCTCCTCCTCCTCCTCCTCCTCCTCCTCCTCCTCCTGTGATCGACTCGAGCTGCTTCGATTCGAGGGCGGCGCTGTGGAGTCGTGGAGCGGCGGAGCAGGCGCCGCCCTGGGCTCGAGGGTGGCGCCCCCGCCCCACGTCTCGAGGGCAGGACACTGTTGGGGGGCGTGCTCTCTTCAGACGCGTCCTTGTGACGGGCGAGGCGAGCATACGTGGTTCAGGAGGGAAAAAACACACAGACACAATTAATCGTGGATTCCCCAGAAAAGATTGGAAAACATGGGCGTTAAAGAGGAAGCCAGAAACCCAGAAAATATTGCAAAAAATGGGGAATCTGGTTATTTGTTTCTATTTATTTGTGTGTCCCAGTTCCCCTTCAGTGGTGTCTTCGCCTCACCGTTCAGCGGCCGCTGAATGCAGGAAGGAGGGGCTGAGGTTCTTGAGCGCGTTTGCCCCCGCCTGGGCCTCGTGCTGAATGTCGTGGTGGGCAAACAACGCAGTTGTCTCTGAATGCCCCTGGGGGCCCCTCCAGCTTGGAGCCGGCTGGGGGTGCTGATGTGGGGCATCAATGATTCTAGCCTTTCAGAGGGGATCAGACACCAGTGTGCACAGGTGGTGTTGCCTTTCCTCTCGGGGCCGCCTTCTCCAGACGGGCATTGAATGCTGGGTGTGCATCTTTTCTGCTCTCGATTGGTGCCCATCCAGAGCAGACCCCCCAGACGCCTCCTACTTCCGGAGACCTCGGGGGACCAGGGCACATTCTGCCACCCCATCTCCAGAGGAGGTAGCCACACACCGCTGCAATCCAGACCCCGAAGCTAGAACCGCGTTGGACTCAGGAGAGGCCCTGGTTGTTCGAAGCGACCAGTCAGACCTAGGTAGGGAAACCTGTTCGTGGCCCAGGCTTGCCGTAGCCAGAAACCTCCCTTCGTTCCTGATCCAGCCCTGCCGATGGCAGCACGACGGCTCGACAGTCCCTGGGGAGGACTACCTCGAGCCCCAGGATGGTGCAGACTGCCTCCTGGCCTCTACCAGGAGCGTCGATACGCCATCCCAGGGCCCGGGGTGGCCCCTGCCAGAGTGGCGGCAGCGCGTGGATGCGCATGGGGCCGCGCATCAAGAAGCAGGAGGCTCTTCGTCAGGGTGCCCTGGGTTTCTTCGCACCGCGCGCTGCGCGGAGGTCACCCTTCGTCAGTCAGAGAGCCTACTGCGTCCAGGGTGCGACCAGGTTTCCCCAGCCGCGCCTCGCGCGCGGGTCTTCAGGCCCGGGTGTCTTGCGAGGGTGTTCGTGGCCGCGTTTGCATGGTATGTGAATCATCCTCCCCCCTTGCCCTTTCCCTCGTTCGACCTCCTCCACCATCGCACTCCTCGCTGTCACAGTCGCCGTCGTTCCTCCTCACTGCCCCCTTCACGCCGAGCCCCGTCCATCGTTTTCGCCCCGCCTCTCGCCTCCTTCTTTTCCTCCAGCTTTCGCAGTGCGGCTAAAGCTGAGCGCAGCAAGACAACGGGGTCGTTTCGACGACACTGGCGCG
>CAUYUJ010015005.1:521626-624126 GCA_963575745.1 Prorocentrum cordatum | reverse complement strand
CGGGGACGCCTCTAATATAGCACAATATGGCGCTCGATGTGATCCAAGATGCACAAACACAGAACACAAAGGAAACAACAAACTCGAGATCGCAGATTCGCTTATGTATCTCTCCAATCTACTGGTCCCAGTGCCTTTCGGGGCCCCCAAAATGGCAGAGTATGGCCTCCACGATTGCACGATGCAGCCCACGAAAGGAACACAACCAACACAACCAACAGCAATTCAACCGCATCATGACAGATCTAACTGTACATTTTGCTAGACACGGCGCCACGAGTTCGACCACATAATGGCATTCAAGGTGACACTTTACAGCAAAAGTGCGCAATACAGGCAACCTCGAAAGAGGTTTTGACAACAAAACCATGAACCCTCATATGTCCAGATGGAAGTGAAAATTCTGCTGGACCCATCACAGCGTGCTCGAGCACAAGATAGCCTCCAATATGTTTTCATGGGCGCAGCCATGGGGAATCTTACGGCAACGATTTCTCAGAAGCCGTATCGCAGGCGCACAGCGGACACACCTCGCACGAACGCGCGGAGGTTTTTACGATGCGTTTGCGATACATCTGCATGTTTTTTGGGTGTGCTGGCAGGGCTCGTCTTGCAGGCTGGCTTCGGGGAAAAACCTTGTCTCCGCACAGGAACTGACACGAACTCCTCCGCGCTAGCCTGCAAAGCAAACCCGCCAGCACACCAGAACAGACCGCCGGGAACGCGGTCTCCAATGCGCCCGGCAATCTCCAAGTGGTGGAAATTTGGGGCGGGGCGCAGGCCCATCGGGTTGTTCACGAGCACGGTGCGACTCCATGGGGAGCTTGTGTCCTGGCAGGCACAGCAGCGGGGGCGAGGCGTTGCTGATCCTGTCTTCCGCATGGCGACTGGTCGCGGGCCCTTGGGCGCGGCGCGGCTTCCGGCGGCGCGCGGCGGGGCGTTGGCCAATGAAGGGCTCCACATTCTGTCGGCAATGTGGGACGTCAAGCGGTCTTACGAGCACGTGGCACGCCGTCGTCTTTGGGCAGGGGCACATCAAGTACAGCATCCCATCGCAATGTTACAATGCAGCCTCAACTCGAACGAATGTCCTCGCAGGATCGCACTTGATGGGTTAATTGCAGCTCCACCGGGCCACAGTGAACGTGCTTCCAGCAGCTATTGAATGGATGGGCCAGACGACGCCTGAACATCTTCCAGGTGCCGGGCCAGCCACGCCATGCTGGAGTGAAGGCCATGCATGACAGAGCGGTGGGTTTGGGCGAATAAGAAATTTTGCTCCAATGGGACTTCGGACGCATTGATGGATGCATGCAAGGGCACACAACATACTTTGGCAAGTAAATCAGAGATTGCTGTCCAGCAGCTCGGAGTTGACTATGCTCCTGTACGTCGTCGCCAACAGCCTGACCAAGGATGGGTTCGACGACGTCGTTGCGCCACAATTAAAACTCGCTTGGAGAAGCGGGGCGCCATGAAGAATTCAAGCCTATAGACAGGAAGGATTGTCTTGGCGTGGATCCAAGTTTCAGCTTCGCATGAAGTTGAGGTGCTTGGACACGCACTGGCCGCAACTAGACGTCGTCGGCGAGCAGGTGCTCGCTTCCTCGGTGGATCACTTGACATTGGGTGGGCTTTGTTTATAGAAGAGGGCCCACTTCATAAAGCAGCCGACGCGCTGAAGATATTTGCTAGAGAGTGGTGGCAAGCAATGTATTCAGATATGTTTCTGGGCGATGGCCTCAACGTTCGCGAGTTGATGAATGCATGTGCTGCCACACCACATCACCTGCTACAAATTCCATCAGGTGCTCCTTGGCTTCGCGAGACTGCGAGATCCTTGTCGGACATGCACCTCTGGGTGTGGGGGCTGGATGAGGGCTCTGGGTGCTCATGTCGCTGCGGGATTCAATGGGGAACGCCGTTGTCTGACCGCCGCGCCCCCTGCCCAGATTGCGAGACATGTTATACGCGATATAAGCGGCAGGTGTTTGAACCCCGTCGTGGAAGAGGGGTCCTGTTGAACCCCAGGACCGGAGGTCCCAGGAGATCCGTAAGACAGGGCTGCGGCCTCTGGGTTTAAGCGCTTGTTTGCCATCAAAGCCTTTCCTGATAATTGTAAACGCCTGTTGGGACACGCTTCTACGGGAAGGTACCCCACCGGTCTCGCACTTCAGAGGTGGGGGTGCAATGTTAGTGGGCCGTGCCCCTGTTGCCAGAAGCCTGCCTCGACCTTCCATCGAGCAAGGGAGCGCCCGTGGCTGGAGGCTGAGCGCGAGATCCAGGATGAGGAGATGTACACCATGCGCCAGGATACCCCCCCTTCTCCTACCTTCGGATGTTCCCTTCTCCTGTCAATACCAAGCCCGTGGGAGGGGCCCGACGTAAATTTGTTGGATGCCCAGTGGCCCCGTGAGGAGTGTAGGTTTTGCAGGATTGGCCGCGACTGCGGGGTGAAGCAATTCCAGGAGTGGCTCGAGCAGGCTGGGCGATTGTTGAGGCTGCGCGAAACATTGATGGAGCCTGCGGCTGCTCCAGAGGTGGAGCACGCGCCATTGATCGCATCATGTTTGGCAACCGCCCTCCACGCCGATTGCCTTGCGTTTTTGCTGGGGGCGGGGGGCCGCAAGTGTGTGAGAGCCCAGGTTTGCTCGTCGCCGTACGTTGGATATCGGAAAATATCCGATCGGCCCACGCACTCTGTCGTGAAGGCTAAGGCCCGCCACGCCGAAGCATCGCAGGCGGTGGGCCGCCAGGCTGTGCGCCATGTGAGAGGCAGCCGCAGGGCGGACCACGCGGCGAAGATCGCTGCGCAAGCCAGCCATCTGCGCGTGGAGGATTTAAAGTCGGGGCGCTGAACAAGGAACTCTTTTCGTTGGGGAGGGGCTCCGCGTTCCTTAAGTGTTTCGCAGCTTGCCTCAGGTTTTCCTCATGTGTTCGATCGGAAGTCGAAGTTTAACTCATGGAAAAAAGTGGCCTCGTTCCTTATTTGGGGTTCCGCAGGTCAAGCCCCCGACTGTAAGCTGTACAAGCAAATCGCCTTGAGCATGCTCCAGGTACTTGTGCACTGGCTCCCCTTCCAAGGAGGACCTTTATGGCTTCTCGGATCGGCCCTCGCAGGCCGAGGCCACACTGCCTTGTTTGGTGCGGCGCGGAGTGGAGGCGCGCCCGCTGTCGCAGGCTCGGAGCGAGGTTGTCAGCTCATTCGACATTTTTCGATCGCCCCCGATCCTTGCACCAGCTTGCTCATCAGGCGGCGCAGCCGAATTTCCCACGCGGGTTATGGTGCACCCTCGACGGGGGCACGGGCATCCCGATTCTGTTTTGTGGGCGGCGTGGTTTTCTAAGGGGCGTTCGGGCCCGCCACTTGCGCGGGGCACGGCGCTCCGCGGCCACCCTCTCTGAAGCATTTGAGGAAACTGTGGCATGGGGGCCTGCCGGTGGGATCGGGGCTTCAGATCTCGGAGCCCTGGCCCCTCCATGCCCCATCGCGTCCTTCCTTTTCTCTTGCCCCCTTCATCGGGGTTGCTCCTCTGCATTAGGGAAGGTCCGACGACAATCTGATGAAGGCGGTTGCTTGTGTTTCCTTGCAGGGTCGCTTATCGACCAGGTTTCATCTGGTTCGCTGGCCCACAGAAGGACGAAATGGAGGAAGTGGACGAGGAGGATGAGGGAGGGAGAGGAGGAAGACACGGCGAAGCGGGGGGGACGCGAGGAATTCATGGCCAGCCCTCGTTCTGTTTTTTTGGTTGGGGGGGCCGGCAGGACGAACAAATTCTTGAGGTCACTTTCGCCGATCAACGATTCAAGCAATTCGGAATTTGCCGAACACGCGGCGCAATCCGAACCCGACCCCCGCCCCCCATCGATTCAGGAGAATCGATGGTCGGTGAGGGTAAGGTTCGGATGTCGCCACCTAGATCAAAGAAGAAACATCGCCAGAAGCATAAATGTTTGGCGCTCTGCGCGGATTTCTTGGATCCGCGCCGGGCCCCCGTGGCGGCGCTTCTGGCGCCGCCCATGGCGCGCTCCGCGCGCCAAGGAGGGGGAGTCCAGCGCAGATCCAAGAAATCCACGCGGAGCGCCAACCATGCATGTTTATGGCGTCTTTCTTCTCCGATCTAGGGCGCGCCGCCGAGGCACCCCCCCGCCGCCGAGGCACCCCCCCTAGCGCCCTCCTCCTCCTCCTCCTCCTCCTCCTCCCTCGTCGTCGTCGTCCTCCTGCTCCTCCTCGTCGTCGTCGTCGTCCTCCTCATCCTCGTCGAGGATGTGTGCTCGCCCTGCTGCGGCACGCCGCCCCGCCCCCGGTTCCGCCTCGCTCTCGCCCTCCCCTGGGCGGCCTCTCCCGGAATGCCAGTGTTTCTCTCACAATTTGCCTGGCATCGCTCGGACGTCTGAGTTTTTGCGCGGCCGGAAGCGTCGAGGAGGATTTCGGATCACTTTAACGAAAAAAAGAGCACGCTCGATCTATAACCATACGCTCAGAATGGACGTCTGGGCGGTGGGCAGCTTGTGCCGACTCTTGCTCGTCGTCGTCGTCGGCGCCGTCGCTATCCCTCAACCTCCGTCGCCAAATTTCACGCTCATGAGCCACGCGAAGATCCAGGGCGCACCTTGGGCTCCAGCCCAATCGTGGGGCCGCGTTCCTGTACGTGCGTTGGCGCCTCCCCTCGCCTCCCCTGGCCAGTGCCGCACGTTCCTCGGCGCCCCAGCACGGCCCAGGTGTTCTGATTCGTGCGTGATCGTGTGAGCCGGCCTGGTCTGCGCGCATTCCTCGCAACATCTCGGGTCGGACGAGAGGGGGGTGATAGGTTTATGATGTTCCAACCTGCTGTAGCCATGACCACCAGAAAGAATTTCGAGCACCAGCAAAGTACCGAAACTCCAGGGTTTTCACGTGTCGGGCCCTGGGAGGCACTCGTCCGACGCTGTTTCGACATTCTTCCGACTCTTTTCTGGGTGCTCGACACTATTCCTTGGATGTGGTCCTTAAGTACGATGGAAGCAACATGCGGATAGGGAAAGAAGGGGGGGGGCGGTGTACGACATCTGCTGCATTGGCGCCGAGAGGCGCCGGGAGACGCAGTTTCGTGAGCGGATTCGCTACCCCCCCCCTTCTACTCAGGAGGGGAAAAAACACACGGACACAATTAATCGTCGATTCCTCAAAAAATATGGGAAAATATGGGAAGTGTGGGGGAAGACATAAACCCAAACAATATGGGAAAATACGGGGGATATTTTTATTTGTGTGTATTTATTTGTGTGTCCTGGGGCCCCCCCTTCTACCCCCGCCTCATGTCCGACCCGGAAGTCGTCAGGGGACATGTAGTGTTAAGGCGGGCGTGCCCCTCGACAGGGGGGGATGTTTGAGCATTGTATAAACAAGATAGTATGGGGACGAGTTTGAAATCATTCGCTTCTACTTTGGGGTTTCTTTTGACTAGTCGTTTCTTTCGTCCAAAATCCCCCTGTAGGAGGACATGCCCGACCTAATTGTAGTGTTCCTACGGGTCTCCCCTTCGTAGGGCTGCGACCTTTTTTTGTTGCGTCGTCGAGTCTGTTGTATTTGTGGCACCCTGTCAGGATGCAGAGGGCACTCCGGCATTAGCACCGTTGCTTCTGTTCTCCAGTGAGCTCCCCTGGACCCGCCTGGCTAGTCCACGCGGAGCAAAAGGAGCTGGTCACACCGGCTGATGGCGGCCATGCCGGGTGGCGAAGGGTTCTTTCTACTCTCCTCGGTTCATTTCTGTTTTTGATCGTGTTCCATCCGCACTCATCATCGTCCCCGTGATGGGAGGGAAGGGGTAGGAGGTGGAGGTAGAGAGAGAAACGGAAGTGGAGGAATATAGGAAGGAGAGTTGGCAGGAGAGGGGAAGCAAGTTTTCCACCGCGTGATCGGAGAGCTCGATTATTGCGTTGCACTTGTGAGGATCCAGGGCTGCACGAGCGCATCTTCTTTGGCGTCGGGGTGTTTCTTTGCTTCGGAGGAGTAGAGCGGTGATTTGTGATCCCGGCGGCCCTGACTGTCTACGTGGCTCTACATCGAGGGTAATTGGGGGTGGTTGGTATTGTCGCCAGAGTCGCCGTAATGCTTGCCACGTATTGGTGCGCGCATGTTTCCACGAGGGTTTCTTCTGCGATTACCTTGGAGCGGGGGCAACGAACATGAGTGGGATGCATGATCTGCCAGCTCGCGTAGAAAGGGGTTCAGATGGCGGCGCCATGCTTGCGCCGCGACTGTTGCCATCCAGCCTCAAGGTCGGAGGTAAACCTCAACCTCTCATATACATATCCTCTTGCGAAAGGACTCAGGGGGGTCAGAGGGTCAGAGTCAACGGAGCTGCGCAGATGTCTAGAGCTTGGCAGTCTTGGGCAGCGCCTTGCACATGGGGATATAATGTGTTATGAATGTTTTGCCCGTCTGGTCCAGTGGCCGATCTTCATCCTCCTCTGTGATGGGAGTCGTGCTGCTGTGGAGGCCTCCCTCCCCCCCCCTCCGCCGCCTCCCCTGCCCTCGTCTGGAGCCTCCCGAGGCCCACGAGGCCCGCCGAGGTGCCACCCCAAACACGCTCCACATCGCACAAGCGATTCCCACGGTGAACCCCCCATCCCTCCGATCTCTGTCCTCCCCATCGCTCCCTCCGTCCCCCTGCCTAGTACTTCCTCCCGCCTCCCGCCTGCCCCACCTTCCCACCTTCCGTGGCGAAGGCAAGCAGTCATGCCGACGCCGCAGGCAGGAGGAGGCCCAGGAGGAGGATCAGGAAGAGGATCAGGAAGAGCAGGCTGAGGATGAGGAGGGCGAGTTGGAGCAGCAGCAGCAGCAGCAGAAGGCAATCGGAAAAAAGGGGAGTTGCGTGCATTGGAAGGAGGAGCAGCAGCAGTGGAAGTGGAAGGAGCGGGAGTAGCAGGAGGGGCAGGGGAAGGAGGAGGGAAAACGAGGGGGACGACAACGATGAGAAGGGGCTCGGATCCAGACAAGCGGCCCTGCGCTGGAGAGAGAGAACGGCATTCGGAACGACGGGAGCGGGCGCCGACCCGAAAATGAGGCCCACGCTGCGGCGGGAGCACCATCCCGGCACACCGAAGCAATCGGGTCGTGAGCAAGCCCCGAGGCAGCACGCGCGATTCGATCCTGCACGCTGGAGAGCACGCGGAGAGGTCCTTCACTTGCCTGCCCTGGACAGGAGGAGGAGGAGGAGGAGGAGGAGGAGGAGGAGGAGGAGGAGGAGGAGGAGGAGGAGGATGGAGGAGGATGGAGCACGCGGGGAGGCCCTTCACCTTGCCTGCCCTGGACACAGTCAGGGGATGGCATCCTGTGGACTGTTGCGTAGCTGCCAAGGGTTGAGGATAAGGCAGGGCCGCCTACGAGGAGGAGGAGGAGGAGGAGGAGGAGGAGGAGGAGGGTCAGGGAGTGTTGTGTAGCTGCCAAGGGTTGAGGACAAGGCAGGGCCTCCTGCGATCCGATCCGATTTTTGCTGGCCCGGGCCGCGCGTTTGGTTCGGCTCGGCTCGGCTCGCCGGCAGCGGCCGGGGCCAGTGGGAGCCGGGCGCGGCGAGCTCCGACGTCTCCCAGAGGAGCCTCGGGACCATTACAGTGAGCGGCTTGAATTAGGAACACCTACGTTTCAAAAAGGGCTCGGTCGTTCCCTAGGCTTGTATGCGTTATGTACAGCTCCTTATGCGTTATTTGTTATTTATCGTTCCTTATGCGTCATTCCTTGGGATTAAAAGGGGCTTCGTTCCTTATTTATCGTTCCTTAGGTCAGCCCGATGACTGTATTCCTTGGCGGTGCGATCCGTTGCCGACGCGGCCTGGCCTTGCGATTCGATGCAGCTCGGGCCCGTGCGGTCGACCCGCATGGTAAGGACAGGCAACCTTTTCCAATGGGTGCCCTTGCATCCTTGCCTCCTCGGTCCATCCTTTGCCGCTCTCGCTGGCCACGCCCCGCTCGAAAAGCTTCGAAGTGGGCGTCCACGGCCCGTGCATCCTTATCGCGCATCCTTACTGTACTGGTTGACTGTAAGGAAGTGGAGGTCGGGGGAGGCGGAGGATTGGCAATTGTTCGGCGGCCCACCTTCTGCAGGCAGGGCACGGGTGGCAGGGGCAACGTTTGGGGGGGGGTAGGCTCGGGGGGGATGCATAGACCCCGACCGCCCGATTGGGGCCTGATAGCCCACCCCGCCCAGGCAGGTGCGGATTCGCTGTCGGGAGACTATCACTGATTCGTCGGCGATGTATCGCCGATGCCAGCGCGATGTTGCCCCCCCCTGGGTGAGCCAGTTTCCCCCTGGCATTCCCCCTCACGCGCCGCCAGGACATCACCCCTTCCGCCGGAGACCGAACCTACTACCACAATGGGCGCCGCACGGGCCTCTCTCGTTGGCGAGACTGCTCTCTACGCTCCTCTCCCCCCCCCTCCCTCCCCTCCTCGCGCTCCTCCCCTCCTTTTCCGCCCTCCCTCCTTCCCTGCCCCTCCTCCCGTCTTACCCTCCCCATGTCGTCTCCTTCCTTCCTCCCCTCCCCGTTCTCCTTGCCCCCCTCCCCTCCGCCAGTGACCTGTGGCCGTCCCCCTTCAACGGCATTCTGAACGACGGGAGCAAGCGCCGATCCGAAAATGAGGCCCACGCTGCAGCGGGAGCACCATCCCGACACACCGAAGCAATCGGATCGTAAGCGACCCCCGAGGCAGCACACGCGATCAGATCCTGCACGCTGGAAAGCACGCGGAGAGGTCCTTCACTTGCCTGCCCTGGACAGGAGGAGGAGGAGGAGGAGGAGGAGGAGGAGGAGGAGGAGGAGGATGGACTGTTGTGTAGCTGTCAAGGGTTGAGGACAAGGCAGGGCCGCCTGCGATCCGATCCGATTTTTGCTGGCCCGGGCCGCGCGTTTGGTTCGGCTCGGCTCGGCTCGCCGGCAGCGGCCGTGGCCAGTGGGAGCCGGGCGCGGCGAGCTCCGACGTCTCCCAGAGGAGCCTCGGGACCATTACAGTGAGCGGCTTGAATTAGGAACACCTACGTTTCAAAAAGGGCTCGGTCGTTCCCTAGGCTTGTATGCGTTATGTACAGCTCCTTATGCGTTATTTGTTATTTATCGTTCCTTATGCGTTATTCCTTGGGATAAAAAATGGAGCTTCGTTCCTTATTTATCGTTCCTTAGGTCAGGCCGATGACTGTATTCCTTGGCGGTGCGACCCGTTGCCGACGCGGCCTGGCCTTGCGATTCGATGCAGCTCGGGCCCGTGCGGTCGACCCGCATGGTAAGGATTCAGCCAGAGCGCCAGATCTTGCAAGATCCTGCAGGGCCAGGCTCCCATTGACCCGGGTTTGGGCGCAGGAGCCTGCAGGATCTTGCAGGATCCTCCGCATTGACCCGGGTTTGGGTGCAGGATTTTGCAGGGTTCTGCAAAGCCTGGCTGACCTGGGTCTGGATTGACCCGGGTCAGAAGATCCCCGACGTCTCCCAGAGGAGCCTCGGGACCACTGTTCCTTGGCGGTGCGGTCCTTTGCCGACGCGGCCTGGCCTTGCGATCCGATGCAGCTCGAGCCCGTGCGGTCGACCCGCATGGTAAGGATTCAGTGAGCGAAGAGGGACATAACATAAACTTGTTCGCTGTCGGGGGCGCCTGTCCCTGGGCGGCTGGAAAGTTTTCACCCCTACGGTGCCACCGTAAGGGTATACACTTTCCAGCCGCCCAGGGACAGGCGCCCCCGACAGCGAAAAAGTTTATGTTATACCGTTGTTCGCCCGTTAAAGGATAGGCAACCTTTCCAAGGGTACCCTTGCATCCTTGCCTCCTCGGTCCATCCTTTGCCGCTCTCGCTGGCCACGCCCCGCTCGAAACGCTTCGAAATGGGCGTCCAAGGCCCTTGCATCCTTATGATACTGGTTGACTGTAAGGAAGTGGAGGTCGGGGGAGGCGGAGGATTGACAATTGCTCGGCGGCCCACCTTCTGAAGGCAGGGCACGGGTGGCAGGGGCAACGTTGGGGGGGGGGGTAGGCTCGGGGGGGATGCCCCCGACCGCCCGATTGGGGCCTGATAGCCAACCCCGCCCAGGCAGGTGCGGATTCGCTGTCGGGAGACTATCGCTGATTCGTCGGCGATGCATCGCCGATGCCAGCGCGATGTTGCCCACCCCTCCTGGGTGAGCCAGTGTCCCCCTGACGTTCCCCCTCACGCGCCGCCAGGACATCACCCCTTCCGCCGGAGACCGAACCTACTACCACAATGGGCGCCGCACCGGCCTCTCTCGGTGGCGAGACTGTGTTGTCTACGCTCCTCTCCCCCCCTCTTTCCCCTCCTCGCGCTCCCCCCCTCCTTCTCCGCCCTCCCTCCTTCCCTGCCCCTCCTCCCGTCTTACCCTCCCCATGTCGTCTCCTTCCTTCCTCCCCTCCCCGTTCTCCTTGCCCCCCTCCCCTCCGCCAGTGACCTGTGACCTTCCCCCTCTCACCTCTCCGCCCTTCGTTCCCTCAGGGATGAACTGAAACGCCCAGCTTGAATCGCGATTCCATAGATGGACAGGATATGTGTTTGTCGGGAGGTGTGTATGACTGCCCCCAAACAGAACCCTCCGTGGAACCAGAGGGATTTTCAGAGCCTCCCAGAAGAGGCGAGGGGGTTCCGAAGCGTGCCGGGGACAACAACCAGGAATCAAGCCTGGGGTCCCTCCGGCGCCACCCCTGGCGCATTCCGCGCGTTAGGGCGGGGGGTCCAGCGCCGATCTAAGAAGTCCGCGCGGATTTCCGAGTTCTTATGTTTATGTCATTTTGTCGTTCCCCTAGAAAAGGTAGGTGACCGAATAACCATCAGTGATCGAAAACGTGCCTGAAGGTGTGACCAAAAGGATCGTGCGACCGGAAATGCGACCGAAGTTTCAAGATCGTCTTGGCTTCGAGCTTCGAGCGCAACGTTTCGGTCACACCCGGGCGCGGTCGGAAACTATCGGGGCGCAGGTTTCGGTCACACCCGGGCAGAGATTCGGGCACAGTTTTGGCCACGACGCCTCCCTGATAGAGACGAGGCGACGTGACAGATAATTACCGATGCCGCTACCACTCCTCGTCGCCACGGCTGCATGCGCTTCGCAGTTATGGTCGGCAAGCACCCTTAGGGGCGTCCGGCATTGCTCCCGCAGGATCGTTCGGACCATTGGATGTTGGCCGTTTGCCGTTGGGACAGTGAGGCATTGACGGCTTGCCCACACTGTACAGTGGAGGCCCATGCCAAGAAACACCCTGCTTGCCTCCAGGGTGCCCTGGGCTTCTTGGGCTTCGATGGTTTTGCGCTCGGAAGCGCGACATCCCCACACCAAAACTCCATGGACATCCTGGGGTCTCAGGGTTGGGTTTCCTGTGGAAGGCTTCTCGTGGATTGGCCTCCGCCGTGCCAGGCGCAACCGCCCCACGTCGGTGCTGCATGAGCGAGGGCACCCGCGGGGGCCCGAAGACCATCGCGGCTCGCGCGTCGCTGTCTGGGCCGGAACGGTTGCCCTTCTCCGAGGTGGCGACGCGGGAGCGAGAGGGCGCGAAGATATTTGTTCGACGCGCGTTGCGGGGCGCGATGGGCGAAGTTCGGAAGTTTGGTGACCCAGATGATGCATGCAGACCTCGTCGACAAAATGACGTCCCAACACTACGTCCTCCCCTGTTCCCTACCCGACGGGTAGAGGTCGTTGGTTTTAAGACCAGACCCCCCGACCCGCTTATCCTGCATACCACGGCCGCCAGATCCCCAGGTCCACCGAGTCCCCGAGATCCCCGCCCCTCCACACCCGACTCGCCTACTCTGCATACCGCGGCCGCCAGACCCCCAGGTCCACCGACAATCCCCGAGAATCCCGCCCCCGTCAGCATGACAGAACATACTGCATAACACAGAGCATAACAAAACATCACGACTGACCAGATCATGCTAAGTGAACATAGCATGCCAGAACAGGAGCATACCATAATACCTCATCCTATAACAGGGCATACCATATCATGACAACGCATGATATGGCAGAGAAGGGCCCCGCAACACATCCCAGAATCTCGCACGCTGCAGCGTAACAGCGCATACCATAATAGTCCATAGCATGCCACACCATACCATGACAGACCATGTCATACCATACCGCACCGCCACATACCATAACATACCTGAATATGACAACCCATACCATGACAGAGCGCGACGGAGCCGACAGTACGAAAGCATGACAAACACATCATAACCTCTCATACCATACACAGCATGTCGGGGTACTGCTTATCACTACGGCAGCGAGCGCAATCGAACATCATGTATTGCCACATATCGGGCATACATGTCATTACACGTCATAGCATCATACAGTGACCAGGGCAGAACGCAAATGGTGGTCTTCAACATGTGGTGATCGCCCTAACGTCGCACACGTCTGTCTTCCAACCGCTACTTGGATGGAGGGCCTGCTCTTTTAACACATGGTTCTCGAGCATGCGCCACGCCCCGACGATTATCAGGAAGGGAAACAGGCTCCAGCACCGCGCGTATTCGTGTTTCAAGTTCCCGACAGATGCGAAGATGAAATATGGTTCGTTCTGAACATCTTGTTTTCGAGAGTGGTTCCCTCAGATTATGGCCCTTACATGTCAGAAGCTGCATGGATGGAGGGAAGCTTCTGTTCAAAATGGGCCATCCATCCCCCGAAGCTTCTTTATCACCCGCAGTGTGGTTCTACATATCTATATACATACATACATACATACATACATACATACATACATACATACATACATACATACATGTATCCCGCCCCAGTATTTACAAGCACGGGCAGGGGCAAGAGGAGGGGGTAGGAGGCAGAAGGATGAAGGAAGAGGAGAGTGAGAGGAGGGAGAAGGATGGAGGAGGATGAGGAGGAGGAGGAGGAGGAGGAGGAGAGGAACTGGGAGGAGAGGAGCTGGGAGGAACTGCGAGGAGAAGGAAGAGGAGGAGGAGGAGGAGGAGGGATTATATTCGCAGGAGGAGGGGGGGAGCGAGGACGAGGGAGGAGGAGGAGGTGGAGGAGGAGGAGGAGGAGGAGGAGGCGTTGGCCGAACGGACGGCGCTCGCACGCGGCCCCGCTTCCGACGACATGGCGAAGGGAAGACGAACCTGGCCGCTCAGGGACCGGGAGCGCCAAAGCCTCCGAGGTGCGCGCGGCGAAGACGAGCCGAGCGCCGCACGGCAACAGGGCTGCCATTCTCACGCACACACGCATCGGGCGACGAAATCTACACATATCCATTGCCTCCTGGCCGGGCCCTTCCTGGGCCCAGGAGCTGTGTATACGCCCTCCTGGCAAAGCCAGGAGGGCGTGGCGTATACACCGCTACTGGGTTCAGGGTGGGCCTGGCCAGGGAGCAGTGGATGTGTATAGATTTCGTCGCCCCAACGCACACATCCACATCCACACTTTTTTGGTCTGCGGGTCGAGAGCGAGCCTCTTCCGGTGAAGAGCTGGGCGGGCCGCGCAAAGCACTGATTGGGGAGACACGGCGCGGGCGGGCGGGGCTTCAGGCGGCCGGAGGGCGCGGGGTGCAGGCGGTGCTGAACTGCTAGCACAGGAAAACACACACACACACAAGGCAAACAAAAAGCTGCGCGGCACCGTTGCCGCTGCCGCTGCCGCTTTTACGCGATCCGGCGAACGACACAGGCGCCTCGCCCGCGCGGGAGCGCCCCTTGAAGGCGACATGTGCACGGAGCTCGTGCGAGGGCGACGAGTCGCCCGCTCGCGCGGGAGCCCCAAGATCGGCGAGAATGCGCCGCGCCCAGGCGGGAACGCCACTTTGAGGCGAAGTGCCGGAGCGACATGTTCCTCCGCTCGCGCGTCCACGAATCGACGTATGTACGACAAATGCGTGCGGCGCGCCCTGGCAGGAGCTCCATTGCCCGGAAAGGTGAGCGCGGCGCCGAGGCGAGAGCGGCGTAGCGCTTCTTTCGCGCGGGATGGTTGCGGCGTTCCATCCTTGCCACGCGCCATGTGATCGACGCAAAAAAGGGTGTCGTCTTCACCGACATTGGCGCGTACGCTGCTCTCGGAAGATCGCGCGTAAGCGCCCTCGATTCAGCGTGTCATCTCGCGTAAGGTCGCTGTGTCATCTCGCGCAAGACCCGTTTGCGATCGTCGCCCATGTGACGTTGACGACGAAATTTCGACGTTGAAAGCCAAGCGCTGATGTTGCTTTCTCAAAAGAGATGCAATGTTTGGGTTTGATGGACCCCCCTTGGATTGACTGGCGAGCGGCTGGCCAAGTGGCAGAGTAGGGATTGTTTTAAGTCGTGCACGTCCCTCTACAGGAGGAAATTTTCAAAACTATTCAAAAAGTAGTATGGGGATTGTTCGTTGTGCTTATGTTTGATTCTGTTAGGTGTGCCTTCTGACGTTTTAAACATAGTGCTTCCAAAATCCGCCTGTAGGGGGACATGCCCAACCTAAGGATAGTTGGGCGGAGGGAGAAGGCTTTGGGACGATCGCGAGGAGTTGGACGTCTCCTCTGCGCACCGCGTAGCAGAGGAGGAGGAGGAGGATGAGAAGGAGGAGGAGGAGGAGGAGGAGGAGGAAGAGGAGGAGGAGGAGGAGGAGGAAGCGCGCGGGGAGGTGGGATACGGGAGGCCCTCCCCATCCCTTTCCCCCTTCTTCCTTCCCTTCTCACCAGCCTCGAACTTATCCCTATCCCCTATCCCTAAGATTGACACGCCAAAAGGCGATGACACTCTTAGGGATGCGCCCTCAGAAACTAAGGGAATCCCGAAAATCGGCATCGTGACGAGGCGATGCCCAGCATAGGGATAGTCATATGTTCCAGGCTGGTAACTTCCTGATCTCCTTCCCCTTGCCGATCCTCCTGGTCGTCATCCTCATACTGGGGTGTGCATTAAGAGGTGCTGTCACGAGACGCCAGCTGGAGTGCGCCTCCATGGGGGCCGTCTCCAGGTTTGCGCGCCCCCCCGCCTACAGGGCCCCCTCCCAGTGGGAAGTCGCTCTCATGAGCCACCCAGATCCTACTTGTTGGTCCGTCTCGTAGCTCAGGGAGACTTCGTGCCCGATACAGTCAACCCGCATAGCCAGGATGAGCAACTTCCCAAGATTGCCCCTGCATCCTCCCCCTTCGGCCCATCCTTGGCCGCTTCTGCTGGCCGCGCCCCGCTCGCAAAGTGCCGACATGACCTTCCAAGGCGCCTGCATCCTTCTCGCGCGTCATTACAGTGGAGACCCATGCCAAGAAACACCCTGCTTGCCTCCAGGGTGCCCTGGTTCTCTTGGGCGTCGATGGTTTTGCTATGGAAGGCGTGACGTTCCCGCACCAGAAATCAATGGACGTCCTGGGGTCTCAGGGTTGGGTTTCTAGTGGAAGGGTTCTTGTGGAATGGCCCCTTCTGTAACTATACGGGTCCCCCGTTCCACTGCGCCATTTCGGCGCTACATCGCACCCTTCGGCACCCCCTTCTGCTCTCCGCGACATACCTTCCGGGTGGGATGCGTGTCCCTCTTTCTCAGTCCACTGCACCATTTCGGTGCCTCTGCTGCGCACGCTGGGCCGCTCATGAGGTCGCCCTGCATCCTTACCCGGCTTCCGCACCTCTTGGTGCCCCCCGCCGCTGCCCCCTTGCGGCGTGCCTCCCGAGTGGGACGCACGTCGCTCACACCCTGTCCCCTGCGCCATTTCGGCGGCACGCCCCCTGCCGCTCTCCGCGATATATTATACCTCCCAGGTGGGACGCGTGTCGCCGCTTCGGTGCTTCCCTGTCGCTCCGCTCCGCGCTGGACCATCGGGTCTTGCGTTCTGCACCTGGCTTTGCACCTCGCGGCGCGCCCCGCCGCCGCCCGCCCTGCGACGCACCTCCCGGGTGGGACGCGCGTCGCTCCTTCCCTGTCCCCTGCGCCACGTCGGCGCTTCTCTGCTACCCTGCGCTGTTCTGCCCGCGGGGCCGCCCGGCGTCGCCACCTGGCTTCCGCACTCCCCGGTGCTCCCCGCCCCCGCTCCTCGCGTCGTACCTCCCGGGTGGGAGGCGCGTCGCCCGTCACCGCCCCGTGCGCCCTTTCGGTGCTCCCCCGGCACGCCACGCTCGCCCGCGCGTCTGCCGCCCCGCTTGGCTACCCGCCCGGCTCCCGCGCCCGTCGGTGCTGCTCTCCCGGCGGCGGCTCCGCACCGCCACGTCCTTTTGCGGTGCTGTTCCGCCCCCCGCTCCCGCGGGCTGCCGGGACGCTGTGCCCGCCGCCTCCGGCATATCCCTCTCTGCCCAGTTGCCCTCTGGCTGCCCTGGGCGGCCGCTGGCCCCTCTTCCGAGCGGTCCGGTCGCGTCACCGCTTCCAGGGCCCCCTCGTCTCTTCCACGTCGCTGGTGCCTGCAGCCTGCGGGCGCCTGGGACGCCCGCCCTTCGGCCCCCTGGCCTCGGGCGGTCACGCTGCAGTGTCCCTTTCACTGCTCGCTTTTCGCTGCTCCCGCCCCCGTACGGCTCAGTGCTGTACGTTCCCTCGCGACGCCGCGGTCCGACGCAGCGGTGTCTCCTGTGCCTCCCCAGCCCATGGCTGGCTGCCACTCCACGCCAACCTTGCCCCTGTGGTGCGCCACGATTGCCCACCGCGCTGTGGCCCAGCGCGCCTGGCTGCTGCCGCCCGCCGGCTGCTCATCGTCGAACTCTTCGGCGTCTGAGTGTCCCTCCCTCCTCGTCGGTCTCCGCCCTCCCTCCTTGCACGCCCACCGGCCGATTCGCTAGTTAGTGTCCCTACCTATCGGGCGAAGAGAACTATGCACATGCACCGGTCCTGGCCAGGCCCATCCTTGGCCCCAGGATCGGTGCATATGCCTTCCTGGCCAAGGCCGGAGGGCGTATGCACCGATCTTGGGCTCAGGACGGACCTGGCAATAATCGGTGTATGTGCATGGTTCCTTCTCCTCTATACCTAGCTGTTACGCTGGTGCGGATTTCACCTCCTCGCCGCTTACGAAAAAAACAATGTTCTATGCTTTGCCTGCTCCCCCTCCTTCTTGGGGACGCCCCCCCCCAGCGCCGCGGCGCCGCAGGCTCCCCGCGCTGCCCGCGGCCGCGCAGGCGGGTAGCGCTGCTGCTCGCCGCCGTGGCGCCCGGCGGGCGCGGGCGCTTGATGGACGGCAGGCGGGGCTCTTCGGGGGCAGTGGCCCTTCTGCCTCTGGGGTCGACCTAAGCAGTGTTTGGGCGATTTCCGGGGGCTCCCCCTCCTCCTCCTCCTCCTCCACCTCCTCCTCCTCCTCCTCCTCCTCCTCCTCCTCCTCCTCCTCCTCCTCCTCCTCCTCCTCCTCCTCCTCCTCCTCCTCCTCCTCCTCCTCCTCCTCCTCCTACTCCTACTCCTCCCCCTCCTCCTCCTCCTCCTCCTCCTCCTCCTCCTCCTCCTCCTCCTCCTCCTCTCCTCCTCCTCCTCCTCCTCCTCCTCCTCCTCCTCCGCCTCCTCCTCCCCTCCTCCTCCTCCTCCTCCTCCTCCTCCTCCTCCTCCTCCTCCTCCTCCTCCTCCCTCCCTCCTCCTCCTCTCCTCCTCCTCCTCCTCCTCCTCCTCCTCCTCCTCCTCCCTCCTCCTCCTCCTCCTCCTCCTCCTCCTCCTCTTTCTCATCCTCCTCCCCCTGACACGCTTGTGCACGCCAAAGCACGCGTTAAAAAAATTATCCTCCTCCTCCTCCTCCTCCTCCTCCTCCTCCTCCTCATCATCATCATTATCATCATCATCTGCCTCAGGGGTCGACCTAAGCAGTGTTTGGGCGATGTCTGGGGCCGTTGTCGCTTCGATGCCGTGTCGCATCGAAGGTGGATTGGAGACAGAGCGAGGGACAGCGAAAACATAACGATACCGGAAATCACTGTTCTGGTCAAGCTTCTGCTCTGCCTCGAGGGGGAGGGGTCCGAGCTTCTTGGGGCCCATGTGGTGGAACGTCTGCCTTTGGGGGAAGGGGTCTGGATTTCTAGGAGCCCACGTGGTGGAAAACCTGCCTTGGGGGAAGGGGTTTGGACCTCTAGGGGCCCACGTGGTGGAAAACCTGTCTTGGGGGGAAGGGGTCTGGACCTCTTGGGGCTTAGGAGGTGGAGCACAACTGCCTTTTGGGGGAAGGGGTCTGGACCTCTTGGGGCCCACGTGGAGGCACGCCTGCCTTGGGGGAAGGGGTTTGGACCTCTATGGGGCGCACGCGGAGGAACGCCTGCCCTGGGGGAGGAGATCTGGACCTCTTGGGGCCCACGTGGTGGAACACCTTCTGGACCTCTTGGGGCCCACGTGGTGGAACATCTGCTTCGGAGAACTGGGTACTCCAGATTTCGTAATAAAGGGAGGGGAGTCTCATTTCGGGGGGGGGTCTCCTCCAGGCTATCCTGGAGGGCCTGGGGGGTCTGGGGACGATGTTTTGGAGGGTTCTCCCACAGGGGAGGTCTGAAATGGCTTGTCTTGGAGGGTCCAGACCCCCTCCCTTTCGTTACGACATCTGGAGTACGCGCCTGATGGACGACGGGCGGGGCTCTTCGGGGGGGCGGCCTGACGCGTTTCCTTTTAGATCTCCCGGATGCGGTCCGAGCAGGCGAGGTCGGAGGGCTACGCCGCCTTGCCGATGCATCGGCGATGCGGCCGGGCGGATCCCGATGTTCGTCACGCCGACGTCGGCGATGCACCACGGGCGCCGACGATGCAGCCCGATCCTCCGGCTCCATCTACAGTCGGGGCGCTGCAGAAGGAACCCTTTTCGTTGGGGAGGGGCTCGGTGTTCCTAGCTTGTTTCACAGCTTGCCTCAGGGTTTCCTTATGTTTTCGATGGGCAAGCGAAGTTTAACTTATGGAAAAAAGAGGCCTCGTTCCTTATTTGGGGTTCCTTAGGTCAACACCCCGACTGTACTCAGACCCCATTTGGGATGCTTCTACCTCTCTGCCTCGAGATGGAGGGCGAGGAGGACGAGTACAGACATGCTCTCGCAGTGGAGCGAACCAACTGAAGCACGGCGGACGAACGGGTTTGGCTGTTTTCGCCCTGCGGGGGCCTTGGGGTGGTCTAGATCTCTGGGGGGGGCGCACGTTGTGGAAACGACGACGAAGATCCACAGGGGAAGAAGGATCATGATCAGGACGATGGCGAGAACGAAGGAGGAGGGGGGGAGGAGGAGGAGGAGGAGGAGGAGGAGGAGGAGAGGAGGAGGAGGAGGACGACGAGGACAACGAAGATCAACCACTGGGGACGGATGATCAGTATCAGGAGGGGGAACTGGGGAGGACGAACAGGGAACATGTCCGGAGGGGGAGGAGGAGGAGGAGGAGGAGGAGGAGGAGAGGAGGAGGAGGAGGAGGAGGAGGAGGAGGAGGAGGAGTGGAGGAGGAGGAGGAGGAGGAGGAGGGAGGAGGCGACAGGAGCGGAGGGGGAGGGAGAGGAAGGAGGGAGAGGAAGGGAGAGGAAGAGGACGAGGAGGAGTAGAAGTAGTTGGAGAAGGACAGGATGGAGGAATGAGATGGAGGAAGGAGATGACATAGAAGGATGAGGAGGAAGAGGAGGAGGAGGAGGAGGAGCAGGAGCAGGAGCAGGAGCAGGAGCAGGAGCAGGAGCAGCAGGCGGAGGAGGATGAGAAGGAGGAGGAGGGAGACAGGAGGTGGAGAGTGAGGAGGAGGAGGAGGAGGAGGAGGAGGAGGAGGAGGAGGAACAGGAGCAGGGAAAGGCGGAGGAGTATGAGGAGCGGGAGCAGGGAGTAGGAGCTAACGAATCTGCGCCCATTGATGCCCGACGTTCGATCGACGACGAGAACGACGACGCCATCGATATTTGATCCTCGGTCCTCGATCGGCGGATCGTCGATCCTCGATCTTCGTTCCCCTCGAACCTCGATCCTCGATCGGTGGACTATCGATCCTGGATCGTCGACGACCTCGACCCCCGATCCTTGATTGGCTGATCTTCGATCCTTGGTCTTCGACCTCATCGACCCCCGAGCCTCGATGGGCGTTTCGTTGACCCTCAATCTGCGACCCCTTCGACCCACGATCATCGTCTTAATCGGCGGATCTTCGATCCTCGATTTTGGACTCCATCGACCCCCGATGCGGACCTTCTATCCTCGATCTTCGACCCCCCAAGGATCTTCGATCGGCGGATTTTTTATCCTCGGTCTTCGACCCCCTTGACCCACGATGCTCGATCCTCGATCGGCGGATGTCCGATCCTCGACCTTCGACCCCCTCAACCCCTGACCCTCGATCGGCGGATCTTCGATCCTCGATCTTCGACACACTAAACCCTCGATCTTCGACCTCCTCGATCCTCGATCCTCGATCGGCGGCTCGTCACTGTCCTTATTGTTGCTCCAGTCTACTCGTGTAGCTGAGCAGGTCCTAAGGCAGAGTCCCACTGCAGTCGAGGCTGATTGGTGGGTCGACCCTACCAAAACAAGGGTACCCTCGTGTCCTGTTCCTCGCGATCCATGCCCCATACACTCCTGTGGCAAGATGTGGCCCTCGGAAGAGTCTTGTGTCCTCTCGCGTGCCCTCTCCACTTCACCTCGACCGTATAGCCGAGTAGGCCCTGAGGCAGAGTCCCACTGCTCGCGCGACGGCGACGTCGGCGTCGCCGTTGTCCGTCGTCGTCCGTCGTCGTCGTCGTCGTCGTCGTCGTCGTCGTCTCGTCGTCTCGTCGTCGCCGTCGTCGCCGCCGTCGTCCGTCGTCTCGTCGTCGCCGTCGTCGCCGCCGTCGTCCGTCGTCGTCGTCGTCGCCGTCCTCGCCGTCTCGTCGTCGCCGTCGTCGTCGTCGGCGACGGCGGCGGCGATGGCGCCGTCGTCGTCGTCGGCGACGGCGGCGGCGACGTCGCCGTCGTCCGTCGTCGTCGTCGCCGTCGTCGTCGTCGTCGTCTCGTCGTAGACATCGTTTGCCGTCACCGTCGCCGTCGTCGTCGTCGACGTCGTCGTCGTCGTCGTCGTCCTCGTCGTCGTCGTCGGCGACGGCGGCGGCGATGGCGCCGCCGCGCGGAGGCGGCCCGCCGACGCCGCGCTGTGGGCCGGGCCGCCCGCGCCGCCCGCGGAGCGGGGCGGCGCGTGGGCCCCGGCGCCCGAGGAGCTGGAGGCGGCCCGCCGCCGCCGAGGGCGACGGCGACGGTGGCGACGACGACCGACGACGACGCCGACGACGACCGACGACGACCGACGACGGCGACGACGGCGCCGACGCCGCCGACGACGAGACGACGCCGCCGCCGACGCGGCCGCCGACGACGACGGCGACGACGACCGACGATCGACGAGGGCGACGGCGACGACGGCGACGGCGACGACGACCGGCGACGGCGACGACGATGACGACAACGGCGACGACGCCGCCGACGCCGCCGCCGACGACGGCGACGACGACGGCGACGGCGGCGGCGGCGGCGGCGGCCGCGGCGGCGGCGGCGACAGCGGCGGGGGCGTTGGTGGCGGCAGGAGCAGGGGGGAGGAGCAGCACCGCGCGGAGGAGAGCAGTGGGGGGGAGCGGGCGGCGACAGCCCAAGAGGAGGAGGGGAGGGCGGGGCGCACTCGTCGGGCTCCTCACGCCCACCCGCCCCCCGCAGAGTCGTGGGTACGCCCAGGGACCCGACGAGCCCGTCCTGTGCGACGCGCCAGATGCGGGCGGCGCTCGGCACTTCCAGCTGGCCACTGCCGACGCGCCAAATGCGCGCCGCCGGGTCACCCGCATGTCGGTTGCGGTACTTGTTTTTCATGTCGAGCGGCATATTTTGAACATGTGTACCTCCTGTGCGCAGGCAACTTCACAATCAGAACCAGATCCGTTGTTTTGTCTTCTTCCTACATTGATTGTATCCCGGCTCTGTCTCCGGGGCTAATGTTTGAAGGTGTTGTTTTGTCTTTAGCCTGCTTTCTGGCCTCCTCACCATCAGGGCAGCGCACTTTGCACGAGTCGCCATTTGGCTGCACATCTTTCGTGCAAAATGCACAACATGTTTCGTGTGCGAACTTATTACATACAAACTGCACACCATTCTGCGTGTGCGAGCTGTACGTCATGCTCAGACCCCTTGTGCTGCACCCGCCTCGTAGTTTCCAAGTCAAACGCTCCTCCATCTCTAAGAATGTCATGCACTATGCTCAGCAAGTGTCCGGCTGGGATGCCGGCGTCCTTGAGATAAACCCGCCAGGGATGTTTCTCACGTGTTTTTGTTCATTCCCTTGCACAGCCATGTTTATTTCAATCTGTGTACAAGAAGGCCGGATGTCGATACGTCCTTTCATTCCATTCAAGACCGATCCAAATTTGGGCGAGGACCAGTCACTTCCGAGAGGATGCGAGGGCAGATGTGCTGAGAAAAAAACATATGCGTGCTTTGACCCGCATGCGGCGCTTCATACTTGCAGTGGTCACCGTCTCATCTGAAACAATTTGCGGCGCGCTGCACAAAGGGCATCGACCAGGCAGGAGCATGGATGGGAATCACAAGTACGGTAGACGGCTTGTATGTAAGGGTGTCTCTTGTTTGTTCCTCTTCCCTTTCCTCCCTTGGCCAAGGCAGGGGGCTGTTCTGGCGGGTGTTAGCAAGAGCTTACAGCGCTCCTGCAGCCTCTGTCGCGGGCGGGTCCTCTGCTCGAGCTGTACCGCAGCGACGCGGAGGAGAAGGAGGAAGAGGTGCCGTGTGCGGGAAGGGGGGGGGTGTTTGCCGACCTGTCAGTGGCTTGCGCTGGCCCGCCCGCTCCTGGGTCCTTAGGGCGCTCGCGTGTTGTCCAGTCTTGGTCGCGAGCCCTCCAGGGATCAGATCAAGACTGACTGGCGGCCGCTCGTCGAACATCTCAAGACGGCGCGGCTCACTTGTGCGGGCACCGACCCGCCATCTTGATTTGCTAGTTTTTTTGCGTCGTCGGAGCGCCACCCGCATTTGCGGCGGCGTATGTGGCAGTCCGTTCCCTGAAACGGCATGGAGGCGCCACCCGCCTGACCCATGTCGGCGGTGGCGTAAGTGACATGTGGTGCCCAGTTAGACTGCTCGTCATGGACTCTTCGAGGAGGAGCAGCAGGAGGAGGAGCGGGAGAGGGAGCAGAAGGGAGAGGAGGCGAAGAGGAGGCGCAGGGTGGGAGGAGGGGGAGGAAGGCAGGATGGGAAGAGGACTGAAGGAGGATTAGGAAAAGCAGTGGGAAGGGAACGTCGGCACGAGGAGGAGGAGGAGGAGGAGGAGGAGGACGACGACGACGAAAGCGGAGGAGGAGGAGGAGGAGGAGGCGCTGGGCGAGCAGGGGGAGGCGGGGATCCCCCGCGCAGGCCTACATGGCGGAGGCATCCCTGATGGCCACGTCTCTGGCGCAGGACACCCCCCGACCGCGCCGTCGCCGCTCGCCTCCTCCCGTGGCCGGGGGCGCGGGGAAACTCCCTTGGAGCGCGCCCGGCATCGCCGGGCCGTTTGGCCTCTTGAACAGGCGCGTGAGGTGTTGGTATCATTAGTATTAGGATTATTAGTCTTATCATCATTCTTAGTATTATTGTTATTATTATTAGTATTATTACTATTATTATTATTGTTACGTATTCGTATTATTATTCTTATTATTTTTTGTAGTAGTAGTTGTATTCGTACTAGTATTAGTATTATCATTATCATCATTATTATTACTACTAGTATTGTTATTATTATTATCAGTATTATCATTCGTATTATTATTATTATGATTATTATTATTACTATTATTATTCGTATTATTTATTATTTATTAGCCAGGGCGGAGTACCCGCCACGGTGGGCAAGCCGTGTTGCCTGGGCCCACCCGCTCCGCTAGGGTGCACAGAGTGGTCAGTGGCACCTCCTGGTCTGAGGTGAGCGTTGCCAAAATGGCGCTCGCGGAGGCAACGCCCCCCCACCATCCCCCTGCCGCGCATTCCCCTGTGCTGGCCGGGGTCATGGGGGCCCTCCCTTCCCCCCCTAATTCGGCGCAGGTGGCCTGTCCTGGGCACGGCGCGTCGGCGCCCGCTCGCTCTGTCAGCGCCCGCCGCACAACAAAAGAAACTGAGTACTCTTACGATTGTCATGTTCTGTTGACTGTTATCGATATTGGTTGTTATTGCTGTGAGTAGAGGTATTGTTCGTACTAGTCGTATCAATAGTACTATTTGTTTGAGTATCGTTCGCTCTCTTCTTATGCGTTGCTTCGACTGCTTGATATCATTACGAATTGTGCCGTTCCGCTGCTCAATGTATTTGTTATGCTTCCTCCCATGCTAAGTGGGGCTATGGTTTTCACCACCCTTGCGTCGCACACGCGTCTATTATCTTCTCCTCCTGTTCCTTCTCGTCGTGCAATCACACTACACACCACGCACGCAACGAACACACATCACACATCATACACACGCGCACTCATCATACACATATCACACGTCATACACGCATTACACAATGTAATTCCACAAAGACCGCAGGCGTGGCAATTTCTCGACACCATAGTGGGTGCGCACGGGGTGGTCCCCCTATCCGCGCCGGTCGTCCAGGCCGTAGCAGGCGCGGCAGTTTCTCGACACCACAGTGGGGTGCGAGGGGGTTGGTCCCCCTATCCGCGCAGGTCGTCCAGGCCGTAGCAGGCGTGGCAGATTCTCGACGCCATAGTGGGTGCGCACGGGGTGGTCCTCCTATCCGCGCAGGTCGTGCAGGCCGTAGCAGGCGTGGCAGTTTTTCGACGCCATAGTGGGTGCGCACGGGGTGGTCCTCCTATCCGCGCCGGTCGTCCAGGCCGTAGCAGGCGTCGCATTTTCTCGACACCGTAAGGGGGAGCGCACGGGGTGGTCCCCCTATCCGCGCCGGTCGTCCAGGGCGTTGCAGGCGTGGCACCTTCTTGGGAGCCTCATTTGGCCCTCGAGGGGCCTCCCTGAGCTATCTTGTGGCGGAAGGCTCGACTTGTTGGTTCGTGTTCACCCTTTGGGGCCCTGCCTGGGCCATCTTGAGGAATTCTTCGGCATTCTTGGGCGCCTCGGGGGCCGTGTTGGAGCCCTCTCGGGCCGTTTTGGAGCCCTCTTCGGGGCCTCTTGAGCCGTCTTGGGGCAGTCCTGGTGGCCTCTTGGACCTTTTTGGGACGTGGGAGCCTCGAGCAAGTGAGAATCCGGAAACCAGCGGACCATATTTGATGTTTGTCTCTCGGGAAGGCTTTTGGGGCTCCCTTAGGACGCCTCGCCTGCCTCGTGGGCCGTTTTGACGCAATCTTCGGCCGTCTTAAGGCCAAGTTGGTCCGCGTTGGAGCGATGTTGAGCCATCTTGGGGGCGAACTTGTTGTATTCTGCCAGGGATTGTGGCCTCGGGAAGAGGGGGTGGTGCACGCAGCTGGGTGCGTCGAGTGGGGGGGGGAGCCGACCAGACAGACCTCGGAATTCTTCCACGCCGCAGCGTGCAAACGGCACGGTGGCGGATCTTTCCTGCGTTCGGTTTGTTCCTCCTCGTCCTCCCGCTCCTCGGGCGGAAGAGGGCGAGGAAGAGGGCGAGCGGCAGGGGGGGACGAGGAGCTGGACGCGTTGCACAACAAGCATACCCCCTGGAATTCCCTTCGAGATTCCCCAAGAGGATTCTCCCATCAGACTTTCACCATCTGGCTCACGCATAGGACTCCCGCTTAGGACTCCCCATATTGCCCATAGGATTCTCCATATGGGGTTCCTTCCGTAGGACTCCCCGATACGTTTCCCCTACAGGTTTCCCCAACGAAGCTCCCCCAGAGGATTCCCCCATAAGATTTCCCATTGGACTTCCACAGTCGCACTAAGCAGAGATCCGGAGCCAGACCCTCCCCACCCCCCTTTCGCCGAATGTCAAATCGCCGAAAAAGCAAAGGTGCATTATCGGATGCCCAGGCTGGTGGCGAATAGAAGCGGTTCTCACGTGCAAGATTTTGGCAGTTTTCGTTTGTATGTTTGCGTTGTGATCTGACTGGCGGTTTCGCAAGCAGGCCGTCGTGTGGCGTTGATTCGGGGCGGAGGCTTTGTGGACCTAGCTAACTGTGCACCTGAATTGCCTGTGTCCTTCGCCATGTCTACTCCATCGCTCTCCTGCTCTCGAATGAGTCTTCCGTCCTCCATCATGCATCCACCACCCTCTTCCACCCTTCATCCTCGACCATGCATCCTGCATCCTTAAACGATGTCCGCGGTTCGGTCGGCTGCTGGCTGCTTCGTACTCGTGTGCATTCAATAGGTTCAGTGCGGTCGGCTGTTGTGTTGTTGTTACGTCATTGAGCCTTTCTAGGCTGCTTGCTGCTTGCAGCCTGTCGGTTCCAGTCGGTTTCGGTTTCGCCGTCGGTTCGGCCGTAGTTTGATTGTGCTGTCGCCGCGGACTGACTTGATCCTCTGTCTCCTGCGCTGCAGGTATCCCCATCCCTCGCCAGTTTCTTGCTGAGCTGCTCGTCACCAGTTTATACATCGTTTGCATCATCTCCTGCCCTTTCGCCACCTGAAGGGGCCCGGTGCGATCTCACGCCTGTGTTGCCGTCCCCGTGTTGCCTCCTGCCTCTCGGAGCCTGCTGCCTCAATCGCCCGCAGCAAACACTAAAAAAACAGCCCTCGCCATGAAGGGAAGGTGCCCCGAGTGCCACAGGGGGAGGAGGAGGGATGGAGAAAGGGGGGAGGCGGAGGAGGAGGAGGAGGAGGAGGAGGAGGAGGAGGAGGAGGAGGAGAAGGAGTAGGAGTAGGAGGAGGAGGCGGAGGAGGAGAAGGAGTAGAGGAGGAGGCGGAGGAGGAGGAGGAGGAGAAGGAAGACGAAGACGACGAGGAGGAAGACGACGAGGGAGGGAGGGAGGCAGGCAGGGAGGGAGGGATCGAGCGGGAGGGATCTCCCCGGGCTCCCGGGGGCGCTCCACAGGCCGGGCTCTCGTCACCCGTTCTTCGGCGGCTTCCCCCTCGTCCCGTTGGGGGTCCCGCGGGGGTCGAGAGAACGGCGAGACGCTTGCGGAGCCCTTGGCTCCATGACCGGTCCCCTTGATGGTGGAGTGATTCGGGAGCCTCCTCCTCCTTCTCCTCCTCCTCCTCCTCCTCCTCCTCCTCCTCCTCCTCCTCCCCCCTCCTCCTCCCCTCCCCCTCCCTCCTCCTCCCTCTCCCCCTCCCTCCGCCACCCCCTCCTCCTTGTCCTCCTCCCCCTCTCCCTCCCTCCTCCCCCTCCTCCTTGTCCTCCTTGTCCTCCTCCCCCTCCTCCTCCTCCCCCTCCTCCTCTGAAGACCCCTCTGCCGCGTGGCTCCCAGGGGGGGCCCTGCGGCTCCCCTCGGCCCGCGAGGCGGAGGCCCCGACCCGAGGCGACGGGGTTCGGCCAGAGCGCCGGACCCTGCAGGATCCTGCGGGGCCGGGGTCGCACCGACCCGGGTGTTTGGGTGCAGGATCCCATTGTTTCTGTTCTTAGAACATTTTTGGGTTCTACGAACATGTCGTGGTAGGGCTATAGGAATGCCGGGACGCCCGGTCCCTGCTCAAAGGATCCTGCAGGATTCTGCGCATTGACCCGGGCTTGGGCGCAGGAGCTTCCAGGAGTCTGCAAGGCCTGGCTTGACCCGTGTCTGGGCCGACCCGGGTCAGGAGATCCCCGAGTGATCGTTTTTTGATGCATCGTTTTGCCCATCGGCGCGAGCCCTCGCACACCCTCCCGCCCCCCCGACCTCATGGAGTCGATCTTGGCTGTTTTTGGGCGCCTGCTTCAAGCATGTGGGGTCTCCCCCCTAGGACGCACTGTTGCAAACAGTCGCGTTGAGCAGAGGTCTGGAGCCAGACCCCCCCCCCTCCGCCCAATGTCCAAGTGCCGAATAAGAAAACCTTCGCCAGGACTGGTTTCCTTGATGGTAAACCTCCAGTTTTAGACGCTTCGCGATGTTTGCCTTGTCGCCGAGGCCATCTTAAACGCTCCAACAACCCGCGGAACGCCCTATCCAGGTCGAGGTGGAGGAGGTAGGGGGAGGGGTCAGGATTAACTAACTCCGCCCCGAAGGGGAAGAAGGGGGTTGGAAGAGGAAACCCTCAAGACCATCTTCCGTCCAGGGTCCATTTCGATCCGATTCGCTATCGATGTTGGCCAGCTTGATCTGGTTCGAGTCCAGTGCTCTGACGATCTGATGCGCCCGGATGCATCAATAGCGTTGCTGTGCATCATGGCGCGGCCGACCCTGCTCGGTTTGGATGTTCGTTCCGATGCGGCCCGATCCGAGTCACATTCCGAGTCAATCCGAGTTTTCGATTAAATCTTGATCGATCTTGCCATGGTTTGTGAAGATTTCTGGTTTGGGGTTTTGTCTCGAAGCCGCCGGGAAGGTTCTACATGTGGGGTGGGGGCCCGCCCTCTCATTATGTTCGCCGTCCACTGGGGCAAGCGATCGCGATCGCGAATATCAAACACCCTCAAACTCTCTCTCTCCCTTCATGGTTTCTCCCCACTCCTCCTGACCACCACCCTTCCTAGTCCTGCACCTCCTTACTAAACTGAAACAGATCCCAATCCCTATGACTGGCACCACGTTGTCTCGATGCTGGCTTTCAGGATCTCTTGTCGATCTCAGGGGTCGGGATGCGCTCGAGTGTCCTCCTGATATGTTGTTCGAGATTTGTTGCTGCGAGTGTAACGGTTGGCCGCTGACGTGGTCTCTCATGCTCCCTGGCTCTTTTCGCTCGTCTTCCCTTTGTCTCCGCGTGGATCCTCGAACATGGTTCGAACCCGTGGCCGCTGAGAGGGGTCCCACCTCTGGCGGATGCTGCCCGTGGTCGCCGGTGGAGGAGACGGCAGGCGGGAGGCACGCTGACCCATGCTGCCCCCCTCCCCCTTCCCCCTTCCCCCCTCCCCCTCCTCCTCCTCCTCCTCCTCCTCCTCCTCCTCCTCCTCCTCCTCCTCCTCCTCCTCCTCCATGCTGCCCCCCCCGTGCCCGGGGAAGAGGACGCCGTGGCGCTGTCGCGCCAGGCGCGAGGGCTCCAGGAGGCCTGCCCTCCCCGCGCGCGCAGGGCCGCTCTGCGGGGGGAGGGGGGAGGAGGAGGAGGAGGAGGAGGAGGAGGAGGAGGAGGAGGAGGAGGAGGAGGAGGAGGCCGACCTGGTGCGGTCGAGGTGTCTTGGAGACATGTTGGAAGCTTCGTGGAACTCACAGAGAAGGAAAAAGGTACTCCCATACCTCCCTTTTTAAGCCTCCTCGGAGGCCCTCGTCGCCACCGCTGGATTCGCCTCGAAATTCTGGTCAGAACGCACCCTGGGAGAGGTCCAGGGGGTAGCAGTATCGGTATCTTTTGGTTTCCCCAGGAACCATCGAGGGCTACTTCGTGCGATCTCGAGGGGCCCTCTTAGGCCAGCTTGGCCCTCTCGGGGCCATCTTGGGCCACCCTGGACGCTCCCTTCCCTCGCGGAGCAACCCCTCCGGACCCAGGGATGGGGGTGGTGGGATTCGCTTCTCCGCCATGGCAGAGAGGAGGTTGGAAAAGCGAGCCCCTCGAACCACCTGCGCCCAAGATGCTGCTGGGATCCAGGTCGTAGAACTTGAGCAAGTCTGAAGCGAGAGCCGCATTTTGAAGACGCAGGTTGCGCTGCCCACTCATTGTTGCAATATTTAACGAATGTGCGTTGCGCGAAGGCGAGAGGCACGTTTTGTAAACCACTGCCCTCCATATATTCAGATGTGCGAATTGTTTGAATACGAGCATATGCGGCGCTACTGCGAGAGGTGCATTTTGGAAACGACCAGCCCTCAGTTCGTGCAACGGTTGGAGTTGTTCTTTCAGCTTCGGGACAGGAGGAGGCAGAACAGTCTTCCGCGAAACGCCCAGACGGGCCTATGGATGCGCCTTGTGGTGCGGCGGAGAGCTGTTCCAAGGAGGAGGGATGGGGCAGGAGGAGGAGAGGGAGGAGGAGGAGGAGGAGGAGGAGGAGAAGGAGCAGAAGGAGCAGAAGGCTCAGGCCCAGACATCCGATGCCTCGTTTTTTTCTCAACACGGGGCTCGCGGGGAGGTCCCGACCCGTTTCTCCGGGCAGGCTCTCCTCCTCCCGCGAGCCGCTTCTGCCCGCCGCGGGGGGGCACGGCGAGGGCCCGCGGAGGCCGAGGCCGGCCCCCATCGTTCCGCGCCGTGGCTGCTGGCCACAATTCCGAGCATGCTTGGGGGCAGCAAAGAGGGGGGTGAGGACTGGGGGGGTGGATATCATGGCGTCTCGACTAGGGGGGGGTGGATATCAGGGGGGTCATGACCGGCCCCTCATTCCGCGTCGCGACTGCTGGCCACAAATCCGAGCATGCTTGGGGGCGGCAAAGAGGGGGTTGAGGACTAGGGGGGGGGGGATGTCATGGCGGGGGCCATGATATTTCCCCATAGTATTTCATTGCGCAAAGAGGGGCGGCAAAGAGGGGGGTGAGGACTAGGGGGGTGGGTGGGTATCATGGCGGGGGCCATGATATTTCCCGAGATTTCATGGCGCCTCTGCTTGTTTCAACACGTCCCGGGCCCCCCCTTTGGGCCGCGCACATGCCGCCGGCCGTGATTTGCACCCCTCCCCTCTTGGACGCCCCACACTTGGCCGCCCCCGAGACTGTTGGTCACAATCCGAGCATGTTTGGGGGAAGACGGGATACTCATTTCGATCCTTCCGATTCGAGTCGATTCGATTTCGATGGCTTCCGATGCCGATCCGATTCGACCTGGGATTCCGATGTGGGCTCCGATTTCGTATTGGAGGCCTACTCGCCTGCCGTTGTCCGCCGATTCGGCTTCTCCCGATTCGGCTGCCGATTTCCGCCGATCGGATGCAGTTCGATTGCTGATCCGACTTATCGATTCGATTCTGGGCTCTCCTGGCAGTAGCAGCAGCAGCAGCAGCCCACAGTCCGCAGCCCCCCCCCTGAACACATCAGGGAAACGTGCAACTCGAGTTCGCCAGAATTCGGGTTTGCCGACGCCTTTTGACGGACCCGTCTTGAATTTGGCAGTCCAGTTTTCGCGGGATGTTTGCAGCGGGAGTTCGCGCCACATCTCAGACCAGGTCTCGCCATTTTCTTGACGGCCCCGTCAGGCCAATCCAGCTCTTGTCTTGTTTTGCCCTCCTTATCCCTTCTCTTCCTTCTCCTCTTACGTATTTCCTTCCTCCCCCCTCATACCTCATCCCGCCCGTTTCCTTGGCATCGCTGGGACGCGCGACCGATTCTCGGTTGGGGCCACTGATGAGCATCCCGGATCACCGTGCGAGAATAAGCGCACGAGACCGAAAACATGCATGGGGAATGGACGTGCGATCGAGGGCGTGTTCCTTGGGGTCCTGCTCCACCTGCTGCTGCTGCTGCTGCTGCTCCTCCTCTTTTTCCTCCTCCTCCTCGACCCTCCTCCTCGTCCTCCCTCCCCTCGTCATCCTCCTGCGCTCCCCCTCGCCGTACATCCTGCAGGATGCCGCAAGCAGCGGGCGCATCTCGAGTCCCTGCGAGGAGGGCAGAGGAATGAGGAGGAGGGGGAGGCGGAGGGAGGGGTGGGAGGCGGAGGGATGAGGAGGAGGAGGAGGAGGAGGAGGAGGAGGACGAGGAGGACGAGGATGATGATGAGTAGGAGGAGGAGGAGGAGGGCGACGAGGAGGAGGAGGAGGAGGAGGAGGAGGAGGAGGAGGAGGAGGAGGAGTGGAGGAAGGAGGGGGGGGCGGGGGAGAGGAGGAAGGAGGAGAGGAGTAGGAGTCGGAGGAGGAGGGGGAGGCTTAGGAGAGGGAGGATGAGGAGGAGGAGGGAGAGAGGAGAGAGGGGGGGAGGCGGAGGGAGGAGGGGAGAGGAGGAGGAGAGGGGAGGAGGAGGAGGAGGAGCAGAGAGGAGGAGGAGGGGAGGAGGAGGAGGGAGGAGGAGGAGGAGGAGGAGGAGGAGGAGGGGAGACGCGGCGGCGTCAGAGGCGTGAAGAGGCGGAGGAGGCCAATTCGAGCGAGTCTCATGCGTGTCTCCCTCTGCAAAAGGCCCTGCGCGAGGCGCAGCAGTCCGCGCCCCGCCCGCACGACCCCGCTGGGTCGCTCGGCGGCGCCACGCCGGCTCTGCCTGCGGAGGCGATGGGGCGTCGGAAGCAACGTCGGGGGGGGCGCAGGCTCAGGGGGGGGGGATATTCAGAGAGGGATGAAGGACCGATACCGCGATGCCGATACCCTCGCCTCGTTTTCGCTTTTCAGGGGCCTCTCGGGAGGCCCTCTTCGCCACCGTGAATCGACTGGAAATTCGGGTCAGAACGCACCCTGGGAGAGGTCTGTGGAGTAGCAGTATGGGTACCTCTCAGTCTGCCCGGACATGGGGCTTGAGGCGAGGTTCCAGATATTCGGACGTTTTCGTCGGCTCCCAGAAGTTTGCTAGCCTCGGGGTACGTTCCAGCAGCTGCGCCTCGCCGAAGGCGTTCCTGGGATGTCCAGATCGTCCCGAGCGGCCGCTGCAGAGCTGAGTTATGACCCGAGAACGAGGGGGCAACGACAGGGTGGAGATAGGCTCAGGGGGATGCATCGACCCCGGACTGCCCATTGATCGCCGATGGGAGCCCGACAGCCCGACAACCCGCCAAAGAAGTGTGGATTTGTTGTCGGGGTTTATCGCCGATCTATCGGCGATGTGTTGGCGCTTCCAGGCAGATGCTTCCCCGCCTAAGTCTGTCCCCCGCAGAGGTCCCCTCTCAATATGCCCACTGGCAAATGCCGTAATACCACTATCGTGTTTGCGTTGTCTTGTGCAGTGCTGTGGGGTCAGACGTCAGTCCTGTGTTATCGGAGCATTGTTCTCGTTATCGGACCGCGATAGACCCGTGGTAGACCCGAGGAGGAGGAGGAGGAAGAAAGGGAGGAAAGGGAGGAAAGGGAGGAAAGGGAGGAAGAGGTGGAGGGAGCAGGAGGAGGAGGAGGAGGAGGAGGAGGAGGAGGAGGAGGAGGAGGAGGAGGAGTGGGAGAGCGCCTGCATAGCCTTCATAGACAATGAGCATGAGGAGAAGGAGCAGCAGCAGCAGCACCACCACCACCACCACCAGCAGTATGTACCAGCAGCAGGAGGAAGGGGGGCAAGGGGTGCTAGAGTAGCAAGAGCAGGTGGAGCAGGAGGAGGAGAAGGAAGCGGAGGAGGAGCAGGAGGGCGGGGCCATTGTCAGCACCCTGCGAAGCGGAGCATTTACTGTGGTTGGTGCGCAACGCAGCAGCAGCAGCAGCAGGAGCCGCTCGAGGCACGCGTGTGCAGAGGCGGCCCGCCCCAAGGCGTTGCAGGAGCGCGGCTGGGCGGAGGCGGCGGAGGCGGCGGAGGCCCGGCTTGCGGCCGCTCAGGCCGCCGGGCCCCCGAGGGAGCGCGGCTGGCCCGAGGTGGAGGCCCTGCCCGCGCCCGCCCGGAGTCGCTTCCGGTCCGACGGCGACGACGACGACGACGACCGACGACGACGACGACGACGACGACCGACGACCGACGACCGACGACGGACGACGACGACGACGACGACGACGACGACGACGACGACGACGACGCCCAGAGTCGATTCCGATCCGACCGATCCGATCCAGTATCGATTTGGGTCCGCCTGGTGCGAGATATTTCGGCGATCCAGATGCGGCCCGATGCATGCACAGCGCTGCTGTGCATCCTGGCGCCACCGATTCGATTCGATGTCGACTCCGTGCCGATGCCGTCCAATTTGGGGGCCACATGCGAACCCTACCCCTACCCCCCACGATTTCTGAGGGGGAGGGTGGGGTTCACTTCGCTCGTTTCCCCCCATCCTTTCCCTCCGTCCTCAGTGGCGTTGCGACCACATGTGTAGCACACGAGTTGTTCGCTGGTTGTTTGCCCCCAGGGGCGGTGCACCTCACTGCTGCACCCGCGTGCGCGGCAAATGCTCATCCAGGTCGTGCGACAGGCTGGGAGTGCTGGAGGTCCCGTTCTGCTGTCCGCTCCCGTCGTCCCACTCCCCCTCTCAAGATCAGGCGCCCAGGCTTCCCAGAGGTCATTCGGCCTTCTGAGCGGCCCTGCGCGGCGTTGGAGGAGGCCCGGGAAGCTTCCCAGAAGCCCGGGGCCCGGAGGCCTCCCCGAGAGAAGGCCTGCCCCCCTCGCCGCGCCGCCGATCGGGGCGTCCACGCGGGGGGGGAGGGATACAGCGCCGGTGGCGGGGGCCATGAATCGGGGGTGGACAGACCTCCTACCCTGACACGTCGATTAAGGAATTGGTCGTTTTCGGTTCGCGAGAGGGCGTCGCGGCCGTTAATTTTGCGGGTCCAGGTCCGTCGGTTTCGGTCCCAGGCCGGTTTCACTAATGGGAGGTCTACTGAAGGGAGGTTTGTCCACCGCCGAATGGAGGCTATCAGGCGAGTTCTTCTCTAGGCTTAAGTCGGGCCCGTCCCCCTACAGGAGGAATTTTTAAAGATAGTTCAAACATAGTTTGGGGACGATCTGCTGTCTATGTTTGAGCAGTTTTGGGGTATGTTTTAGCCTTTTTGGATTTTTTCGCCCAAAATCCCCCTGTAGGGGGACAGGCCCGACAATAACTCTAGGCCTCCTAGATCAGGTCGTAGTAGATGGGGTCGGAGGATCGCGCCGCATCGCCGATGCATCAACGATACATCGGCGATACGGTTCGGTATGGGCCCGATTGTCTCCACGCCAACGCCGCCGATGCATCACCAACACCGCCAGTGCAGGGCCGATGCATCGCCGATGCTGCGAGATCCCTCGACCCCATCTACTCGGACCCCATCCAGGAGGCCTCTGTCTGAGTATGTTCTTAGGGTGGAGGGCTCAGGGTGAAATCCATATGGGCTTCTGCACCTCGGAAATCAATCCGTTCTGTTGCTCGCCTTTTGCAGATTCAAGGCTCGAACATCCATCGAAGCGGATGCAAGCAGATTCAAGCAGATGCACACCCTCTGCCCTCCACCCAAAGGAAATGCTCAGTCCATTTTCGCCCCCAACCCCCGACTGTTCGACGAGAAAGGAAGCCGCAACCCCGCACCCGAAGAACATTCTCAGTCTATTACCACCCCCAAGCCCCGACGATTCGACGAGAAAGGAAGCCGCTCGGGAACGGAGGGGGAGCCCCGCACCCCCAAGGGGGGGCTCCTCGGACGCGCCCCGTCTCGAGGACGCACGCCCCCGCTGTCGTTAAGTCGGGCCTGCCCCTCTGCAGGGGGGATATTCCAAAATAGCCAAAAAATCGCCTGCCTGGGGACGACTTTGGGGCTATCTTGGGGCACGTCTGGAGAATGTTCCGAGTATTTTTAATTTTTCGCCCAGAATCCCCTGCAGAGGGACAGGCCCGACTTGAGACCCTATCGTGTACCCCGGGGTCGGGCCCTTGAGGCGGGGCCCCGTCGAACTGCCGCGCGAAGCCTGGGAGAGGGGTCGACATCTCCCCCGTTGAGAGCTCCCCAGATGTCCCTCAAACGTTGTGGGCACTGCGCCTGTGACGATCGTCTTCGTCTTCCGTGGCGCTCCCTGTGGGGTATAACGAGACGTGCGAGGAGTGTGCCGAAATGGGCGGGGAGGCGCAGGTGGACCCTCCCATTGGGGCCTACGGCGGCCCCCTCCATGGCCCCATCTTCTTTTTCCCCGGCCTGGACCCTCCCCCCTCCCCCTCGCCCGCGCACGTGCCTCGGGCCACGATGGGCGGACACCCCCTCCTTGACGCCCCCCCGTCGGCGCCCCCGCCCGAGGCACCGGGTGCAGAAATCGCGCCCCTCGGCGGGAGGAGAGGGGTCCTGAGGGAAGCGGGCCCCGAGGCTGTTCACGGCTTCTCGCCGAAGGGTCCTGAGGGAAGCGGGCCTTGAGGTCGCTCACGCCGCCTCGCCCAGAACTGTACGCCATCACCACCTCCCTCACCCCCCCTCCCCCTCCCAGGAAAGAGGACAGGAAGAGGCGGGTAGAGGAGGGCGGGGGAGTGGCGGTGGTGGTGAGCATGAGACCCGAGTAAGCCAAAACTCGGGTTTGCCGACAGTTTTTTGAGGAGCGCGTCCTGGATTTTGACGGTCCGGCATTCGTGGGATGTTTGCAGCGGGAGCTCGCGTCAAATTTCAGATCGGGTCTCGTCATTTTCATGGATGGCCCCGTCAGGCCAACCCGAGTCCCCCGAACCCGAGTCTCACGTCTCCCCGAGGTTGGGGCCGGCATTATCGCTCAGACGTGCCCTCCACGAGCCGGGGGGCTGCCTGCAGCGGGCTCGGGACGAGGCGCTGGCCTTGGGGGAAAGCCCCAAGGTCCGGGACCCCCCCAGAGCCCAGGTTCTCCTCGGCACCCGCTCGCGCCATGCCAGGGAGAGGAGCTCGACAGGCGGAGTGCGTCAGGCAGGCCCAGGGTGAAGAGGAATCGCTTCGGGGCGTCCTGGAGCGCTCTCGGAGCGTTCTCCGAGCGCTCTCGGAGCGTTCCGGGGAGCTCCAGCACGGCCGCGGCGTCGGGCACGTCGTTCGGGCCCGCCTGCTCACAGAGGGCCCGGCTTGCTGTCGGCATGAGCTCTGTTGAACTGTTGTTTCGCCTTAGATTGCCGTGGTCGCGTCATCGTCGTCGTCGTCGCATCGTCGTCGCGGTCGCCGTCGCCGTCGCGTCTTCGCTGTATCCCCACCAGATGAGGGAGCCGCGGAGGAACTGCGACGGGTGTTCTGCACCGTTTCGGGCCCTGGGACCCTGACGGATCGCTGAGGCTCGAAAGCACGCTCGTTCCTGCACAACATGGGCATGTTGCTAGGGGCACCTTCGAAACAACATGTTCTCACAATCGTTTTGGAATCTCTCTTGGAAGGCGTCTAAGCGGCCCAACAGAGGTCAGACATAATGACCGAGATGGCTCCTAGACGGCCCAATGTTGCCCCGAGCTGGTCTCGAAGTGGGCTCAAGACGGTCAAACAAATATGGATTCAAACATTGCGATGTCGTTAGGAGCATCCTCAAATAAGTGAGATGGTCTCAAACTCGTCTTGGTCTCGTTTTGGAATTCTTCAAGACGTCCAAACGGATGCCGACGGGACGGCCCATAACCCAAGATGCCTCAAGGTGGTCTCCAAGAGTGCCCAGCACAGTCCAATATTTCTTCCAAGACGGCTCAACAGGACCCAAGAGGCCTGAGGCAGCCCAAGAGGCCCGCCAGACGGCCAAAGATGGCCTCGAGACGGCCCAAGGATTTCCAAATAGGCCCAAGATGGCTCCAAGAGTTTCCCCGAGATGGCCTCAGGAGGCACACATTAGATATATGTTCTATAGCGTCTCTCATCTTCAAGCTCAAGAAGCCGCCGCGATCGCTCCGGCCCAATATACTCCCAAAAGCGTTCCGAGACGACTAGAGGGTCCTACGACGGTCCGAGAGTCTCTTTGGACGGCCCAAAACAAACCCCAGACTCCCCAAGGAAGAGACACTGGTGAGGGGAAGATAGGAGATACGAGTAGGAAGAACGGACAAGCCAGCCACCTTGAGTCCTCACAAGTTGAGTGCGCGTTCAGTCCCTGTACCAAGCAGGTCAAATGGCCTTCGGCCCATCCGGCCATCGTGCTTGGGTTGTGTGTCAGGTTTCTCAGGGATGCTTCCTGAGATCTCTTCGGATGGCTTGGGGGCCTCGGGGGGCAGTGTTCAGGCCTCTTGGGAGCTTTTCGGGGGCTTCTTGGGGGGCCTCTTCGGGCCTCTCGGGGCCTCCTGGGGGCCTCCTGGTGGGGGCTTCTTAGGGCCGAGAGCTCGAAATGTCCGTTCGGGTCCCCCGTCTTAGCCTCCTCTTGCAGTCGTCTTGGGACCTCTTGGGGCGTCTTGGAGGCCTCTTGCGCCGTCTCGGGGCCCCTTTGGGCCACTTGGGGGCCCTCTCGGAGGCCTCTTGGAGTGATCTTTGGGGCCGTCCTGGAGCGTCGGGAAGCCGAGCGAGCGAGAACGCCCAAATCCTTGAATGACCGAAAGGCAATTAGCCATTTTGGCTCAAGCCGTTTCCGCCCGAGCCATCGTGGTTCCGTTGCCCCCTTCCGCAGGGTGCCTTCTGCCCGCCCCCGCCTCGCCCGAGAAACACGCCGAGCCGAGCGATGTCGGCCGGCATCCCCATGGAGCCCCAGCAGGAGCTGATGTACGCGGCGCCTGCGGAGCCTCAGCGCATGAACATTCAGGCCAGCCACATCTGGGGGAGCTGTAGTCCTTACCCCCCTGGGGGACCCATCGATTTCGACACCCATCTCGAGAGATCGTCGAGGCGATGGGTTCCCCCAGGGGGGGTAAGGACCACAGCTCCCCCAGTTATGGCTGGTCGGACATCTCTCCGCAGCTGTTCCAGAAGCTCATGGCGGGGCATCCCGTGACCGAGGACGAGATACACGCGGACGCCGCGGCCATGGGCGGGGGGGCGCCCGTCGTGGAGGCGGCCCAGGAGGCGGTCGGCGCCGCCACCGACGCGGTGACTGGCGCGGTGGGCGACAAGAAGTCCAAGAAGGAGAAGAAGAGCAAGGGTGGGAGCAAGAAGGTCAAGACCAAGTCTGGGAAGAAGAAGGGCTGCTGCTGAGCGCTGGAAGTGAAGAGGAGGAGGAGGAGGAGGAGGAGGAGGAGGAGCAGGAGGGACGGATCGGAGGTGGCGGTAGAAGAGGAGGACGAGGGAGGACTAGGAAGAGGAGGAGGAGGAGGAGGAGGAGGAGGAGGAGGAGGAGGGGGAGGAGGAGAAGGAGGAGGAGGAGGAGGAAGAGGAGGAGGAGGAGGAGGAGGAGGAGAAGGAGGAGGCGAGGGTGCCGAGGACGTGCGGCCCCGCCGTTCGCCTTGTTGGAGGGGGGGCTTTTGATTTATGGCCGCCGCTGCCCGCTGCAGGGTGGCGGCGAGGCCCGAGCAGTCCCCGAGGGCTGCGCGGGCTCCGCGGGCGCTCGGCAGGGTCTCTGGACCTGCCCCCGTCAATGCACCGCCTGCCTCGCGATTCTCCGCGCGACCGTCGAGGCCCGACCGATGCGGGGGAAAGAGCTTGGTATCGCTCGGACGTGTGCACTTTTTCTCGGTGGGGATTCTTAAGGAGCATCCTGGAGCATCCTGCGAAAAAGCCACGCACGACAGCGAACAAAAAACACAGGGAATAGACGTCTGAACGACGGGGAGAGAGAGAGGCCGAGCGGAAAACACCTGCGGCGAGCGAGGGGGGGAAGTGAGAAGGGGCGGGCGCTCTCGGAGGGCTCGCAAGGGGCGCAGGGGGCTCCCTGGGGGGTCGGAGGGCTTCTCGGAAGTCCCGCCGCCTTCTGAGAGGGCCATCTCCTCCTCACTTCCTCCCCTCTCTCGCCGCCGGGGCCAATGATGCTGGCCTCTCGGGGCCCTGGCGGGGGTGCTCCTGCATGTCTCCTTCTCATTTCCTCCCCTCTCATCTCTGAGAAGGCTATCTCCTTCTCATTTCCTCCCCCCTCTCGCCGCCCGGGTCGGTGACGCTGGCCTCTCGGGGCCCTGGCGGGGGTGCTCCTGCATGTCTCCTGGGGCGCCTCGGGCGCTGCTTCGGCCGACTCTGGGGAGGCCACCTCGGGCGTCCGGGAGCGATGCTTCGACGATTCGGGGCCCTCTTGCGACCGTCTTTCAGGAGGGAAAGAAGCACACAGACACAATGAATCGTCGATTCCCCAGAAAATATGGGAAAATATGGGAAGTGGGGGAAAAGACAAAAACCCAGAAAATATAGGAAAATATGGGGACTCCTGTTATTTGTGTGTATTTATTTGTGTGTTTGTGGGCCCCTTCAGTCTTGGGGGCCTCTTGGGGCCCTCTTGGCCCGTCGTGGGGCCCTCCTTCCGGCCCCCCCGAGGAGTCGTGCGGGGAGGCGCGCCGGGCCCCTGGCCGCCGGCCGGGAGCCACGCGAGGAGCCCCCGCGGGGTCTGAGGCTGTGGGGCCCGGGCGCCTCGAAATACAGTGCCGTTTGTTATACATGCTCCGCGTGCGGATCATGTATTAAGAATGCGGGGAGTTCATGCATATACTTATTCATACATTTATCATTCTTAAAGATCATATATATGTATATATATACATATAACGGCGCACCGGGTCCGGGGGCCTGGGGCCGGGATCCCGACCACAAATGTGGGCCCCGGGGGGCCCGGAGGCTCGTCGGACCGCCGGACGCCGTACAAGATCGTTCGCAGGCGGCTTCGGAACGCGCTCCGATGGCTCCAGATGCCTTCCAAGACGCCTGTCATGACACCAAGAAGGTCCCAGAAGCCTCCAAGACGCTCCGAGAGGCACCCCAAGAGAGGCCCAAGAAGCAAAAATCGTGCCATTCCGATGGGACAACGTATATTTTTCGCATGTTCGCCTCTTGGGCTTTCACCGCGTCCAAGACGGCCCAAGAGGCGCCCAAGACGGTCTACGAGGCCTCCGGGAGCGCTCCAAGGCTGCGCACGAGTGTCCCAGGACGGCCCCAAGACGGCCGAAGAGAGCCCCAAGACGAGTTCGAGAGGAGTCCCAGACGGAGAAAGCCAACCTCGAATTCCGAGCTTCCGGCCCAAGAGGCTCCAGGAGGCGCCAAAATGCCGCCAAGAGGCGCCAAAAGGCTCCCAAAAGCACCCCAAGACGTTCCGAGAGGCACCCCAAGAGAGGTCCAAGAAACAAAAATCGTGCCGTTCCTATGGGAAAACGTATATTTTTCGCATGTTCGCATCTTGGCCTTTCACCGCGTCCAAGACGGCCCAAGAGGCCTCCAAGACGGCCTCGGAGGCCTCCGGGAGCGCTCCAAGGCTGCGCACGAGTGGCTCAGGACGGCCCCAAGACGGCCCAAGAGAACCCCAAGACGACTTCGAGAGGGGTCCCAGAAGGAGAAAGCCACTCTCGAATTCCGAGCTTCCGGCCCAACACATCCCAGGAGGCGCCAAAACGCCGCCCAGAGGCGCCAAAAGGCTTCCAAAATCAGCCCAAGACGTTCCGAGAGGCACCCCAAGAGAGGTCCAAGAAGCAAAAATGGTCCCATTCCTATGGGAAAACGTATACTTTTTGCATGGTCGCCTGTTGGGTTTTCACCTCGCCCAACACGTCCGAAGAGGCTCCCAAGACGGCCTAGGTGGCCCCCAAGAGAGTTCCAAGACCGTTCACGAGGCGCCCAGGACGGCAAAATTGGACTTCAAAATGGCCTAAGAGAGCCCCAAGGCGTGCCCGAGAGGGGTCCCAGAGGGAGAAAGCCACTGTAGAATTCCGAGCTTTCGGCCCCAAGAGGCTCCAGGAGGCGCCAAGAGAGCTCCAAGAAGCCCCCACGAGAGACCCAGGACGCCCCAAGAGGCTCCAAAGGCGGCCCAAGAGAGCCCCAAGATGGGCCCGAGAGGGGTTCCACGCAAGTTGATATTGTATCGCAAGTTGTTATTGTAACGCTCGGGAAAGGACGAGGGATGATGAGGAAGACGAGGAGAGGGAGGATGAGGAGTGAGGGATGGAGCTTAGGAAGGAGGAGTGAGGAGGGAGGAGGAGGAGGTGATGATTGAGGAGGGAGGAGGAGGAGGAGGAGGAGAGGGAGGAGGAGGAAGAGGAGGAGAAGGAGAGGGAGGAGGAGGAGGAAGAGGAGGAGCAGGAGAAGGAGGAGGAAGGGTGCTGTGGACGCCGCCGAAGCTTCCCGGGGAGTCCTGTGGACTCAGCTTCGGTCGTGGAAATAACGGTTCGCTCAAATGGTCCCCCAATGTATCCAATTCACCCGGAGGAGGAGCAGCAGGAGAAGGAGGAGGAGGAGGAGGAGGCGGAGGAGGAGGAGGAGGAGCAGGAGGAGGAGAAGGAGGGAGGAGGGAGGAGGGAGGAGAAGGAGGGAGTCTCGCCCTTCTCCTGGGTAGCCGAAGGCCAGACTAACAGATCGCCTTGGGATCCAGGGCCACTCTGGCGTGGCCAGGTTGGAGATTTCTACTTGCTCGCCAGTCTGTTACCTCGCTGGCTCCCCCGCCAGATTGCCAATGTTTGCCCGATAGGGGCCGCCAGATTGGCTTCGACTTCGCGTCCCCAATTTCTTCTCACAACGATTCCTGGGTCTGTGACTCGACAGAACCTAAGCGCGCGCGAAGCGCGCGCGTGGTTCTAGTGTGGATATACGGGTGCTCCTCTTCCTTTTCCTCCTCCTTCTCTTCCTCCTCAGCCGCCACAGCGGCTCAAGAACACCGCGGCTCATTCCACGTCAGACGTGCAAGATTCCGCGACAGTGGCATGGTGGGCTGTTCGCGGGGTCTGCCGAGCCCGTGACTGGGGGGGCGGATGACCACAGATGAGCTGGCTTCTCACTGGGGGTTCCAGCTGTCGCTGGCACTGGGTCACGGCCCTTGGTCATGGCCCCCCACCGAGCAGATGCATTACGACACGAACACGCGCTTACAATCCCATGCGCTTGACAGGATCGACAGAGTTCCATCATATCGGAGCGACTTAACTCCTACGCGTGTCGTCGTAAGGGTGAGGATCTCTACCAAGTATACATATTTGAGCGGAATCCCACCTGCCCTCTTGGCGTCGGTGGTTTAGGGCCTTTCCTCTTCCACCCCTCCCTCTTCCCCTTCGGGGAGGGGTTTATCATTGTTCCCTATTAATAAACACCCCCTCCCCCAGGCGACTGGGGGCCAACCAGGGTCCATGACGACCCCCCCCCCACCATTCCTTGTAAAAAGCCATGCAAGCCACACTCTGCCTCCAAATTTGGAACATGCGCACCAACCCGATGCGCCCCCCCCCCCCCCCCCCCCCCATACCCTGGTCAACCAACACTACATGTCCACTTGCGGCGCGCGGCGGCCGCGGCCTGCGGCGGCGGCGGCGGCGTTGCGGCCGGTTGCGGCGGCTGCTGCGGCTGTCGGCGGCGGCGGGCGGCGGCGGCGGCGGCGGCGGCGCAGCAGAAGGCTGCGGCGTGGCGGCGGCGGCTCCTGCGCCAAAACGGCCGAAGGCTACAAAGCCCCACGGCCCACGAATGCCACAAAGCCACCAAAAGCCCCAGGCCCGCAGCCCTGACAAAACAAAACAATATATAGTCACTTGGCGCGGCGGCGGGCGGAAGCGGTGGCGGCCGCGAGCGCGGCGGTTGCCCTGCTGCGGCGTGCTGCGGCGGCGGCGCGCGGTCGGCGGAGGAGGCGGTGAGCGAATAGTGGCGGCATCGGCTGCGGCGGCGGGTCGCGTTTGGCAGCGGGGGACGGCGGCTGCGGCGGCGGCCGGCGGCGGGCGGCAAGGGCGTGCGGCAGCGGTCGGCGTCGGCGGCCGCAGGCGGCGGCGGCGGCGGCAGAGAGGCGGCGGCGGTGGCGGCGCACCGTATTGCGCCGAAACGACGAAGACCACAAAGGCCACAAAACCACAAAGCCACAGCCACAGGCCCCACACATGCAAACCTTCAAAAAACAAAAACAAATATAATACACTTGGCGGCGGCGGCGGGCGGCGGCGCGGCGGCTGCTGCGGTGCGGCGCGCGGCGGCGTTGCGCGGCTGCGCGGCGGCGGCGGCGGCTCGGCGGCGGCGGCGGCGGGCGGCGGCGGCGGCGGTGGCGGTGGCGGTGCGGCAGCGTCTGCGGCGGCGGCGCGGGGTATGGCATCGGGGCGGCGGCCGGGACGTGGCGGCATAGCGGCGGCGGGCGTCGAGCGGGCGGCTGCGGTCGTCAGGCGGCGGCGGCGGGCACAGCGGCAGCGGCGGCGGGCAGCGGTGGCGGCGGCGGCGGCGGCGGCGGCAGAGGCGGCGGCGGTGGCGGCGGATTGGCCCCCAGTAGCTGCCCATCCAAAAACGGTTGCTGAATATGCTCAGGCTCGGGCCAGACTCGGGTGCTACGTATGTGTTGGGAGGGCGGGTGGGAGTGAGCGAGACGGCTTGCGGGCGGGGAGGGGTTCTGCACCCCTCCCCCTACCCCCTCCCCTGGACCTGGACGGGGGGGGGGCGCGGGTAGTTAGAGCGTCCAAGATGGCTCCATGAGGGCCTCAGAGCAGCCCAAGATAGCGTCGAAGATGGCTCAAGATAGCGCGAGGTGCCTCGATATAGCTCCGAAGATGCTCCAAGACGCTCCAAGACCGCTCCAAGACGGGTCTAAGTGCTTCCCAATGACGCCCCGACCAGGCCAACATGCTTCAAAACCAATTGGGGAAATCATTGTTTTTGGCGTTATCGCTTTTGCGTTTCCGATGCCCGCCCGATGCCTCAACATCGCTCCAAGATGGCCCAACAGGGGTCCAATAAGGGACCAAGAGAGCCCCAAGACGGGCCCAAGCGCGCCCACGAGCGCCCCAAGAACGCTCCAATATGGGTCCAGGAGGCGATTCTGGGTGTTCCTAAGGGGGGTGCGTAATTGAGGAACCCCCTGTCGTTGACCGACATCGTCCAAGAGGGCCCCAAAGAGTGCCCCAAGAAGGGACCAACCGAGCCCCAAGCCCCAAGAGTGCCCCAAGATGGCCCCAAGAGACCCCCCTCAAGAGGCCCCCGGGAAGCCCCCAAGAGGATCCCAAGCGGCCCAAAGAGGCCCCCCCGAGGCACCCAAGACGCCGAAAAAACTTTCAGGACGGCCATCTACTCGCCTGGGCGTCGTTTCTGCATGGGCTGGTGGGATACGCGGAGCGTCTAGAATTTGGAGCTTCCCCTCGGTTGGACGAAGGCCAGCAATAAGTTGTGCGAGGCCTGCATAATGCCCCGCAGAATACACCTCCGCATAGGTACATTCGCATAATGTGTTGTCCGTCGCATGTGCTGAGTGGCAGATGCGTAGCGGCGATGATAAAATCTTCAACTCTGGACGTGCTTCTCTTGGTGGTCTACTTCCCTTGCCGACCGAACGGGCGCCCAGGAGCAGCTGAACACCAACAAAAACATTCCAGCCACCATCGCATGGCCTCTCAGGCCACTATATTGGGCTCGGCGCACAAACTCTGCATCTGTGCTCGGATGCGACAGGCCCTTCCGCGACTGCGCTTCTAGCGTTCCTCGTGCAACCAGCCGTTGCTGATGCGGGCTCCCAAACGGCGCGGTGACCACACCGTGTGGTGAGCCAACAGGGGTTAGGGGCGACCGCAAGGCTTTTGGACGTTTCAGGCGGTTGCGGCCGCCGAGGTCCCAGAACCGTGTGGTGACGGACTGTGCGCTGAAGTTTCCGGAGATTCCGAGGCCGTCGCATTGTCCGTAACCGCACTGCTTGGGGGCCTTTTCCTCGGGGCCGCAATGGCGTTCCTTTCCTTACTGTACTCGGCTTCCCTCGTGGTCGTAGCCAACTTTTCCGGCGCAGCATTTACCAGCGTGTCATTGCAACGGCAGGATACGTATGCGGAGTTCGTCTGGAAGGCGACAGCGACCCGTTCGTACCCCAGGATTTGGCATCGAAGGTAAGTGGTAACGTGTATACCCGAAGTGATCTATGGTCGGGAACTTCTGGATGGCGTGTCGCTCCGCCGGTTCCGGCCCACCACGCTTCGGCGCGACACGCTGTCCTTTTCCAGGTCCCCAAGCATCACAGTCTCGAGCTTTCCCTCGAGCTTTCCTGAGCCTCCTGCCCCGCGGAGAGGAGCGACACGCTATCCGCTTTGGAGGCATAGCGTTCCCGGGGCGACACGCTATCCCAAAGTTCCCGACCGCAAATGGTAAAATATACGCCCGAAGTGATCTGGACCGCGCGCCGCCCGCGGAAGGCCCCACCCCGCCGCAGTCGCCAGCCGCCCGCGGCGCTGGCGCGGCGCCCGCCAGAGTGCCCCAGGACCGCGGGCTCCTCCGGGGGGCATCGGAGCGGCTCGAGGTATACAGCAAGCTCTCGTCGTGCCAACCGGCGGCGACCCCGCCGCCGGCGTTCAACGTTGAACGCCGCCAGCGACCCAGAATCGGTCGAAGTTGAAAGATCTGACCTTTCGGAAGCGGCTGATCGTTCAAGGTTGAACGATCCCCGCGGTGTGAAAAACCAACGCCTGGGTCGACACGACACGACCCCGCCGTACACCACGTCGATTGGTCGGCCAGGGAGCCCAGGAACTCGGCGAAGGAATTCGGTGTACAGACGCTCCAGCGTCCCATGGGTTAGAGAGCTGTGGCGTCGATTCCGAGGCGGGGATTTCTCCATGACCCCTGCCTGGGGGATCGAGCTTCGGGGGCCTCAGCTGGCAATGGGTACGGAAGTATATTCGGGCCCTGGGGGCGGGGGTAAACATATCCATATCCACCGCCCGCCGAGTTCCCTGAAGATCGATCCCCCAGGCGGCAGTTATGGATGAATCCCCGCCTCGCATCTATACACCGAGCTCCTTGGCCGACCAAACGACGTGGTGTATACATCGAGTCTCTCCCGGGGCAGCGGGGAGCCTCGGCCTCGGCTCGCCAACGAGTGAATGGTCTCGAGGGCGGCTCCCCAGAGTCCAGGGACCACTTGGGGGCTGGCCGAGATTCCGATCGACTCCGTGCCGATGTGTGCGCAAGTTTCGATTCGATCCGATGCGTTCCGATCCGACGCGCGTTCCGATTCGACAGGGTGCCCCGATTCGATCGCAACGCTTGCGCCGTGCCTCGTGTCCTCACTGCATGATCTGATCATGTTCCAGAAACGCTCTGCCAGAACATGCTTTGTCCCTGCCGCGTGGCCGATGCTACTGCTAACGCGCGGGGCATTCCCGCAGCATACATACGGTTTGGCCGCAGCACGGCGTTAAAACTGTTGAAGGAATTTCGGGACACTTTCGACCCCGACTCGGTGGCGAATTATAGCGGGAGGTCTGGACCAGAGTCTTACCGAAACAAGTTGTTGATAGCGGGAGGATTGGACCAACAGTTTACCGAACATAGTTGTTGAAAATACAGTCGGTATGTGCAGAGTCACGCTACATTCTGCCTCACACACCGTGCAGCGCAATGCCATGTAACACTATGCCTCACGTGCCTCATTGCTTCGTCTGTCCACAGCTCCGCTCAGTTGGTTGGCGATCGAGTGGGCGAGCTGGTCGGCGATGGTCGGCGCGGGGGTCGGCGAGCCTGTCGGTGAGGGAGACGGTGAGTTGGCCGGCGCAGGAGTTCAGTGTGACACGGAATGCCCCCTCGAGCCTGTCACGGAATACCCCCTCGGGCTTGTCACGGTTTCCACCTTCGGGCTTGCCCCGCCTTCGAGTTGGTCGTCGCTGGAGTGGTGGGCGAGCTGGTCGGCGAGCTGGAGGCGGGAGTAGGAAGTCGGATGCTGGAGGTCGGAGTGCCGAGCCGGTGGATGTTGGTTGTCGACTGTCGTCGGCCCGCGGGTCGGCGAGTTGGTCGGCGCGGGAGTCAGTGAGCTGGTCGGCGCGAGGGTCGGTGAGCCGGTCGTGCTGGGGCAGGAGTTGGAGTACGGCGTAGTTTGGGGGAGGGCGAGTCCGTCATAAGTGCGCTGGTATCGGCGGCAATGCCTTGTCCCGTCGTGCTGGTTGCTATTTATTGTCGAGTGCCTTCGGTGCGTTGGCATGGCGCTTGGCACCCTCGCGCATCCATTGCGTCACTGCGTCGTGTACGTCGGTGTCTGGGGTGAGCGGGTTGTTTCTGTAGTGGTTCGTGGCGTTGTAGATGGCGTAGACTAGCAGCGCCACTGAGGTAAGCTCATCGCATGTTTTGATATCCGCATTGCAGAGCAAGATTGTGTGAATATTGGCGAAGGCGGAGGGAGACATATTCAGCCTGCCCTCCATGGCTCGCTTCGTCACCAGGCATTTGCGATTGTGCTCGATGGAGTCTTCCGCGGCTCCTCCGCAACCCAGGACGCATTGGTTGCGTGCTGAGTGCCTTTGTTGGCACCGCCCGCACGTGCACCATCTGTTCCACAGCGTGCCAAACACTGCGGCGCAGACCCGCGGAGGCACCAGCTTCGAGAACAACTGGAGATCTGCCAGAGCCCAGCGGGCTTGCCAGGCAGGCGTATTGCACCGGCAGCTCGTCCCCTGGGGCGGTGGGTGTGTTGCTGCGTTTTGGAGGTCCCAGCGCTGGAACTTGTAGCGAATGCGGTAGCGTGGGCTGCGGGGCGTCGTTGGAAGTGGATTTGGGGGCGCAGAGGAGGGGCGTGCGTACTGGAGCTGTTCGTTGTCCTGGTGGCGGCGCCGCTGCCGTCGTCCGCGTTGCCCTCGCCGTCGTGGTCGCGGTCGTCGTTTGGCACGCTCGGTGAACTGCAGATGTCTTCGATTGGGCAGACATGTCGCGTGAACCACTGTGGGTTATCTTCGAGGGTAGCTGCAAAAGCACGGGAATACCAGTCGTCCCACCGTCGCTTCGCTCATTCCGCCGGCCCAGCTTAGGGCACTGCTGCGTCGACCTGCCGAGTGGTCGTTGGCGGTGTTGAGCTGCAGGGGCGTCGGCTGTTTTCTGAGGCGTTGCGTGGGACATGACGCTGGGGCGATTCGTCTGGATTTCTTGGGAGCTGTCAGGGGAATCGGTCGCTTTTCACGGGGCGGCTAGTTGTGCGGTGCTTTGTTGGACTTCGGGTGCCTTCGTGGGGGCTTGCTGGTCGTGGATGCTCACTCTGGGGCTTGTCGACGGGGCGCAGGGGACATTTGATGCGATGATGGAACCCGAGGAGGACGCGCACAGGTGAAGACGGTGGAGGAGGAGGGAGGGATGAGGAGGAAAATGACGAACAGGGAGAAGAAGGAGGAGGAAGAGGAGGAGGAGGACGATGAGGAAGCGACGGAGGAAGAGTAGAGGATGAGGAAGGAAGGAGGATGAAGATGATGACGCAGAGAAGCAGAGAAGTAAAAGGAGGAAGAGGAGGAAAAGGGGGATAATGAGGAAAAATAATAGGAGGAACGTGTCGGAGGCTTTTCGCGGCACGCTTGGAAACGATGAGGGTTGTCGTCAAGATGCTTCTGTAGGAGGCCTGTCGGGTTTTTTGGGGAGCGTCTTCTCATACAGCCTCAACTCTGCCGTTTGCCCGAGGGCTCGTTGTGATTGCGGCGGTGTTGGGGTCTCCTGGCAGGTGTCTCGGAAGCCTTTTGGAGGCAGGTTTGAAGCTTCTTGAGGCCTCGTCAGGGCCGTTTGGGTGCCCTGGGGGGCCTGATTTTGGGCCTCTCGGGGGCTTCTTGGGACTTCTGGGTGCTTCTTGGGAGCCTGCCGGCGGTCTCGAAGGGGCCCCTGGGGTCGAAAAGCTTCAAATGTAGTTTCGAGTTCCTTCTCTGGGGGCGTCTTGGACCGTCATGGAGCCCTCTGCGGCCGTCTTGGAGCCCTCTTGGGTCCTGTTGGGGGCATCTTGGGGGCATGTTGGGCTATCTTCATGCGAAGTTGGGGGGCTCTTGGGCAGTCTTGGACGCTGTGAACCTCCGAGCGTCGGCTATGCCAGAAATGCACGTTGTCCTAAGGAAACGATGCGATTTTTGTTTGTTGGGGCCAGGAGGGCATCTTGAGGCTCTCTTGGGGCTTCTCGGCGGCGTCTAGGGCCGTCTGGTGACCAGCATGGGCGTCTTGGAGCGGGGCCCATTTGACCGTTTCGGGGGCGTCTCGGAGCCTTCTTGGCGCGTTCCTGGAGCGCTCTGGGAGGCCTGGAAGGCAGCCCTCTTGGGTCGTCTCGGAGCCCTCTTGGGCCCTCTTGGGCGCGTATGGGGGGCACCTTGGGGCGATCTTGGGGGGCTCTTGGGCAGTGGGCGTCGTCTATGTCAGAAATGCACGTTTCCCGAAGGAAATGTGACGAGTCTTGCTTGTTGGTCTCAGGGGCGTCTCTGTGCCTTTTTGGCGCGTTCCTGGAGCGCTCTGGGAGGCCTGGGAGGCAACCCTCTGGGGCCGTCTTGGAGCCCTCTTGGGTCCTGTTGGGCGCATCTTGGGGGCATGTTGGGCCATCTTCAAGCGAAGTTGGGGGGCTCTTGGGCAGTCTTTGACGCTGTGAACCTCCGAGCGTCGTCTATGCCAGAATTCACGTTTTCCTGAGGAAACGAGGGAACGATATGATTTTTGCTTGTTGGGGCCCTCTTGGAGGGCATCTTGAGTTTCTCTTGGAGCTTCTCGGCGGCGTCTAGGGCCGTCTGGAGACCAGCATGGGCGTATTGGAGCAATCTTTCGGCGACTCGGGGCCCCTTTGATTGTGTCGCGCATCTCGGAGCCTTCTTGGCGCGTTCCTGGAGCGCTCTGGGAGGCCTGGAAGGCAGCCTTCTTGGGTCGTCTCGGAGCCCTCTTGAGCGCATCTTGGGGGCATGTTGGGCCATCTTGGTGCGATCTTGGGGGGCGCTTGGGCAGTCGTGAACGCTGTGAACCTCCGGGCGTCGTCCGTGCCACAAATGCACGTTTGCCGAAGGAAATGTGACCAGTTTTGCTTGTTGGTCTCGGGGGCGTCTCGGTGCCTTTTTGGCGCGTTCCTGGAGCGCTCTGGGAGGCTTGGAAGGCAACCCTCTGGGGCCGTCTTGGAGCCCTCTTGGGTCCTGTTGGGCGCATCTTGGGGGCATGTTGGGCCATCTTCAGGCGAAGCTGGGGGGGTCTTGGGCAGTCTTGGACGCTGTGAATCTCCGAGCGTCGGCTATGCCAGAAATGCACGTTGTCCTGAGGAAACGAGACGAATTTTCTTTATTGGGGCCCTCTTGGATGGCCTCTTGAGGCTCTCTTGGGGCTTCTTGGCGGCGTCTAGGGCCGTCTGGAGACCAGCATGGGCGTCTTGGAGCAATCTTTCTGCGACTCGGGGCCCCTTTGATTGTTTCGCGGGCATCTCGGAGCCTTCTTGGCGCGTTCCTGGAGCGCTCTGGGAGGCCTGGAAGGCAGCCCTCTGGGGCCGTCTCGGAGCCCTCTTGGGCCCTCTTGGGCGCATCTTGGGGGCATGTTGGGCCATCTTGGTGCGATCTTGGGGGGCTCTTGGGCAGTCGTGGACGCTGTGAACCTCCGGGCGTCATCCATGCCACAAATGCACGTTTGCCGAAGGAAATGTGACGAGTTTTGCTTGTTGGTCTCGGGGGCGTCTCGGTGCCTTTTTGGCGCGTTCCTGGAGCGCTCTGGGAGGCCTGGAAGGCAACCCTCTGGGGCCGTCTTGGAGCCCTCTTGGGTCCTGTTGGGCGCATCTTGGGGGCATGCTGGGCCATCTTCAGGCGAAGCTGGGGGGCTCTTGGGCAGTCTTGGACGCTGTGAATATCCGAGCGTCGTCTATGCCAGAAATGCACGTTGTCCTAAGGAAGCGATACGATTTTTGTTTGTTGGGGCCCTCTAGGAGGGCATCTTGAGGCTCTCTTGGGGCTTCTCGGCGGCGTCTAGGGCCGTCTGGTGACCAGCATAAGCGTCTTGGAGCAATCTTTCGGCGACTCGGGGCCCCTTTGACCGTTTCTGGGGCGTCTCGGAGCCTTCTTGGCGCGTTCCTGGAGCGCTCTGGGAGGCCTGGAAGGCAACCTTCTTGGGTCGTCTCGAAGCCCTCTTGGGCGCATCTTGGGGGCACGAGTTTTGCTTGTTGGTCTCGGGGGCGTCTCGGTGCCTTTTTGGCGCGTTCCTGGAGCGCTCTGGGAAGCCTGAAAGGCAACCCTCTGGGGCCGTCTTGGAGCCGTGGGTCCTGTTGGGCGCATCTTGGGGACATGCTGGGCCATCTTCAGGCGAAGTTGGGGGGCTCTTGGGCAGTCTTGGACGCTGTGAACCTCCGAGCGTCGTCTACGCCAGAAATGTAAGTTGTCTTAAGGAAACGAGGCGAGCTTTGCTTGTTGGGGCCATCTTGGAGGGCCTCTTGAGGCTCTCTTGGGGCTTCTTGGCGGCGTCTAGGGCCGTCTGGAGACCAGCATGGGCGTCTTGGAGCAATCTTTCGGCGACTCGGGGCCCCTTTGACTGTTTCGCGGGGGTTTTCGGAGCCTTCTTGGCTCGTTCCTTCGGCGCTCTGGGAGGCCTGGAAGGCAGCCCTCTTGGGTCGTCTCGGAGCCCTCTTGGGCCCTCTTGAGCGCATCTTGGGGGCATGTTGGGCCACCTTGGGGCGATCGTGGGGGGCTCTTGGGCAGTCGTGGGCGCTGTGAACCTCCGGGCGTCGCCCATGCCAGAAATGCACGTTTGCCGAAGGACATGTGACGAGTTTTGCTTGTTGGTCTCGGGGGCGTCTCGGTGCCTTTTTGGCGCGTTCCTGGAGCGCTCTGGGAGGCCTGGAAGGCAACCCTCTGGGGCCGTCTTGGAGCCCTCTTGGGTCCTGTTGGGCGCATCTTGGGGACATGCTGGGCCATCTTCAGGCGAAGTTGGGGGGCTCTTGGGCAGTCTTGGACGCTGTGAACCTCCGAACGTCGTCTATGTCAGAAATGCACGTTGTCCTAAGGAAACGAGGCGAATGTTGCTTGTTGGGGCCAACTTGGAGGGCCTCTTGAGGCTCTCTTGGGGCTTCTCGGCGGCGTCTAGGGCCGTCTGGAGACCAGCATGGGCGTCTTGGAGCAATCTTTCGGCGACTCGGGGCCCCTTTGATTGTTTCGCGGGCATCTCGGAGCCTTCTTGGCTCGTTCCTTCGGCGCTCTGGGAGGCCTGGAAGGCAGCCTTCTTGGGTCGTCTCGGAGCCCTCTTGGGCGCATCTTGGGGGCATGTTGGGCCATCTTGGTGCGATCTTGGGGGGCTCTTGGGCAGTCATGGGCGCTGTGAACCTCCGGGCATCGGTGCCTTTTTGGCGCGTTCCTGGAGCGCTCTGGGAGGCCTGGAAGGCAACCCTCTGGGGCCGTCTTGGAGCCCTCTTGGGTCCTGTTGGGCGCATCTTGGGGGCATGTTGGGCCATCTTCAGGCGAAGTTGAGGGGCTCTTGGGCAGTCTTGGACGCTGTGAACCTCCGAGCGTCGTCTATGCCAGAAATGCACGTCTCTTGAGGCTTTCTTGGGGCTTCTCGGCGGCGTCTAGGACCGTCTGGAGACCAGCATGGGCGTCTTGGAGCAATCTTTCGGCGACTCGGGGCCCCTTGGACCGTGTCGGGGGCGTCTCGGAGCCTTCTTGGCGCGTTCCTGGAGCGCTCTGGGAGGCCTTGGGTCGCCTTGAAGCCCTCTTGGGCCCTCTTAGGCGCGTCTTGGAGGCATGTTGGGTCACCTTGGGGCGATCGTTGGGGGCTCTTGGGCAGTCATGGACGCTGTGAACCTCCGAACGTTTCTATGCCAGAAATGCACGTTTTCCAAAGGAAGTCGGACGATGTTTGCTTGTTGGGGCCCTCTTGGAGGGCCTCTTGAGGCTCTCCTGGAGCTTCTCGGCGGCGTCTAGGGCCGTCTGGAGACCAGCATGGGCGTCTTGGAGCAACCTTTCGGCGACTCGGGGCCCCTTTGATTGTGTCGCGCATCTCGGAGCCTTCTTGGCGCGTTCCTGGAGCGCTCTGGGAGGCCTGGACGGCAGCTTTCTTGGGTCGTCTCGGAGCCCTCTTGGGCCCTCTTGGGCGCATCTTGGGGGCATGTTGGGCCATCTTGGTGCGATCTTGGGGGGCTCTTGGGCAGTCGTGGGCGCTGTGAACCTCCGGGCGTCGTCCATGCCACAGATGCACGTTTGCCGAAGGAAATGTGACGAGTTTTGCTTGTTGGTCTCGGGGGCGGCTCGGTGCCTTTTTGGCGCGTTCCTGGAGCGCTCTGGGAGGCCTGGAAGGCAACCCTCTGGGGCCGTCTTGGAGCCCTCTTGGGTCCTGTTGGGCGCATCTTGGGGGCATGTTGGGCCATCTTCAGGCGAAGTTGGGGGGCTCTTGGGCAGTCTTGGACGCTGTGAACCTCCGAGCGTCGTCTATGCCGGAAATGCACGTCTCTTGAGGCTTTCTTGGGGCTTCTCGGCGGCGTCTAGGGCCGTCTGGAGACTAGCATGGGCGTCTTGGAGCAATCTTTCGGCGACTCGGGGCCCCTTGGACCGTGTCGGGGGCGTCTCCGAGCCTTCTTGGCGCGTTCCTGGAGCGCTCTGGGAGGCCTGGAAGGCAGCACCGAGGAGGAAAACCATCTCTGAGCCGCACAGGCCCGGACCTGGTCGGGGTACTTTTCTTCCGGGGGCCCCCAGATGCTGCCCCGCGCGCGCGAACTAGAATAGATTGTTAACCATTTACCGGAGATCTTAGCACGCCTCTGGCCCGGTGGGCTGGCGAATGTCGGGCGTGCAAGAGCGTGCCGAAGGTGATGCACCTCGCGCTAATAGTGGGCCGCCGTGCACGCGGGATCCCACACTAGCTCGAAACTGCGCGGCTTTGGCGGTCAGGCCAACGCTGCGGCACGAGGCCGACTGGCCGAAACATTCCTGCAGGCGCCATAAATCATCGGGCACTGCCCTCTTCCCGGGTCCTTCTGTGCGTCCTCCTGAGGCTGGATTCTTCCAGTCGCAGCGTCTCTTGCGGGACCGATTCCAATTGGCCGATGTACACAAACGTGGATTTGGCGAACGCGTTGTATGCCACCGTATGGAAGTGCATGCCAACGCCGTGCTCGGACCAATTGTGACAACGCTGAATGAACTTGGCGTTGGGGTCTCGCCATGATTGTTCGCCCTTGCCCGGCCCGACCATCAGTTCCAACTACTTACCGCAGTCCGACACGGGCATGTTGGCCCATTCAGGAAAGCACCTGTCCCGGCGTTGTTGAAACTGTTCCAGAGTGCCCTGCCCGAGAGGAATGGTCAAGAATTTCTGCAGGTTCAGACGGGGGCTGGAGATTTGCCCCAATTCGTCAAAGATACGTTGCAGCGGTGGGGCGTCTTTCCAATAATCGTCAGCACGAGGGCCGTGTCGTCTGCGTGGGCACGAACCAGGACGTCGGGGCATTCCTGCTCGATGATATGTGGGTTTTTCTGTCTGACGCGCTCTCCCCCTCCGTTGCGTCCTGCGTCTCTTTCCCGTGCATGCGCCCCGGGGCTGGACGTGCAGCCCCATGGGTGGCCGGCGCTCCTCGCATCCCTTGGGATTATCTTAAGGCTGCCGCCTCTGCCGCCGACCCCAAAGGGGGTCATGGGGAGACTGGGTACACGGTATTAATAGTAGCAGTAGTTGTAGTAGCAGTAGTAGTAGTAGTAGTAGTAGTAGTAGTAGTAGTAGTAGTAGTAGTAGTAGTAGTAGTAGTCGTAGTAGTAGTAGTAGTAGTCGTTGTAGTAGTTGTCGTAGAAGTAGAAGGGGAAGTAGTAGTAGTAGTAGTAGTAGTAGTAGTAGTAGTAGTAGTAGTAGTAGTAGTAGTAGTAGTAGTAGTAGTAGTAGTAGTAGTAGTAGTAGTAGTAGTAGTAGTAGTAGTAGTAGTAGTAGTAGTAGTAGTAGTAGTAGTAGTAGTAGTAGTAGTAGTAGTAGTAGTAGTAGTAGTAGTAGTGGTAGAGTAGTAGTAGAAGTAGTAGAGGAGCTAGCCAGCTCGAGCGAGTCAAGCATGGCATGCCCAGTCCCACCCGCCCTCCCACAACATAAGAAGCAAAGCTGGCACAACTGGGGGCCGAAGTCACACCGGCCAGCCGGTTTGGTACAGCTGATGCGGCCGCGATGGCGGTTGCCGACGGGAACTGGCGAGCGCGTGTTGAACGCCGCGCACGCATTGCCAGACGAGTCGAGAATGGCCCGGTACACCGCAGGAAGCCAGAGGTGGCCGTGTCGAGAACGGCCCGGTAAGCCGGGTCCCATTCCTGCCATGCATTTTGCGACGTGGACGACAGGACGTCCATGCGACGGTGCCAATGACGGCGACGACTCTAGAAGGATTTGAGCATGCGCTCGCGGCGACGCGCGCGCATGTCGCCCGCGTGGTATTTTTTGCACAGGATTCGCGGCCTGGGTGCATGACAGAGCATCGCGAGTGCACCGCGCGATGACGTGAAATCGCTGGATTTGACAGAATTCTTAAGATTCCTATGGTTTTCCTATGATTTCAGCAAGAGAGCCCGGGCAGGAAATGTGTAGAATTTTTGTGAAAAAGCATTGGGTTTTTGATGTTTTTATGTTGAAATGCTTGCAAACACACGGTGTTCGGTAGGATTCTGACATGAACGCGCGCGTGTGCTCTTTGTGGTATATTTTGCAATGGATTATCGCCGTGGACGACAGGACGTCCATGTCGAGAGGAAAAAAAAAGAAAAATGCTGATTTTGTATTGTTTTTACAGGTTAGGATGGGACCACCCGGATGGGCCCCCTATCTGCCGGCCTGAGGGGAGAGTAGGAGTATATTCTAATAAGGAATAGGGATAGGAGTAGGAGTAAGTAGTAGTAGTAGTAGTAGTAGTAGTAGTAGTAGTAGTAGTAGTAGTAGTAGTAGTAGTAGTAGTAGTAGTAGTAGTAGTAGTAGTAGTAGTAGTAGTAGTAGTAGTAGTAGTAGTAGTAGTAGTAGTAGTAGTAGTAGTAGTAGTAGTAGTAGTAGTAGTAGTAGTAGTAGTAGTAGTAGTGTAGTAGTAGTAGTAGTGGTAGTAGTAGTAGTAGGTAGTAGTACTAGTAGTAGTAGTAGTAGTAGTAGTACGAGTAGTAGTTAGTAGTAGTAGTAGTAGTAGTAGTAGTAGTAGTAGTAGTAGTAGTAGTCGTAGTAGTAGTAGTAGTAGTAGTAGTAGTAGTAGTAGTAGTAGTAGTAGTAGTAGTAGTAGTAGTAGTCGTAGTAGTAGTGGTAGTAGTAGTAGTAGTAGTAGTAGTAGTAGTAGTAGTAGTAGTCGTAGTAGTAGTAGTAGTAGTAGTATTAGTAGTAGTAGTATATGTAGTAGTACCAGTAGTAGCAGTAGTTGTAGTCGTAGTAGTAGTTGTAGTAGTCGTAGTAGTAGTAGTAGTAGTAGTAGTAGTAGTAGTAGTAGTATAGTAGTAGTAGTAGTAGTAGTAGTCGTAGTAAGTAGTAGTAGTAGCAGTATAGTAGTTGTAGTTGTAGTAGGTAGTAGTAGTAGTAGTAAGTAGTAGTAGTAGTGTAGTAGTAGTAGTAGTAGTAGTAATACAGTAGTAGTAGTAGTCGTAGTAGTAGTAGTAGTAGTAGTAGTAGTAGTAGTAGTAGTAGTAGTATAGTAGTAGTAGTAGTAGTAGTAGTAGTAGTAGTATTAGTAGTAGTAGTAATAGTAGTAGTAGTAGTAGTAGTAGTAGTAGTAGTAGTAGTAATAGTAGTAGTAGTAGTAGGAGTAGGAGTAGTAGAAGTAGAGGCGAAACTGCGAGGGGTCATCCGGGATGTGGGCACCACGAAGCGCGGAGACGGAGGCGTGCCGCGCCCGTTCGGCGGTTTGAACGTCGTGCTGAGTGGTGACTTTTGGCAACTGGCCCCCCCCCGACGGAGGCTTCCTTGCGGACGTCCCCACCGAACGCATCTCGGCGGCGCGCAAGTACACATCCCTGCCACCTGTGCTTCATGGTCAATCTCTACTGTGGGGTGGGGCCGAGTGCGGCGTGCAGGGCGTGACCGAGCTGGAGGAGTGCGAGCGGTGCGACGACGCCTGGCTGAAGGAGGTGCAGGAAGAATTCCGTACAGGGGTGTTGTCGGCGAACGCGCACGCGTTCTTGCACGGCAAGGACACCACTGTGACGGGGAGCTGGCTGCACGGAGACGAGGGTTGCCGCAATCGGGCATGCCAGGAGTTGTGCGACGGCGCGCAAGGTGAAGTGGCGGGTGCAGCAGGTCAACGTCGAAGACGCACGACAACGACGAAAGAGATCCGCCAACAGGAGTGTCAGGTGTGTAGAAGGGAACGTGCGCGGCGCCGTCTGGTGGTGGATGGCCCGGACGACCCGCGTTTGCAGTCGGAGAAGTTCTTCATTGCCCCGGGAGTGTTTCCGAACAACGGCGTCAAATATGAAGCCAACAAGCTCCGAGCGTCGCAGTACGCGCGCAGGCACGGGAAGCCGATGGTGTACGTCCCTGCGCGGGGTACGCCGACGCCGGAGGCGCTCCGCGAGCGACCAGATCTGCCGCAGCAGAAAATGGCATGGCTCCAACGACGTACGGCTTCTTGCCCATCGCAGAGGGCATGCCAGTCGCTCTGACGGATCACATCGATCGCAGCGAGGACAAGAACCTCCTGCGCGGTCGCGTCGGCCGCGTTCAGTCTTGGGCTTGCGACGGGGACGGAGAGCACGATCAGGTCACGCGGGGGGGTGAGACCATTCCGAAGAAAACCCCGAAAGTGATTTTCGTATTGTTCGACGAAGGCGACGACGGAAAGGGCGGTCGGAAGCCGTGCAAGTGGACGATCGGGGGATTGAGGACGCTGGGCTTGCACCCGGTGGTTCCGCAAAAGAAGGAGTGGTTCGTGGACAAAGGTCGTCCGCACCCGCGGCTGAAGGTGAAAAGGCGTCAGTTCCCGCTGGCTCCGGCTTTCGGCGTGACGGCCCATGCGGCGCAGGGGCAAACTTTTAAGGAAGGTGTCATCGTGGACCTGAGCATCGGCGGGGGGACGTCACCTCTGTCAAGCTACGTGGCATTGACGCGGGTACAGCGCCGGGAGGACATGCTCATCTTTCGTCCTTTCGATATAGCGCCGTATCAGAAGAAGGACGAGCGGCGCGGCCCGGGATTGCTGTTGCGTTCTCTGCGCGGAGAAGAATTGGACTGGGAGGCGATAGAGCGGGAGTTCATGCCGTCTGGCAGGTGCGCGGTCTGCGGGTGCACGAAGTACAAGAACATGTACCCGACGGTCGGACAGTGGAGCCGCGCAGATGGGCTCCGCGTGTGCAGCGCTTGCCTGGAAGATAAGAAGAGGTCCGGCACGCCGTGGCAATGCATGGAGTGCGGTCTATGGAAGTGCCAGGAGGCGTTCCACGCGGCACAGCACCACCCGTCGAAGTTGACCACGCGGCGCTGCGTGGACTGCCCCGAGAGACGGAGTTGCCGCGCGTGCGAGCTTCGGAAGTACGAAGAAGCGTTTGCGCCGTACCAGTGGGACCTTGCAGGGAACAGCCGGTGCAAAGGGGGGATGTGCAAAGAGTGCGAGGAGCTGAAGAAGCACCTGACGTGTTCCCGCTGCGGCGTGGAGAAGTTGGTGGACGAATTTGCGGGGACTGAGAGGAACGCAGAGGAGCGGAAGTGCAAAGCGTGTAAGATATTGGAGAAAGAAGCGGAAAGAAAGCGCACCGAGGAAGCAAAACGAGTGGTGTGCTCGAAATGTGGGGGGGCGAAGAGACAGGCCGAGCTTTCCGCTCACCAGTTGGGCAACGCTTCCGAAGCGTCGATTGCGCGTACCCAGTGCATCAACGCCGCGGCTGCAGGACGGGACGCTGCGGCGCGGAGGGACGAGAAGGTCTGCGTTGTGTGCGAGGTGACGCAGCGGCGCGAATGCTTTTCGAAGTGGATGTGGGAGGGCGTGGCAGATCGAGATCGGAAGTGCAAGCGCCGCGCCGGCACTGCGACGAGGAAGGACGAGAAGGCGTGCGTTGAGTGCGAGGTGGTGCAGGGGCGTGAATGTTTTTCGAAGTGGATGTGGGACGGCGTGGCCGACCGACACCGCAAGTGCATGCGCTGCGTCGCTCGCTTGAAGCTCCCGCGTGGATGCTGGAGATGCGTAGCTTGCAAGGAAGCTGTCGGTAAAAGGAGATTTCAGCAGCTGGCTGGCGAAGCGGACGACGAAGAAGTCGGATGGGACGCAGAGGTGCAACAAGTGCTTCGCAGATGAAGAGCGGAGGAAGAAGGAAGTCGCCAGGCGAAGCACCATGTCGGTGACAAAAAGACAGAGGACAACCTAGGTGTCATGTGTTGGGTGAGTCCCCCCCCCCTCCCTTCCCCGGTCGGGAACGAATCGAGGCGTGTCTTGGGCCGGGGATGATGGGGGCTCCATCATAGACGCTGCGTGGGCCGGGGGTGTGGATGCCAGGCCAGGCGGGGGTCCAGAGGGGGGCGCTGGTAGCTGGCGGGCCAGGAGTCGCGAGCGGGGGGGTCCAAGAACAGAGGTCTCTGGGGGTGAGAAGGCCAGACCAGGAAGGGGCCAGGTGGAGGGCGTCGGTAGGTTCTTGGCCAGGAATTGTCGAGTGGGTGGGGGGGGGGGGGGGGGGGGGGCAAGAACAGAGTTCTCTCGGGGTGAGAATGCCAGACCAGGAAGGGGCCAGGTGGGGGGCGTCGGTAGGGTCTGGCCCAGGAATTGTCGAGTGGGATGGGGGGGGGGTCTGAAGAACAGTGTTCGCTCAGGGTGGGAATGCCGGACGAGGAACAGGAATTGTCGAGTGGGGGGGCCCGAGAACAGAGTTCTCTCGGGGTGAGAATGCGAGACCAGGAACGGGCCAGGTGGGGGGGCGTCGGTAGATTCTGGGCTAGGAAGTGTCGTGCGGGGGGTCCCAAGAACAGAGTTCTGTAGGGGTGAGAATGCCAGATCTTGTAAAGATTTCCTACTATGAGACAGTGGGTATCGTTGATTGAAGATGATATCTATTCAAATTATAATGGTATCCTTCACCGCGGATTTAAAGTGTGAAGGCTCTAGTCTTTTTGTGACTAGGCTCGGAACTTTGTCATAGTTCCGCCCCAGCGCTGGCCGTGTACAGGTCCATGTTGGGGGCACACTGTCTTGGCGTGGGCCAGAATTTGTCGAGTGGGGGGCCCCAAGAGCAGAGTTCTCTCGGGGTGAGAATGCCAGACCAGGAAGGGGCCAGGCGGGGGAGCGTGGGTAGGTTCTGGGCAAGAATTTGTCGAGTGGGGGGTCCCAAGAACAGAGTTCTCTCGAGGTGAGAATGCCAGACGAGGAAGAGGCAAGGTGGGGGGCGTGGGTAGGTTCTGGGCTCGAATTCGTCGAGTGGGGGGTTCCAAGAACAGAGTTCTCTCGGGGTGAGAATGCCAGGCCAGGAAGGGGCCAGGTGGGGGGCGTGGGAAGGTTCTGGGCCAGAATTGGTCGACTGGGGGGTCTCAAGAACAGAGAGTTCTCTCGGAGTGAGAATTCCGGACCAGGGAGGGGCCAGGTGGGGGCGTGTGGTAGGTTCTGGGCCAGAATTGGTAGAGAGGGGGGTCCCAAGAACAGAGTTCTCTCGGAGTGAGGATGCCAGACCAGGAAGGCGCCAGGTGGGGGGCGTGGGTAGGTTCGGCGCCAGAATTTGTCGAGTGGGGGGTCCCAAGAACAGAGTCTGTCGGGGTGAGAATGCCAGACCAGGATGGGGACAGGTGTGGGGCGTGGGTCGGTTGTGGGCTAGAATGTGTCGAGTGGGGGGTTCCAATGATAACAGAGTTCTCTCGGGGTGAGAATGCCAGAGCAGGAAGGGGCCAGGTGGGGGTGCGTGGGCAGGTCCTGGGCCAGAATTTGTCGAGTGGGGGTCCCAAGAACAGAGTTTTCTCGGGGTGAGAATGCCAGACGAGGAAGAGGCCAGGTGGAGGGCGTGGGTAGGTTCTGGGCCAGGATTTGTCGAGTGAGGGGTCCGAAGAAAATAGTTCTCACAAAGTGAGAATGCCAGACGAGGGAGGGGCCGGGTGGGGGGCGTGGGTAGTTTCTGAGCCAGAATTCGTCGAGTGGGGGGTCGCAAGAACAGAGTTCTCTCTGGGTGAGAATGGCAGACCAGGGAGGGGCGAGGTGGGGGGCGTGGGCAGGTTCTGGGCCAGAATTTGTCGAGAGGGGGGTCCCAAGAACAGAGTTCTCTCGGGGTGAGAATGCCAGGCCAGGAAGGGGCCAAATGGGGGTCATGGGTAGGTTCTGAGCCAGAATTTGTCGAGTGGGAGGCCTCAAGAACACAGTTCTCTCGGGCTGGGAATGCCGGACCAGGAAGGGGCCATGTTGGGGGCGTGGGCAGGTTATGGGCCAGAATTTGTCGAGAGTGGGGTCCCAATAATAGAAGAGTTCTCTCGGAGTGAGAATGCCAGGCCAGGGAGGGGCCAAATGGGGCGCGGCCCGCTTACAGGTCTGTGTTGGGGGCGCACTTCTTTGGTGTGCGCGCGCGGAAAAAAGTAGGTTCGGGGCCAGAATTTGTCGAGTGGGGAGTCCCAAGAACAGAGTTCTTTCGGGGTGAGAAAGCCAGGCGAGGAAGAGGCCAGGTGGGGGGCGTGGGGAGGGTCTGGGCCAGAATTTGTCGAGTGGCGGGTCCCAAGAACAGAGTTCTCTCGGGGTGGAGCAGGAAGAGGCCAGGTGGAGGGCGCGGGGAGGTTCTGGGCCAGAATTTGGCGAGTGGGGGGTCCCAAGAACATCGTTCTCCCAAAGTGAGAATGCCAGACCAGGAAGGGGCCGGGTGGGGGGCGTGGGTAGGTTCTGAGCCAGAATTCGTCGAGTGGGGGGTCGCAAGAACAGAGTTCTCTCTCTGTGAGAATGCCAGACGAGGAAGGGGCGAAGTGGGTGGCGTGGGTAGGTTCTGGGCTAGAATTTGTCGAGTGGGGGGGTCGCAAGAACAGAGTTCTCTCTCTGTGAGAATGCCAGACGAGGAAGGGGCGAGGTGGGGGGCGTGGGTAGGTTCTGGGTTGGAATTTGTCGAGTGGGGGGTCCAAGAACAGAGTTCTCTCGGGGTGAGAACGCCAGATCAGGAAGGGGCCAGGTGGGGGGCGTGGAGAGGTTCTTGGCCAGAATTTGTCGAGTGGGGGGGGGGCAAGAACAGATTTCTCTCGGGGTGAGAATGGCAGACCAGGGGGGGGCCAGGTGGGGGGCGTGGGCAGGTTCTGGGCCAGAATTTGTCGAGAGGGGGGTCCCAAGAACAGAGTTCTCTCGGAGTGAGAATGCCAGGCCAGGAAGGAGCCAAATGGGGGCCGTGGGTCGGTTCTGGGCTACAGTTGTCGAGTGGGGGGTCCCCAGAACACAGTTCTTTGGGGGGAGAATGCCAGACCAGGAAGGGGCCAGGTGGGGGGCGTGAGGAGGTTCTGGGCCAGAATTTGTCGAGTGGGGGGTCTCAGTAATAACAGAGTTCTTTCGGGGTGAGTATGCCAGACCAGAAAGGGGGCAGGTGGGGGGCGTGGGTAGGTCCTGGAACAGAATTTGTCGAGTGGGGGGTCCCAAGAGCAGAGTTCTCTCGGGGTGAGAATGCCAAACCAGGAAGGGGCCAGGTGGGGGGCGTAGGGAGGTTCTGGGCTAGAGTTTGTCGAGTGGGGGGCGCCAAGGACAGAGTGCTCTCGGGGCGAGAATGCCAGACCAGGAAGGAGCCAAATGGGAGCCGTGGGTAGGGTCGGGGCCAGAATTTGTCGAGTGGGGGGTCCCAAGAACACAATTTTTTGGGGGAGAATGCCAGACCGGAAGGGCCAGGTGGGGGGCGTGAGGAGGCTGGGCCAGAATTTGTCGAGTGGGGGGTCTCAATAATAACAGAGTTCTTTCGGGGTGAGAATGCCAGACCAGAAGGGGCCAGGTGGGGGGCGTGGGTAGGTCCTGGGACAGAATTTGTCGAGTGGGGGGTCCCAAGAGCAGAGTTCTCTCGGGGTGAGAATGCCAGGCCAGGAAGGGGCCAGGTGGAGGGCGTAGGGAGGGGCTGGGCCAGATTTTGTCGAGTGGGGTGCCCCAAGGACAGAGTGCTCTCGGGGCGAGAATGCCAGACCAGGAAGGAACCAGGTGGGGGGGCGTGGGGAGGTTGTGGCCCAGAATTTTTCGAGTGGGGTGTCTCAAGAACAGAGTTATCTCGGGTGAGAATGCCAGGCCAGGAAGGGGCCAGGTGGGGGGCGCGGGTAGGTTGAGGGCTAGGATTTGTCGAGTGGGGGGTCCCAAGAACCGAGTTCTCTCGGGGTGAGAATGCCAGGCCAGGAAGGGGCCAGGTGGAGGGCGTGGGTAGGTTCTGGGCCAGAATTTGTCGAGGGGGAGGTCCCAAGAACAGAGTTCTCCCGGGGTGAGAATGCCAGACCAGGAAGAGGGCAGGTGGGGGGCGTGGGTAGGTTCAGGGCCAGGATTTGTCGAGTGGGGGGTCCCAAGAACGGAGTTTTCTCGGGGTGAGAATGCCAGACCAGGAAGGGGCAAGGTCGGGGGCGTGGGTAGGTTCCGGGCCAGAATTTGTCGAGTGGAGTGTCCCAAGAAAAGAGTGCTCTCGGGGTGAGAATGCCAGACCAGGAAGAGGCCAGGTGGTGGGCGTGGGGAGGTTGTGTCCCAGAATTTGTCGAGTGGGGGGTCCCGAGAACAGAGTTCTCTCGGGGTGAGAAGGCTAGACCACCCAGAGGGCCGGGACTTGCTAAAACAAGCGCCAGGCGTTTGTTGATTAGTTGAACGTTTAAAATAAGCGCCAACGCTTAAAATAAGCGCTAACGCTTAAAATAAGCGGCCAACGCTTACAATAAGCGTACAACGCTTATAATAAGCGCTCAACGCTTAAACACAGCGTTGACCACAACTTATCCCGACTTTTTATTGCCATTTTTAATGTGACACGCATAACCATGTTGTGTCACACCGCGTGCGTTTCATTTGCTGCTCTGACTGTTTGCGCCAGTGTGAAAAAGATCGATATCTTTATCTCATCCATCATAAATATATAAGTTGTACAAAAATATGGCATGGGACTCCCGTGGGCCACTCTCTTGGCCAAATTTCATGGTGGGTTGCTCTTGCTCCTGCTCCTCCTGTTTGTCTGCATGCATGTCCTCCTCTTTGTTTGCATTGCATTGCATTGCAGACGCATAGCGTTGCAATCGCACTCTTCCCTCCCATCCTCGCAACAGGACCCCTTTGGAAAACATTCCAAAGGGATTCCAGTGGAACGCCTCACAGCAGGAATCCTTTGGAAACCGCAACAAAGGGATTCGATTGGAAAGCGCCACACAGGGATGTGGGAAGCGAAAAACCAAAAAAACACAAGGAAAAACCAAAAAAACCAAAGAAACCAAACACCAACAGCCGAAAAAACAAAAAAACACAAGGAAAAACCAAAAAAAACAAAAAAACCAAAGTTTACAACACTTTCGCTGTCAGGGCGGTGGGGGTGGACGAAGTATCGAAATCTTTGGTTTTTTTGTTTTTTTTGGTTTTTCCTTGTGTTTTTTTGGTTTTTCGGCTGTTGGTGTTTGGTTTCTTTGGTTTTTTTGGTTTTTCCTTGTGTTTTTTTTGGTTTTTCGCTTCCGCCACCCCTCCCCCTGGGGAGCGGGCGGCTCCAGGAGGCCCCAGGAGGCCCCAGAGAGGCCCCAGAGAGGCCCCAGGAGACCCCTGGAGGAGACCCAGGAGGGAACCCAGGGGCATCGCAAATTCAATGTCCCTTCGATGCCCCTCCCCTCTCCTCACCTCTCTCTCCCTCAACCAAGTTTTCTGGTTACCCTCTCTTTCGTGCCCGCCATCCCCTTCCCGCGACGGCAGCAGACTCAAGGCCCAGCTGGTTGCTGAGGATGGGTGCCTTTCGGGTGCCTTGCGGGTGCCTTGCGGGTGCCTTAGCAATTAGCGGAGTGCATTGCGAGTATACACGTGCCGCGCAACTCCCCAAATATACCATTCAGAAGGGGGAAACGCTCGAGAATTTTTTTTTTGGGTTTTTTTTTTTGTTGTTGCCGTTGCATATGAACGGAAAGCGAAGCATTTCTCGTTAAGTGCAAAAATCAGATTTGAAGAAGTATCATAATCATTATGACGTTGTGCATTTTTACTATCGGCGTCGACCCCCGAATTCTGAGGATGGGTGCCTTTCGGGTGCCTTGCGGGTGCCCTTCGGGTGCCTTTCGGGTGCCTTGCGGGTGCCCTCCGGGTGTTTTTCGGGAGCCGTGCGGGAGCACTTCGGGTGCTCTTCGGCCGTCTTCGGGTACCTTTCGGTAGCCAGCAAGGGGCTTGGGAGGAGGCGGAAGAGAAACCCAGGATCCCAAGAGGAACCTAGGAACCCAGGAGGAACCGAGGAACCCAGGAACCCAGGAGGAACCCAGGAACCCAGGAGAAATCCAGGAACACAGGAGGAACCCAGGAACCCAGGAACCTTGGAGGAACCCAGGAAACCAAAAGAAACCCAGGAGGAACCCAGGAACCCAGGAGGAACCCAGGAACCCAGGAGGAACCCAGGAACCCAGGAGGAACCAAGGAACCCAGGAACCCAGGAGGAACCCAGGAACCCAGGAGAAATCCAGGAACACAGGAGGAACCCAGGAATCCAGGAACCTTGGAGGAACCCAAGAAACCAAGAGAAACGCAGGAGGAACCCAGGAACCCAGGAGGAACCCAGGAACCCAGGAGGAATCCAGGAACCCAGGAGGAACCGAGGAACCCAGGAACCTAGGAACCCAGGAGGAACCCAGGAACCCAGGAACCCAGGAACCCAGGAGAAACCCAGGAACACAGGAGGAATCCAGGAATCCAGGAATCTTGGAGGAACCCAGCGTTTCCTGACCCCCCTCGCTGCTCGTAGCTGTTTGGGCCCAATCGCAACGCCGAGCGTGCGCCTTCTGGCAAACACTCAGCGTCATTCAAGACCGCGGCATGGCCGCTTACGAGGACCTGAAATCGGCGACCGAGGGCTGGTATTGCCGCCCTCTTCCTGCACCAATGGTAACGGGCGTGCTGCCCCGTGGAGAAATCGAGCCTTTTCTCGAACTCACGGACGACATCGGGGCCAACGAGAACCCACTGGTGCACTACATTGATTTCATCACGGGGCATAGAGACCCAGTCCCCCCCGAGCTCGACGAGCAATACAAGGCGGCCTGGAAGGACGACAGCTACCACAATCTGCCGCCACCGTTCGGGTTCAAGACGGCGCCGCAACACCACATGACGCTGCAGATTTGTATCCTTGACGCCCCCGACGGCACGAAGACCATAATCAAACACTGCGTCATCCCCAACAAGGCGAAGACGGCCGTCTTCGCCAGCATGGCTTTCGGGAGCGTCAAGAAGCTCTGCTTCCAGCATCCCAAGGTGCACGATTGGGGAAACAAAAGGGTGGCGAGGGCGCGGCGCCCTCGCCATTTTGTTTTTTCGATCGCGCCGCCAGGTGGGGGTCAAGGTCTGGCAATACGCCTTCGAGCGGTTCGGAGGCAAACAGTGTCGGGCTTTCTTCTTATCGCCAGACGTCAAGACGGCCACCAAGGTGAACGAGTTCTACGAGCTCTCGGACGAGGATATAAACGCTGGCTTCGAATACATCCTGAAGAACGCGCCTCGCTCCACGGCCGAGCTCAAGCAGCTGGTATGGCAGACGAAGGCGCTACGCAAAGGCGCCCCCCTCTACGGCTGGCCCGCCCCCCTGGTGGCGAAGGCGTTGAGCGGGCTCGCGGCGGAGGGCGCGCTTGCAAAGAAGGAGTTCGAAAACAACGTGATCCTCTGCGAGGACCACTTCAACCTTCGCGTTCTCGAAGCCATGCAGGAGCTGATCAACAGCAACGATTCGCTTGTCCTCATTGGGGAGCCCAACATCGGCAAGACGCCGCTCGGGCGCGCATTCCTGATGGCAATGTGCCGCAGGAACGCGCGGGTCCACGGATTGGACCCCGCGGGTTGTTGCATCCGCGTCACGCCTGAGATCGATTTCTTGCGAGGCGAGCCCGGCGACATTCTCATGGGGGACTTTGTGGACGATGGCTGCTTGAATCTCCTCCCGCCCAAGATGGTGAAGGCCTTGCTCGACGTCGGCCAGTACGAGAGCATGTGCTGGGCCAGGTGGGGCGCAACGAAATGGAAGAAGGGGGAGCCTCGGTGCTTGGCGGACCAGACTTACGATCCGAATGCCGAGAAGCTGGACCGCTGGCCCTCCGTGAAGTTCCAGGAATTCTTCGAGCTCGTGCGCCCTGCCTTCTCCGAGAAGGCGACCCGCGCATGCATGCTGGCTTTCTTCAAGCGTTCTGCGTTTCTGGTGAATACCCAGGAATACCTCTACTGGCGCCCAGCAGGCACTGAGGAGAAAGATGTTCCGCGCATTAACTTCAAGGGCGAGACCTTCCTGACGGCCGAGGGGAAGCGCCTGTACCTACTGCAGAAGGACGGCGACATGACCCCGCCCGCCAATATCCAGCAGCTCTTGGAGAAGGAGCGGCTCCTCGTGGACTCCGCCGTGGAGAAGAACCGCAAGAAGTCCTCAGACGCGGCCCTCGGTTCTTTGCCAGCCCCGTCGTTCGTCCAGGTTTGGGGGTTCAAAGATGCGGCCCTGCGGGGTGGGGTCCTAGGGCTGAGGGAGCACTTCAACGCGTTCTGAACGCTGAAACGCTGCCTCGGCCTTGGCGGACATCATCTTTGAGCCCCTCCCGACAGGTGAAGCGAGAGCGCGTGTCCCCTGAGCGCCTGACGTTTCGGAAGCGCCTGCTCTCGGGGATGACGCTCAATGTCGACAGCCCGTCCCCCGCCAAGCAACATGCCGCGGCGTCGTCCACTGCATCTGGGCCCGCGGCCCCGCCCCGCGACGATCTCGAGGTCCAGCTCTCGCAGATGCTGGCCGAGGAGGGGGCGCCCGCTGTGCCTGCGATGCCCTCGGCTGCGGAGGAGGACGAGGCGCGCGCTTTCCTCGGTTCTCAGAGTCAGGAGTGAGCGGGCGGCCGCGAGAGCGCGGGCGGGCAGGTGCGGCGCGCGGGTTTCGCGGGCAGCGATGGCACCCTCAGCTCGGGCGCTGATGCCGCGCGCGCTGCCGAGGTGGCGCGCGCCGCTGCGCCCCAGATGAGCTGGGGGCGCGCGCCGCCAACATGTTGTGTCTTGATAGGGTTATCCACAAGTACCGCGCGTTATCATGCCATTTTCTTTTGCCGTTCTAAGAAATCCAGCCGCCCCCGCAGACGTCGTCGTCGTCGCCGCCGCCGCCGCCATCGCCGTCCATCCGGTATGGTTGCTGTCATCGCCGCAGCCGTTTCTTGGCCGAATCGGCAGCCAGAGCCGCGGGTGCCCGCGCCTCTCGCGCACTGCCTCGCCCGTGCTATCGCGCCTGGAGCCAGGGATGACCGTCCACCGTCGCCCCGCCGCCTCCGAGGCCAGGGGTCGAAGCCGCACGCGAGGGCAGCGCTTCCCCCAGAAGCGTCGCAACAAGCGGTCGGTGCAGGCCGCCTCGCGCCGCCGCGACATTTTGGCCAAGGCGCGGAAGGCGCGCAAGGCGGCCCAGGCCAAACGCAAGCGCTTGGAAGCCACGGGCGTGTTCTACACGCCCAAGCGCCAGCGGGTGTCCCGCGTGCGGCGCGGCAGGTCTTCCTTAGCCAAGATCTACACGTACGAGGACCTCAGGGCTCTGAAGACCAAGGATGCTTACGACTTGATGGTCCAGGCGGGGTACCTCGGCGACCCCTCCGAGAACGTTTGCCCCAGGTGCGGATGGCCATTGGGTTCGGTGATTCACAGGGGCGAGAAGCGGCATCCAGTCCAGAGGTGTCAGCGCAAGGCCTGCTCGTCGTCCTCGGTGCAGGTGAAGGTCACGAGCGGCACGTGGGCGGATGTGGAAGTGCCTCTCCCGAAGCTGGCGGGCGTCGCCTTCCTGTCGTGCGGCGCCCTGACGTCCCGCATGAGTACAGCCGACATGGCGCTGATTGCCAAGATGGGCCACAAGCAGTGCGAGGCGGTCAGGCAGAGTTTGCTGGAGATCGTCTCGGCTGCTTCGAGGGAAGAGCAGAAGTCGATCGTGCTGAGCGGCCAGTGCGAGACCGACGCCACGACCCTGCGGGTCGTCCAGCTCAAGAACGGGCGCAACATGCACATCCGCGTGTTCGGCATGTGCAAGCGCGGAGACCACGAACACGCCGTCGTGCACATGCTGCCGCCCTTCTATGCGGTCCGTGGCGGCCCGACGCGCCCCGAGAGCACGGATGAGACCGCGCCGCTGATCTCAGCTCACACGGGGGCCGACGTGCTGATCTGGCACACAGACGGAGCGCGGTGCTACCGCCGCCTCGAGAACCACACGAAGGTCAAGCACGCCAAGCGCATCTGGGCGACTGTCAAGACGCTGACCCTGAGCGGGGGCGACGTCCTGTGCTGCTACGGCGGGACGCAGCTCCAGGACGGGCTGTGGTCGCACGTGAAGAACGTCGTCCCAACCACGATGAACACGTACAGCAAGGAGTCGCAGGCGCAGCTCGAGAACTGGGTGCACTTCTGGGCGTGGCGCTACAGGCGCGCCAGCTGTCCAGATATGTTTCTCGAGCTCGGCTCGGCCGTCGCCATGGCCAGGTTGAAGGGCCACGTCTGGTGAGAACCTGCCTGTGCGCTAGAGGGGGCCGCATGTGTAAATAATCGCCATCGGCCGAGAGGACAGGGGGGGGAACCTGTCTGGCGAGGACCGCGGATAAAAAATAATCGTCAGCGGCCGAGAGAGAGAGAGAGAGAGAGAGAGAGAGAGAGAGAGAGAGAGGGAGAGAGAGAGATGGATATACGGAGCACGGAATAGAAGAGAGAGAAAGATATACAGAGAGAACGGGAGAGAGAGAGAGAGAGGGAGGGGGAGAGGCGCCATGAAATTTGGCCAAGAGAGTGGCCCACGGGAGTCCCACGGCATTTATGTCTTTATATATATATATATATTGTATGTGTATGTATTTATATGTATATATGTATACAAACATATGGAAATTTGTGTATATATTTACGTACATAGATATGTTAGTTATGTTTGTATATTCATATCATTTATATGCACGCATATAACATGCATACGCGCGTATGTTGTATATATATATATATATATATATATATATGTATGTGTATACATGCATACATACATACATAATCGTATACAGTATATACACCTATATAGGGGAGGAGGAGGAGGAGGAGGAGGAGGAGGAGGAGGAGGAGGAGGAGATGACGAGAGGAAAGGAGGGAGAGAGGTGAATGAAGAGTTTTTGGATTCGACGAGCTCGTTTTCGAATTCAACGAGGTTGCGAAATCACGCGGGCTATAGCTGGGGCTCCGCTACCAAACTATTGATCGCGCAGTTGAGCCAAGCGGCGAGGAGGAGGAGGTGGAGGAGGAGAGGCGGAAGAGTAGGAGGAGAAAGTGGGAACGTGCCCGATCGGTCCCCCGCGCCTCAGCGAACTGGCCTGGCGCAAAGGACGAAGCGGTCGTCGCCCTCGTAGCGGGTGTCGAACCACGCGAAGTGGTACCTACAGGGTGCGGCGCGCGCCCGTGCTATGCTATGCGGCGCTAGCATAGCAGCACATCCTGCAAACAGCACTAGATGCTGCGATCTGCTAGCGAATGCTCTGCAAAAGATCAGGGTTCGCCCTGAGGCGCCCGAGGTCGTCGAACCACTCGAGCACGGCGGCGGCGGGCCCCTGCAGCCACCTGTGCCACCGCGCGATGCGCACGCGGTGGAGCGGCGCCCTTTGGGACGCCCGCCGCGCCCACACGGGCAGGCGATCCCGCGGGGCCCGCGGGAACAGGTACCCCCTCGGAGCCCGCCGTGGCGCCCGCCCCCCCTCGCCCACAGGCGCGACGGGGGCCTCCCAGGGCACCGCTGGGTCGAGCCCAGGAGGCGGCCCAGGGAGGACCACCACATCCGCCGAGGGGGGGAAGGGGGGGGGGGGCCCAGGCCACTCCCAAAGCTGGGCCATGAGTCAAGCCCTTGAACCGCAAAAAAAAAACACAAGGGGGAGGAGGAGGAGGAGGAGGAGGAGGACGAAGAGGAAGAGGAATAGGAACATGAGGAGGAGGAGGAGGAAGAGGAAGAGGAGGAGGAGGAGGAGGAGGAGGAGGAGGAGGAGAAAGAGGAGGCGGGTGGAGATATGAGCAGAGGTAAGAGAAAAGGAGGGTTGAGAGGAGGAGGAGGAGGAGGAGGATGAGGAGGAGGAACAGGAAAAGGAGGAGGAGGCGGAGGAGGAGGGGGAGGAGGAGGAGGAGTAGGAGGAGGAGGAGGAGGAGAAAGAGGAGGAGGAGGACGACGAGGACGACGAGGACGACGAGGACGAGGAGGAGGAGGAGGAGGAGGAGCAGGTGCCTGCCTTCCCCTCTTTCCCCTCCCTTTCCCCTTTTCCTCGTTGTATTTTTCTTTCCCTCCCGTTGTTTCGTCCGTCCCCCGCCCTTGCTTAATTTCATCGCTCCTCCATCCCCCCTCCCGCCCTTCCATTCCCTCCCCCTTTTCGGTTTCTGTCTGTCTGCCTGTCCCCTCTTTTTTTTCGTCGCCCTCTCCTTCTGGGACTGGCCCAAATTCCGAGCTGGCCATGATTTCTGGCTCCGTCTCTCGGCTGCTCACTGCTCGGTCTGCTCGGGCTCTTCCGCTCCATCCTTTTTCTCCTCCTCGTTTTCTTCCTCGTTCTCCTCCTCATCGTCCTCCTCCTCCACCTCCTCCTCCTCCCCTCCTCTCTATCCTCCTACTCTTCCTCCTCCTACTCCGCTTCCTTCTCCTGCTCCTCTTCCTCCAGGGGCGGAGCCTAGAGTTAGAGAGAGAGAGAGAGAGAGAGAGAATAACAACAAGACAGAGAGACGCAGCGAGCGCCTGGCACGAGCTACAGATCGAGACCACACCGCCTTCCACCAGCGATAGTCTTCGGTGTCAAGTCGACGTCGTTTCTAGATGGGCTGGTTCGGGGTGGCCGCCCTCCGTGCCTCCGCCCAGCCCTGCCCATGATCCATCTCCCTGATCCTCATGCCCATGTTCCTTTTCTTTGCTAGCGAAGCTGATGCTAGGTGCAGGTTCCGTAACCGCGTTCGGGCCTCTGCTAGGCCCGCGTTCAAGGAAAGGAGGCACTGGCAGGGAAAGCATCAGTATCGCTAGCAAGGGAAGGGAACATGGGCATGTGAACCAGGGAAATGGATACCCCTCCCCTCTATCCCTCTCCTTCCTCTCTTCCGCTTTCAAACGCCGCGCCAATCGCGAAGCGCTCGCGTTTCCACGCAAGCTTCTCCCAGGGGTGCGCGACCGCAATGCGCTGCAAGGCGACGGGGGCACGCTGCAGGGGGCACAGGGCACGCGGCAGGGGCTGCAGGGGAGGTCCCGAACGGGTCGGAGGGCAGCTGGGTATCTTCGAGCATTTCGAGATCTCAGTAATATAGAAGATGGGGCGAAGGAGGGAGGGTCGCAGCAGCCATCACTTGTCATCCTGCACGTCGGCCTTGCCAAGGAGGGGGAGGATGAGGATACGGATACAGTCAACCCATAATAGTAAGGATGCTCGGGAAGGATGCAATGGCCTTGGAAGACAACGACACTTTGAGAGCGGGGAACAGCAGGTCAAAGCGGCCACGGATGCGCCGAAGGTGAAGGATGCAAGGGGATAACTTTGGAAAGTCGCTCATCCTTACTATGCTGGTTGACTGTGGTGAAGGGCCCTCCAGGGCGACTGTCGGTGAGAGGTGATGGGCGAACACACGCAATGAACTATGCGATGAAGTCCAATGAAGTGCAATGAACTCTTCAACCTTTGAAGAACAGGGGGAAGAGAGGAGGCAAAATGGGGAGGACAGCGGGAGAATATGACGAGGAAAAGAGGGTGGAGGTGGGATGTACGAGGGCGAGGGTGAGGGGGAGGACGGGATGGTGATCAGTGGGGGAAGAGGAAAAGCAGAGGAGGAGCAGGATGAGGCAGAGATGGAGTGGATGGAACAACGCCTTGCTGCAGTAATCGTGAATCGTGCGCATGTTGGATGATGCCGCCCTTGTCTTTGCCCTCTTTGCCCTCCTCGCCTGCTTCTCAGCCTCTAAATCCCTCTCTAAAAGTGCTGTCATCCTCGCCTTTTTCCTCATCAGCTGCCCATCGCTCATCAAGAAATTGACTCGATCCATGAACTTGCCATCCTGCGCAGCCTTCCACGCTGCCCACAGCGCCTCGCAGTACCCCCTCGGATAATGCTCTGTGAGCCCAAGCTCCTCGCGCGGCGCCCCCAGCTCCATGGATGGAGGAGGCATGTGGAGTTTGGGTGACAAGGAGACTAGCAGGAGGATTGGTGGATGAAAAGGGCGATGGCTCGACAAGCTGTATTAGTGAATCACGCAGGGGTTCACAATCATCCAGCTCCATATGGCGCCCTCCCTGCCTAATCCCCTCGATCCCTGCACCCAGGTTGTTTGGTGTCCCACCTTCCTCTCGACCTTTGCAGTGGAGATTGCACGCTTCTCCCCAGTCCCAATCCCCCTGCCCTGCCCCAAAGAAGGAGCACAAATCTGTCCTTGCCACCGATAATCCACCCTGCAGTGTCTTTCGTATGGAACCTGTCCTTATCACTTTTCTTCGAGCTGCACTGCGGGCGCTTTTTTGAGAGCAACTTGTGGACGGTGGATGGTAGCGTAGTTATGAGATGGCACGCTTTCGGGATAGGTGGGTCGGGCTGGAATGCCCCCATGTATGTAAGAATAGTGCTTGCGCCCAGTAGCGCCATCACAGTCTGCATTGTCGGATGCTCATCCATTCTGCTCTGAAGAGGCTTCTCAAACACAAACCATACCCGTCTGACGTGCACTAAAGTTGCAAGATAAGCCACAAATTGGAGCTGGATGTTCGCAGAGACCACCTTCGGGCACTCCTGCCCGACCAATTTGAATTTCGTTGCGCCCTGCCCCCCCCTCCTTAATAGCATTCGCCTCACCCAGCTCCTCCTCCGCCGTATCCCCCTCCTCCTCCTCCTCCTGCGCCTCCTCCTCCTCCTCCTCCTCCTCTTCCTCCTCCTCCTCCTCCTCCTCTCCCACCGAACGCTATCGTATAATCTGTCAGGTGTCCCTGCTTTCCCCAATTGCTCCAGACACGCAGAACCCCGAACGTCACGATGCAACGTCCAGTCATCCATGTGGAGCTCACCCTCCACCTATCACATCCCGCCTCATCCTACTTCTGCGCTTGTATACGCTCCCATCGTACAGATGCATCATCATCGCCGCAAGTGCTGCCCCGCCGATCCTCATCACCGAATATGTTGTACATATCCCGCTTGTGCCCTGTAGCGTTGATGAACCGTAGCCAGCTGCGGCACTCCAACTGCGGGCGTTCAACGTGGCGACGGGTGAGCGAGCATGAAGGGGAGAGCCCAGAAAGGTGAGGGGGGGGTGAGGAGGAGGTTGAGGAGAAGGAGGTACCAGATGAGGGGAGCGAGGAGGAGGCGGAGAAGGAGGAGGAGGAGGAGGAGGAAGAGGAGGAGGAGGCGGAGGGATAAGGAGAGGGAGGAGGAGGAGGAGGAAGAGGGGACACGAATCATCAGAATCTACACCCTTGTCTCTCCTCTCAGCTGCTGCTCCGATAACATCAACCCAGCTGTAACTCTTCCTGGCCGCGCTCGCGTTCACCTCCCCCGCCCAGCGGCTGGCCACCGCCACGGTAAGTATGCCGCCCTCCTTCAGGCGCAGCGCAGTAAAACATGCATGTAGTTGCCCCTCGAGGCTCGTGAGATCTTCCTCGATGTGGCGTGTGTATTTGTCGAACTCCATGGTGTTCTCGCCTGCCTCACGAAAAACTTGTGATTGAAGGCCACACCCTGAACATACCTTAGTCGAACTATTGTTTTACCAATCGTGAAACTAGCAATGGCCACAATCGATTACCAAACGAATGTAAGGCTCGTCTGATTCAAGGCCCCGATCACGGTTCAACAAATTAGGGTTCCTCTCTTTCTCATCTGTTTCAACCGTTCCTAACCTTACAAGGCTGCCACCAACAGACCCCGATCGAATCATAATGATGCGTGCTAGTGGCCAGTGCCCGTTCTGGTTCCTCCTGCTCCCCCCGCTCCACCCGCAGTGCTGATGATGCTGGTGATGATGATGATGATGATGATGATGATGCTGATGGTGGTGATGATGATGATGATGATGATGATGATGATGATGCTGATGATGATGATGATGATGCTGATGATGATGATGATGATGATGCTACTGATGATGATGACGATGCTGATGATGATGGTGATGATGTTGGGGGTGATGATGAGACTAATGAGGTTTTCTCCAGTGTTGCTGAAATACCTGGAGAAATCATCCTCATCAGCATCATCATTTTCATCATCACGCTAGTAATAAGCATACTCATCATCACCAGCATCATTAGCATCAGCATCAGCATCACCATACTTATCATCAGCACCATCATCGTCAGCATCATCATCATCAACATCTTTATCTCCCACCGCTAGTCGCTATGCAACCAGGCTCACTGAGGGGAGCACTTCAAAGGCGTCCAAGTCTCTAGATATCGAATTCATATGATTGTTGACGAACTCCTTTACAGCCTCTATCTGGTGCAGCGGCATCAGGTCGCCCCCGTTGCACTCTCTAATTAACGTGGCAAAGCCCTTGATCTCGTCGGGTACTCCAAGGTTCCCACCTCCCCACTGCCGCAAAAGCATGCCGAGCCAGCAGCAGCGCACAAACATGCACAGAAAAGGCAACTGCTGATACTCTTGGAAACATTCAACTCGGACAGCTTGGCAAACGCTGAAAGCATTCGGCCACCGAGGATGTGTGAGGGAAGGGGGAGGAGGGGAGAGAAGGTAAGGAATGAAGGGCGGTCCGAGGACGTGAATGAGAGGGGAGGTGATGAAGAGGGTTCAGGAGAGAACGAGAGAATGACACCTGTCAATATACTCCGAGTGCGCGTTTCAAGACTTTCACGACACGTTGCTTCAACGACTCTCGCGATCGAAGGCCGAAGATCTGCGATGAACTCACCGTGCCGCGATGGCACCAACTCCAACAATGAGCGAGGACGGATGAGGGAAGTACGTCGCCCTCCCCCACCCTGCGTATACGTACCGTGGGCGCGTGCAGCACGATCAAAAAGCTGACGAGCGCCCTTTGACTGCTTTCGGGCCTGCAAGGGCAAGCATCTGCAATGAAGCCGAGACGGGGCGGCCATTGAGACACCAGAACTGGGGGCGGGGCAACGGGGGAGAACGAAAGGGGTGTGGGTAAGGGGATAAGGGGGTCAGCAGCCTTACCCAGAGTCCCAATGGTCCTGGCGCACTCTCTTCACCGACGCAGCTGTCGCCATGCATCGCTGGCAAGGCCCAATCTAACCGGATCCCGTGCCCTGTTGCACGGAGGAGGGGGCAGCGGCGATGCATGTCCCAACGCAGACGGGTGAAGGGATTTGGCAGGGTGTTGGCAATAAATGGATGACAGGCTGGTCATTGGTAGTCCTTGCAGCTTTCAGTGACCTGTTTCATCCCCCCTCCTCGTCGTGCCCCTCCACGTCCCTCTCCCAAAACTTGCCTCGCTGCCCCCCTATTGCCAACGCCCTTGGCCTCTTCCCCACCCGCTCGACCTTCAACCCCTTGGTCTCTAGTCAGTTGAATCTTAAGTCGGGCCTGTCCCTCATGATGAACATTTAGGAATGATGAGAAAATATTAGTGTGACGATTTGGGTAGTCTTCTAACTATACGTGATTATGTCTGATTATTTGCATGTTTCTTCTTAGACCCGCCTGTGGTAGGACACGCCCGACTTAAGTTTAATCCCCATTCAGACTGCACCGTCCTGACGCAAGGTACCCCCACTTCCGAAACACCATTCTTTCGAAGCGCGCCCTGTGCGTCGTCGCAGCAATGGACGCGATCACACCATTCATTGACTCATCAATGTAGGTGTGGTAGAAGTGCGGTGAACCTTTCACACGTATCATCTCAGTGAGATGTCTAAATAAATGGTGTTTCGGCAGCATTGGTACGCCTCCCAACTCAGCCAGATTGCAATGCATTGCTGCGAACGCTTCCAAATCATCACACACATTAGGCGGTACTTTGCGAGGCTGCTTCTCCAGAAGATCGTACCACTTCTCTAAAGCAAGGCCAGCCTGAAGCAACGTGTTTGATTTCTCTCTGTCTGCACATTTCCCTATGAACTTGCCCAGCAACCAAACAGAAAATAAGAATAACCACTTCGTCTCTGCGGCCTTCGTGCTGATCGTTGGGGAATGTTTTTCGCCGATCATCCCGTGGGTGATGTTTCCCACTCGTGTCAACTGGCTTTCAGTGATCCCTCGCCGATCCCTCTCTTGTGGGTACCAGTCCACCAACAGAATCATGATGTTTTGGAGGCCGATAGAAACCAGATCGTCCTGAGTGGTCGCCCGAAGATCGAACACGTTGTTTAGTAACAGCAGCCAGAAAACACTGCCAACATAGACCTTCATGATTCCAAGGTGGATGCAATGCATCTCGTCGATGCTGAATGTCGTAATATGGATTCCCAACGATGCATCGAGCAATGGATTACGATGGTACACCCGCGCATTTTCTCGTGGCCTCCAAAAGCACACAAGCTGGGGCTGCGCATCTAGGCCACTAAGTTTATCAAAGTCCATTGTATCTGTCATTGGCCACGTTGCCACAAGACGATCATTTTTTTTTAAGCCCAACGCTGGGATGTCATGTGAAAGGGCCCTCCCTTTATGCTTTTTCTTGAATTCTAATCTCCATCTGATAGTTCTGTGTGCTTCGTCTGAGTCCAAGATAACCCAATGCTCGTGGCTCTGACATTCTTTGTCGTAATTATTCGGCCCGTGCGGCAGTAAAGGATTCCGAAGATCGTGGTCCCTAAGTTCTGATTGGGGGCAGCTGCAAAAAAGGCACGGAGCAGTGTTATGGGCGCAAGTCGGCAGGCCCATGCCCGTGCTCAGCTCGGGCCAATCGGCCTTGATATCCACAACCACTGCGCGAAAGCCAAGTTCCTGCCCGATCGTTGTTTTCAACGTTTCTATTTTATACCGTCCATCCCATCACCTCTGCTCTCACCCCGAAAACACCTTCCCTCTTTCCCCGTTTATCATCCTGTACCTCCTCTATGTTCCCCCCACATATATATATATATATTACAGATTCCCGCTGCGCTACTTCCGTTCTCCGTTTCCTGTCCTTCGCTATCGCCCGTATCGTCCCTTGGCTTTCGCAGCACTCTCCAATGGCACATTGGATTGGCCTTGGATGGTCGCTCGGGGCAGACGAGGCGCCCTGCGGAGCTGAAAGCGGAGCGCGAGCTCCCAGAGGGGGAGGGGGAGTTGTATACATATAGATATGTGTGTATATAGACATATAAACATATCTCTATGTACACCAATCTGTACAAAACATACATATTCACAAATGAGAGAAGGAGGAGGAGGCGGAAGGGATTGGGTAGTGCCTCACGCACACCCCTTGAAGCGAACACCGTAATTCTCCGCCTGCCTTTCTCGTGCTCTGCGTATCCACTCGCTGCTGCAATCCCCGCCGCTCCTGTCCAGATCTTTGACTTCGCTTTGAGTCGGACTCCAGCCACGAAGACCCGTCGTGGCGCACGCTTGGAAATACCCCGTTCGCCAGTGCAGATATGCTCCAATGCAACATGGTATAAACGGCATGCGTCGAACAATAGTGGCTGCACCCACAGTCGCACAACTCGCTTGTCCGTAAAACGCATAAAAGGTGCCGCTTGCCAGAGCTCAAGAGATGACAGCTAATGCTGAGAAAGCTTTCAGACTTAGTATATGGTGTCTTATCTGTATATAGTGCGATCGGTAATGTTTTCAATCTGTCTTCTCCCGATAGCTGTTTGACAACGTCGTGCTGTTCGTATGCGTCTATCCATTCAGCATCTCGCACGTTGTTTGCCCAGTCAGTCATTATTGAAGGGCTCTTCGAAATCTCATCGAACAACACTTCGTGCGGGGGCAGTGCATTCACGATCATTGGGCCGCGCTCTACTTCCCCCCTTACCTGGCCAGGCACAGGAAAAGAATATAGCATGTCGTCATATTGTGCAAACTCTAATGCAGCATCTAGTTTCCTCTGGAAGTGCCCTGTCTGCGACGTTGGAGGTAGCTTGTATTTGAATGCTTCCTCTACTCCGCAATGATATGCATACTCACATAAAACACATACAGAGCGTGCAGAAATACGTTTTCCTGTGAGGTAGTGGTCAAGCAACTCCTCGATAAACAAATGTCCACACTCCTTTGCTTTGGCTTTCTTTGCTTCTTCACTTGGGTCTTGCTTCCATTCGGGCAGCTCCCACGGCCGAGGGGGTGACAAACCGTGTTTGGGCATCCCGCGAAAGCTCGATCTAAAACGCCTAGGCGCGAAACCCAAACCACAGCATTGCGTGCGTCAAACTGTAACTGCTGCTTTTAAAATCTGTGTTTGATGTCTAATTTAATGTGTTGTTGTGTATGCAACCTTGTGATGGCTTCGAGCAGTCGCACGCACTGCCGAACTCACGCTGGGCAAAGGAAGTGGGCATCAGAGGGAAGGGATGGGATGCAAGGTCGGGGGTGAGTTGATTCAAAGAAGAAGAAGAAGAAAAAGAAGAAGAAGAAGAAGAAGAAGCAAGACTGCTATACTTGTCCTCGCCGTCGCTCGGACGTCCATTTCCCGTGCATTTTTCGGTTTCGTACGTTTTTTTTTTCCGTCTGATGATCCAGGATGTTCCTCGCTGGTCCCCCCGAGAAAAAAACGCACACGTCCGAGCGATGCCAAGTGTCTACTGACCAAATCGTGCACCGCAGGCCTGTTGGGACAACGAAGTGGGCATAAGAGGGAAGGGAAGGAATGCAAGGTCGGGGGTGAGTTGGTCCAAATAAGGAGAAAGAATGCCATTGTGTACTGATCAGAGCGTGCACCGTACGCCTGTCTCTGTCAAGCGTAGCGTGGCCCGTGGGATTTCCCTCACAGGCGCTTCGCCACTAGAACTAGCATTATCTCTCCGACTGAGCAGTGGCAAGGCTTCTGAAATAAGTGTCTCATCCTTGACCGCAGGGAGGGGGCGGAGCGACTTCTTTGCGAGGGGCATGGGGAAGTGTGGGTGGTCATGGGAAACACAAGAAGCCTCAGAACGTTGCCAGATCAACACGAGCTCGCCCTTAACTCTGGGCGTAACAAAAATGCAGAGAACCAGCGCCCCATCTCAGCACCACCATCGGCCCCTGTCGAATGATCAACGCCTCTAGCCCCATCAACTTCCGAGGGCGAGGGTAAAGAAGGGATCGACGCATGCATCGGGTGAACGGGAGGGAAACAGGGGGGGGATGGAGGGAGCAGGGGAGGGGAAACAAGGTGGAGCGACGTCGAGGAACACGGAAAGTGGGAGGACCCCAATCTGCACCAGAGCGGTACCGGAGCGGCCCCGGAGCGCACCAGCTGCTCCGGAGCCCCCTCCGGAGCTCCCTCCGAGGCTCACCAGAGTTCATCGGAGTTCATCGGAGTTCATCGGTAGTTCATCGGTAGTTCATCGGTAGTTCATCGCTGTTGTTTTTTATGTTTTTCATATATATATATATATGGTTTTGCGCCTGTTTCATTGGAGTTCATTGGGTCCGGAGTTCATCGGTAGTTCATCGGTGGTGTTTTTGGGTTGGCCCCCGAGGATCCGCGGCGATTTCTACGAGATCACGAATGATTTGTGCCATCATTATGGACCCAGTAAGTATTTTCTTAATCGATGGCTGTCGTCCCTGGGGGGGCCGTGCAATGGGGGGCTGAAAATGCTGATCTCTGCTGGATTGACTGGTCTGCTGCATGCTGAACCCTGCTGCGCGACCCTGACTGCACCTACTTCTTGGCCCACTTGTTGTTCAACGAGTGCTGCTCGTTGATCATCTGATTCAGCGAGATCAGCTGGTCCACGGGCTTGGTCATCCTGCCCGCTCCCCATACACCAGCTTGCGCCAGACGAGCGATGAGGGGTGGGGGAAGAGTGGAGGGACAGGGAGGATGAAGGGTTGCAGGGAAGAATCAAGTTGAGGAGAAGGGGGATCAGGATGAAACGCAGGAGACAGAGGACAATCGAGGAGGAGATCTGAGGAGTTTGAACCGCAATCAAGCCCTGGGCCCTTGGAAAATACATTGCCCCTCTCTCCCTCCAGACTCTCACGCTCTCTCCTTTTCTCTCTTTCTCGCGCTCTCTGCTTCGTGATGGCTGCCAGCCAGCTCCCCTGCTATCCTCTCGACGATAAGCGTGTACTCATGGATGAGGTCCGTCGCTCTGATGTCCTTCTTGAGGTTGGATGGGGTCTCGATGCACATGCGGACGAAGAAGTCCGTGCGGCTACCCATCGCCTCGTCGACTTTCTTCTGCAAGGACTTGGCCCAGTCGTCTGGGTGCACCTCCCTCTCCCACATTGTCAGAGCAAGCGAATGAGCCGCCGAGCCGCCGCTGTCGCCGCCGCTGTCGCCGTCGCCGTCGCCGTTGCCGTCGCCGTCGCCATCGCCATCGCCATCGCCATGGTCGTCCCTTCCCACCGCCATCCCCCCCACCTTCAGCCACTTCCACTCAGGCATGGTGTCCATCGCGCTCAGGAACGTAGTGGCGCAGTTCATCGCCGTCTGGTAGGTCGTCAGCACCGTCTTGGCCTTGGTCTCGGCTGCCTTGATGCGCGCCAGCTCCTCCTTCTTCGTCTTCTGCTCCTCGGTGGCCTCCTTACCATCATCAGGACGCTGGCCCTCCGCCTGTTCGAGGATGCCAGCCATGCACCTACACCGATCCTGGCCAGCCCAATCCTGAGCGCAGGATCGACCGATCCTGGGATCAGGATTGACCTGGCCAGCTTTTGTGTGGGCGCATGGTTGGCGGCTCGTACCTTGCGCTTGGCCTTCCCCTTGCGCTTCGGCGCAGCTGCCTCGCCGATCGATGCCGCTGGAGCTGCGCCCTCGCTCGATGCCGCTGGAGCTGCGCCGCCGCACGATGCCGCTGGAGCTGCCTCGCCGCTCGATGCCGCTGGAGCTGCCTCGCCTCTCGATGCAGCTGGAGCTGCGCCGCCGCTCGATGCTGCTGGAGCTGCGCCGCCGCCCGATGCGGCCGCGGCGGCGCCGCTGCTCTCGCCCCGCTGGCGCTTGCGGTCCTGCTTTTGGAAAGACGGGGGGGAGGGGGACCCGTGGAGTTCTTGGGGTTGGGTGCGTTGAGGTGGCAGTTCTTCTCCCTCCTAAGGGAGGGGAGGAGGCGAACGATGATGAGGAGGAGAAGGAGGACGAAGAGGAGGATAAGGGAGGAGGAGGAGGAGGAGGAGGAGGAGGAGGAAGAAGAGGAGGAGGAGGAGGAAGAGGAGTGGGAGGGGGAGAGGGAGAGGGAGAGGTGAGAGGAACATGATGAGGAGGGAGAGGTTGAACACGTCCCAGTCCCCTTCATGCTGCTGGTCATCCCTCTCTCGTTTCTATTCTCTCTCCTGATCCTCCACTTCCTCCTCCTTACCTTGCCCCCTGCGCTCCTCCGCCTGCTCGAGTAGCGCCACCTCCAGGGCCTGCGCGTCCAGGCCGCGCTTGGCCCACGCGCGCGTGCCCGCGCCCACTCCATGGACCTGGGCTGAAGTGGAGGAGGGGGGGTTGGAGGAGGAGGAGGAGGAGGAGGAGGAGGAGGAGGAGGAGGCGGCGGAAGAGAAGGAGATGCGGAGGATGAGGAGGAGGAGGAGGAGCAGGAGGAGGACCAGGAACAAGAGAAGAGGGAGGCTGAGTCGCCAGCGACCATTGGAGGATGAGGAGGAGGAGGAGGAGGAGGAAGAGACGGATGAGACATCGAGGACGATTCTGATTACGATGATGTTATTGATGCTGATGATGCTGCTGACGCGGATGCTGTTGGTAATGAGGCTGTTGGTGACGGTGATGATGATGCCGATGTTGATGATACTGATGATACTGATGATGGTGATGCTGATGATGTTGGTGATGCTGACTATGAAGATGGTTCGACCGATTATGTTGATCATGCGGATGATGATGTTGCGATTGATGATGATGATGCTGATGATGATGATGATGCTGATGATGATGATGATGATGCAGATGCTGTTGGGTATGCTAATGATGATGCTGATGCTGATGGTGATGTCGACGCTACTGGTGATGTTGCTTAAGATGATGCTGCTGATGATGATGCTGATGACGATGCTGCTGCTGTTGGTGATGATGATGACACTGCTGCTGATGCGGACGAGGATGATGCTGATGTTGCTGATGGTGGCGACGATGCTGGTGTTGCTGATGTGGCTGGTGGTGATGACGATGAGGAGGAGGAGGTGGAGCAGCAGCAGCACTGCTTGTATCGAACGAGGAGGATGAGCGGCAGGGAAGCAGATCGATCCCAATGACCTCCTGGGATCCCAACGCACGCACGCTCTGGATGGACTCGCCGATCACAACCTCCAGCGAGTCCGCAGGCGCCAGCTCGGCGTACTGCGTCCACGCGCGCTCCATCTCCTCGCGCTTGCCGACCTCGAGGTAGAGGTAGCGCATGCGCTTGGCCATGGCGTCCCACCTGCACCAGTCACCGCCCATCTTGATGCAGCTCTCCACGTAGTTCTGGGCGGCCACGATGTTGCTGGGGTCGTCGTAGCCGCCCTCCTCCTGCCCGCCCTCCGTTCGAACTCACAGCGAGCGTGACCGTGCAGAAAGAATTGACCCAGCACCACTGACCACGTACACGACGTTTGCCGAGGGCATTGGGGGAGGCTTGATGACTTAGAACAACACATGGATTAGGAGGAAGCGAAGGAGGAGGAGGAGGAGGAGGATGAGGATGAGGAGGAGGATGAGGAGGGTGAGGAGGAGGAGGAGGAGGAGGGAGGAGGTGGAGGAGGAACGTATGGAGAACGCGGGGGAACTGTAGGAGCATGCGAAGGCGTATGCCATGCCAGATGTGCGCATCACTCGCCCCCCCATGGTGCCCACCTGCACGATCCTCGAGAAGCTCCTGTAGACCCCGTGCTCGCTCGTCACCTCCCGCCACAATGATCGGCGCGAGACTGCGAGAGAGAGGGGACAATTAGAGAGAGAGGGAGAGAGGGCACAATGATAGGCAGAGATCAGCGAACCACTGAAACAGAGAGATGAAACTAGAACGCCACACCAGAGAGAGAGAGAGAGGGAGAGAGACAGAGAGAGAGGGAGAGCGGGACCAACCAAACATACGGTTCCAGACACATTGACGTAGAGCGAACATGCCCCCCCCCCCCACTTTGCGGTAGCAGTCGGTCTTCGAGAATTGCTCCTTCACCTTTTTGAGCTTCTTCTCGGCCCACTCCTTCCTGAACTGGGCCTTCGCCTGGACACCGTTCCCGACTGCTGCCAATGCCTGCGGTGGGCGGCCCTCCCCCAGTCCCGACCCAATGTACACCCCTTCGTCTTGGCTAAGACAGGCAGGGTGTATGGTTTTACATGGTTTCGACACTAACATGTTTAATCATCGGTGCCTTTGCCAACTCGGGGTCGGCTTTCACCGCTCTCTCGAACTGCTGCGACACTGGCGTTCTCGTCTTCACCCCGTTTTTGATGGCCTCCTCCAGCTGTTTGATCAAGCCGTGGTCGGCGCCAGCCATCTGTTGTGCTGCATGTTTTTTTCAGTTCTTGTTCACCCCGTTGTTGCAGCATCAACTCCAGCTGCTGGATGCGGCCCATCAGCCCTTGCTGGTCACCAGCGTTCTCCGTGGGGGGCTCTGCTTTGACCTGCACGAGGCCGCTGCTGTCGTTGGTGCTGTTGTGGCTGTCCACCTAACAAGGTTATGCACTGTGATTGTCACATCGTTGCCGCTACCGTCGTCGTCGTCATCTTCAGCATCGGTATTGTCATCTGGCTATCCACCTCCCTCCTCATCATTTTCCTCTCCTACGCGGCACGGCCCACCGTGTTCGCAACTGAAGCACTGTCGACCTGCATGGCGGCGGTCCCCGTGTCCGTAGCTGGCTTCTCGGCCTCCGTTTCGGCGTTCCCCGTGTGGTCATCCTCTCCGTTCCCCGTGTGGTCATCGGCTCCGAGCTGGCTCTCTTTGTGGTATGGGCGCGTGCTTGGCGACATTCGCAACTGTTCGCTGGAGCTGCCTGGAAGACACCAGCCAACGCGGGCGTAGAGACGCCTGCGCTCGTCTGGATCGTCGGGCATACGATCTGGCAGGGGCGACAACCCGCTCCCATTGGACGCCCCTTGCTGCTCGGGCGCCGCTGGGGCGGGCGTTGCCTCGGGCTGTGGCTCTGGCTGGTGCGTCGCTGGGGCGGGCGTTGCCTCGGGCTGTGGCTCTGGCTGGTGAGCACCCGCTGGCTGGCTGCCCTCACTGGAGGAAACGTGCACGAGCTGGCTGGCGGGCGCCGCGTGCGCCTGCTCGGACTGGTTCTGGGAGGGCGGGTCGCCCTCGCGGTGCACGGCCAGGGCGTGATGGAATTTGGACTCGTGCATCGGGGTGCGTTGGTCTGCAGGGCCCATGGCGTCATCCACCAACGTCTGCGTGTGCTTGGTCACGGAGGTCTCGGCGTCGATCTGCGTTTCAGGCCCTGGCTGGCCCGTTGGGATGTCGATGTCGCCACCGTCGTTGGCGGCGGCCACAGGCGCTGGATGGGCGTACTGGGAGAGCGGCGCCTCTATGGGAGGTCGAGGCGAGACGGAGGAGGAGGGTAATGATTACAAGGGGGGATGGGGGCAAGGGCGGAAGTGCATCGTATTCCTCCTCACCGACGTCAAGCGCAGACTCACAGTCCGAGTTTAGACCGATCGCGAACGTTCGAAAGGTCAGCGTGGAGAAATTCGAAGCAACATCGAAGATGAGAGAACTGTCGCTCTCCTTTCTCTCCTAGGATGCCAGTGGCGGGGGTGGTGGGGGGGGGCAGGTGGGGATATAATATTGAGCACACATAGAACGGAGAGGCACTTCGGACCCCAGGGAATCCTCGTCATCGGAATCATGCAACTCGATCACCTGCTGTTCGGCCTGGCTTGCTGACAGCCTCATCGCCTCAGCGACTTGCTCGTCACCGCCGTAGTCCCCCTCAGCGAACACCCCTTGAAAGTTCCCGTCGCCGTCCATCTTGCGACCACGACCACGAAACGCCACGAAGGTTGTGTCCCCAGTCGGCGGCATGCCGCTACCGACGCCGCTAGGGAACGACATGAATCTGACCTTCTAGTGATATGGAACCCTACTTGTAGTGGTATGTGGACCCAGCTCGACCAGCGCTGCTCGGGCCGAGTCGTTCTCGAGGTGTAGGTGGAGGTGGATGAGGAGGAACGGGAGGAGGAGAAGGAGGAGGGAGAGGAGGAGGAGGAGGATGGGAACGAGGAGGGGGAAGCTTGGGATGGGGGCGGGTATATATGAGCAGACGGATTGATTGGGGCTGCTCGGTGCATTCGGACATCGTCTCTAGGACATCGGGACGATCGGATGGACATCTTTTCTAGGGCATCGGGACGTCCCTATGACATCGGGACATCGTCTCTAGGACATCGGGGCATCGGGACGATCGGATGGATCGTTCTAGGACATCGTGTCTAGATGGGCTGCGTCGGGGCATTTCTCTTGTACGTGTCCGTCCCCGGTGCCTCCGCCCAGTCTTGCCCATTGTCTTGATCCCCATCCCCCCGTCGCTCGGACGTCCATTGTCTGTGTTTTGTTCGGTTTCGTGCGTTGCTTTGTATTTCGCAGGATGATCCAGGGTGCTCCTTAATAATTCCCGTCGGGAAAGTGCACACGTCCGAGCGATACCAAGCCATGCCCATGTTCACTCCTCCTTACTAGCGAAACTGGTGTGGTCCCTGCCAATGCCTCCTTTCCTTGCTCCTGGTCCTCCTCCTCTCCATCCTCCTCCTGGGCAGTTCGTCTGTCCATCATTTCTCTGCAGCTCATAACTGCAATGCAGTGCTGGTGCGGCACACGCCGCGGCAGCGTCAGTCTGACGCTGACTGATCACGGACACCACGGGGACCGTCAGCTTGGCCACCTCCCCTCCGCCATTATAGATGTGGGCCGTTGGAAACTGCGGGGCTAAGGATTAGAGGCAAGGGCCAGCGGCAACTTGGAGGGTGCGCGTAGAACGCGCGGGTGATTCGCAACATGAGGGTAGGGAGGAGGACTAGCGCGAGGGCGGGAGAGGCAGGGCCAGGGGTGAGGCGGAGGACCAGCAGAACAGAGAGAAACAGGAGGAGGCTCTGGCTACTGGCCAGGGCGAATACCACCTGGGCAAGAAATCAAAACGACGAGGGAAACATGCGCCAAGTATGATAAGTGCAAAACCTGTGTAAACATACAGAACGGTGTAAACACACAATGCAAGTACGATCAATGCTGTCCCACCAGGTGCGTCCGCAGGTACACACTTCTCGATAAGCTCGTCCCGCAACTTGTACATGCCGTCGGAGTCCACTTTGCCTGCCAGCATTTTAAATCAGCCGTCTCCCTGCTTCCGTCTTCCATTCAAGCCCCCTATCTCCATCCCCCGCTCCCTCCTCTTACTCGCTCTCTCTCTCTCTCTCTCTCTTATGTTGTTTGTTACATGTCTCTATCTCGTTCTCGCTCTCTCCTTCTCTCCCACTCTGCCTCGCCCTGTTCGGTTTTGACTTATGCTTCCTTCCATCTCTGTACCTCCCGTTGCCCCCCCCTCTTCCCCACTCGCCTCCAAATCTCCTCCCGCCTCGTCGCACTTCATCGCACTTCATTGCACTTCATTGGCGAGTTCATCGCTGCTCTCCCTGATCCCGCCCTGCATCGCTCCCAGCGCGTGGCCTTCACAATACTGTTTGCAAACCTCGACGATGATCTTTTCGGCCAACTCCTCCGTAATCCTGTCCCTGATGGTGATCTGGCAGATCTGCTTCCATTTCTCGCCAGGCGCGTCGACCTTCTCCTGCAGCACATAGATATCGTTCCTGTCCTCGGGGCGGGGCGGCTGTAGAGGTGGGGCGACGGAGTCAGAGGGAGCTCCCTCATCGCCCTTGTCCTCACCCCTCCCCCAGGGGAGGGGTGAGGGCATGAGCGACGAGGGATGAGTGAGAAAGAAGGAAGGAGGAGTTGGCGATGAGGAGCGAGGGGATGGGCGGGCCGAATAAGGAGGAATGTGTGATGAGGGGTGAGGAATGAAGGGAGAGAGATCACTGAGGACTGTGAATGGGGGAGGCCTGGCGAGTGAAAGCAGCAGAAGTACGAGGACAACAATTACTGTCCTTCTGAGGCTTCAGTTTCGCTTCCACTTTCTTTTTCCCGTCAGGCGTCATCCCTTCACTGACTGGTGGAACTCGGCCCGTCCCGCTTGCTTTCACTTTCTGCACCTCTGCTAAGTCGTCCGGTGTCATGCTTTCCACTCGAACCCACTCATCGCCAAACAGTGCCCTCACCTCACCCTCGATAGTCGAAGTATCAAATTCATTGCTGTAGATTGGTGCCGTTTTTTTGCCTTTCGAGTTCTCATTTCGCATGTACGCCATGCCTTTATCCTTGCACCACTTTGCTGTCTTGTCCTGTTTGGCTGCCTTGTCCTTGCTCGTCTCTGTTGCTGTGGCATGGGCTGCTGGCTCTGAACTGGCTGCTGCCGAACCTGCTGTTGCTGCTGCTGCTGCTGCTGCTGGTGCTGCTGCTGGTGCTGCTGCTGCTGCTGCTGCTGCTGCTGCTGCTTGTGGGGCCTCGACTGCTGCGATGCCTGCTGCCCCTTGTACAGCAGCCTCCTGCCCTGGGTCCAGCCTCATCCTCTTCACCGTCTCCTCAGGCGTTCTTTCGGGGTGCCTCGGTGACATGCCAAACGAATATGCAGCGTCGAACCCGCCGCCCTCGATCTCGTCGAATCCATCATCACCGCCATCACAGGACTCGAACTTATTCCTATCATATCCAAACAGCGGCCCTGGACCAGCGGTCTGCTCATCTTTCGGTTCTGTCACATGGGGGGCTATCTTTTCTGGAGTCTTTGCTTTCAGGCGTTTTGCTGGCTTCGGCCCTGCGACATCATCATCTACTTTCGTGGCTGGCTTCTTCGCGACTGGTGCACTCTTTGCCGACGGCCTCTTACGAACTCCTGCTGGCTTCTTCTGAACTGAGCCCTCTTCCTCCTCCTCCTCCTCCTCCTTCTTTTCCTCCTCGTCCTCTTCCTCCTCTTCTTCTTGTTGTTCTATCTCCTCCGCCGCCTCGTCATCTTTCTTATCTTCATCTTTGCTCTCGTCGGCATCCTTGACCTGCTCCTGAGTCTGCTTCTCCTGGCCTCCACCTGTCTCCTCGCCGTCGAGTTCTGCTGCAGCTGGCTTCTTGACAGGCGTCATGAACGGCCGCACCCATTTCGTGTCTGGATGCCTCTTCAGAGCATCGCGGATGTGGCACAATGCGGTGCGGAGCCTGTCAGTATGAACTTCCACCCACTCGTCAACTTCCTGCCCTACCCCGTAGCGACACGTTACAGTCGGGATTGATTGGATAGGACACGCGATAGGACGCAAGACCCTTTCGAGGGCCACATTCCCATAGGAATGTAGGAGGCAGGGGTCGCGACACACAGGGCACAAGGGTACCTTTGATTGGCAGGGTCGACCTAATAATCGACCTCGACTGTATGCGAGGATTTGGGAGGACGGGATGGAGCAGGAGGCAGGTTAAGGAGGGCGGGGGGGATTGAGGATGAGGGGTGGATGAAGAGGGGAATGCGGACGGGCGGGACTACTTGCAACACCACCAGGCAAGTGCGCATGCATGACCCCTTTCCCCACCGTGCTAGATAGCTTCCCCAAGCCGCCAGTCTTCTTCAGGGAGTGCACCAGGCGCAATGCGTTCCTCCATATCTCGATGGGCACCTTCTCGCCCTCAACAATCTCGCGGAGCTTTTTGAGCATGCTCTCGTGCTGCCCGCCCGAGGGGTTGCGGTGCCGACGACGACGGCGACGATACCCCTCTTCCTCCTCCTCTTCCCCCTCATCTTCCCCCTCTTCCTCCTCTTTATTCAGGGTAGTTTCCCCGACGATCCCAGCATTATCTTTCGTGTGTCGTATCTCCCCTTCTCTCCTTATCTCTCTTTCTCTCTCTCGCTCTTTGTTTGTTGTTGTTGTTGTTGTTGTTGTTGTTGTTGTTGGCCCACTGGTTTCCTTCCTGTCCCGCATCTCGTGCATCCTGTTGTTCCTCATCATCTTCATCTCCCGCTCCGTTCCCAGTGCCCTCATCTCCTCGATCCTCCTGTCTCCATCTCTTTCTCTGTTGTCGCCTCCTCATTTGTATTCCCCCTCTCCGTCCTGCTTCTCCTGCTCCTGTTCCTCCTCCTCCTCCTCCTGCTCCTCCCCCTCTTCCTCCTCCTTCTCCGTCAACCTCCGCCCCCATCCCTCCTTGCCCTCGCCACTGCTACCCCGCTCCCCTCCTCAGCCAGTCTTTCTGTGATCACCTCCGCCTGCCGCATGCCCCTGGGGTACATGAAGAACATCGGGCCGTCCACAAACTCCAGCAGCGCCTCGAGTCGGGATCGCGGTCGGGTGGAGGATGGGGAGAGAACAACATCAGAAGAGTTGCGGGAGAACGATGGCTGCGAGCGGAGAATAAATCTGAGTGGGGGGGGGGGGCAAGGGATGCACGGGCGAGGATGGCAACGTTCCGAATTCGAATGGGCGCTGCAAGGGTCGGATGATGGGCAGGGGGGGGCGGGGGGAGGGGGCCGATGGCAAGCACTCGCCATCGCTCTCCTTTCCCTAATGCGCATTCCTTCTCTCTTCCCCCTGCCCTGCGTGCGTGGCCGCCTTCGCGATCACCACTGGCTTGACGGTCGACTCAAGGTTGTCGCCGTCGTCGCCATCAGTCGCGTCGGCGCCCTTCTCGGGCGCTTCTGCGGGGCTTGCCATCTTGAGCCCGCCGACGCTGGCGCGCAAGCAAGGGGCAGGCCGAGAGTTCAAGGGAGGGACGGCCCGTGAATGGTGGACATGATAACAGACAGGGAGGGACGAATCTACAACTACTTACACACATATACGCTCATACACATGTATATGTAATATGTATATATGCAAAAATAAGTACTTGCATACGTACGTATGTGCATATGTATACATACACACATATATGTGCATGTGAAATTATACATGTGTATATACGTAATCACATGAATACATATATGTTCATATGTTCAGACGTATTTTTGCATCCACAATATATATATATATATATATATATATATATATGTATGTGTATATATATACATACATATATATGCCTATACAAATATATATATATATAATCATTTTCCGGAACCAGAATATATCTCCGGAACCATTTTGTGTAACAGCATCGATCCGGAACCAAAATTCGTTCTTTTTGAAGAGCGAAAATGTCCGGAACCATTTCGTGGTTCCCAAGGACCTCTGGGAGGAGCCCTCCGGCACCGTTTCCGGACAGATCCGGCGGATCCGCGGACGAATCCCAAACCGGCGCCCTCGCTTGAGACATCCCCACAAAACGGGCCCCGGGGGAGGTGCCCACAGGAGCCCAGAGCGGCCTCCGGCACCGTTTCCGGACAGATCCGGCGGATCCGCGGACGAATCCCAAACCGGCGCCCTCGCTTGAGGCATCCCCACAAAACGGGCCCCGGGGGAGAGAGCGGCCTCCGGCACCGTTTCCGGAGCCACAAAATGGGCCCCGGGGGAGAGGAGGAGATAGAGAGGAAGAAACGGGAGGATGCGGAGGACGAGGAGGAGGAGGGGGAGGAGGAGGAGGAGGAGAACGAGCAGGAGGAGGAGGAGGAGGCGGAGGGCCCTGATCTCCGACGATACGATTCTTTCAATCCTGGTGGCTTTCCTCGGTTTCGGGCTTCGGTGCCGCGTTCTGGCATCATGGCGCAGCAAAGACGGATCTGGGGAAGGGGTCGGGACGTTCTGGGGCCGCGGGGGCTGAGGATGCGGTGTGTGGAAGAGCAGGATGAGGAGGAGGAGGAGGAGGAGGAGGAAAAGGAGGAGGAGGCGGAGGAGGCGGAAGAGGAGGACCAGGGTGCGGGAGGAGGAGGAGGATGAGCAGGAGTAGGATGAGGAGGAAGAGGATGAACAGGAGTAGGAGGAGGAGGAGGAGGAGGAGGAGGAGAAGGAGGATGCGGTAGGACGATGATGATGATGCTGATGATGATGATGATGATGATGATGATGATGATGATGATGATGATGATGATGATGATGATGATGATGATGATGATGATGATGATGATGATGATGATGATGATGATGATGATGATGATGATGATGATGATGATGATGATGATGATGATGATGATGATGATGATGATGATGATGGAGGAGGAGGAGGAGGAGGAGGAGAGGAGGTGGGCGAGGAGGAGGAGGAGGAGGAGGAGGAGGAGGAGATTTCTCGGGGCGCGCGATTTCCGCAGACTTTTCGCCGCTGGTTCGCCCCCCCGCGAGCCTCGCCCTCCTGATGCTCACGCTCTTTCTCCTCTCGATCATTTCCCTCTCGCCCAGAAGCGCGCGCCCCTTCTTCTATATACAGAAACTCCCGATCAACCGCAGAGCGGCGGATGTTAAGTTCATATGAGGAGGAGAATCTCCACACCCCTTGCTCGCAGTTGCCCAGCAGCGATGGTCCGAAGCGTCGGGGGCGATGTGCGCGTCCACGTCGTCGAAATCAGGAAGTTTGTGGCGGATCAGCTTGGTCAAGTTGTCGAGGTCCTGGCGGTCGCAAGCTGCAAGTAGTGCTTGTGGAAAGAAAACGAACTTCATCGCGTCGTCCTTGGACTTGGCGGAAGACCTCTCATCCAATTGGATTTACTTGCTTTTTTTTCTGAAATTCTCGACCAAGTTGTTGGGTGCTGATGCGCATGACTGCAAGAGAGGGGTCAGGACTTCGGTTCCCAAGCGAGTTGGGGAAGGGTTTCGGCGATCAACCAAGCATCTGAAGCTGAAGAAAGCGGGCGCCAAGGTTCGAGGCATCCGGCGGGCTGGGCCGCAGGCCGCGGCCCTGTGAGGATGGCGTGTCAGGGTTTCCGGCGAAGCAGTTGCACGGACTGAGGCGAGCGGCTGCACATAGCTTGCCTATTATAGGCCAAAGAAGGGGGTCTCGACGTGATTCAACATTGGACCGCTCAAGTTGGGCGCTTCATGGGCCCCCAGAGATTTTATTATGCCCAGGTGATAGGGATCCGGGCCAGAGCTGCATGGCTAGGTTGGCCTCTCCAGCACGTCCCCTTTCACTTTAGAAGGGGCTGTTGCGGACCTCAGCCAGGCCAACAGCTCTTGGAGTGCTGCCTTCAGCCCGGCTCACGTCTATCTCCTATCTCTCCAGCATCTTGGGTGGCAAGCCCCATCGGTTGTGCACCTTGTGATTGATATTGGAGAGGTTCTGGATCTTAGGAAGATAGGACAGTGCAATGAATGGCCGCTCGTGCGGTCAGCAGCGTGTCTGATGTGATGGCGCTGAGCAGCCCAAGAGATAAGTGCACCTGGGTCCGCCATGTTTTCTGGAAGCCTCTGGTTCAGCTTACTTCGACCCCTTATCATGGATGTCTTGACAGAGAGGCACAAGGAGCCGTTTCGTTCTTTGCGTTTCCAACACCAGTGGTGCCAGGCTGAGCATGCAAAGCACGGTAAGTCTGAAACCGATTCTTGCCACCTTTTTGGCAAAGCCCACGGCACGGTCTGGCACAGGAGATCTCGTTGATAGCGTTCGCAGGGTGCACGGTGCAAACACGTGCCACCAGGGATTTAAAACAGTTTCTGCGGTCCTGGGGATAACGGTTCTGGACTTGGAGAAGGCCGCATGCGGCCGTTTCCTTTTTCCCTTGGAAGTGGTCCCGCGGCCCCTCAGGGACCCTGAGGTGGAAACCTCTTTGGTCCAGCAGCCTGAATATGGATACGTGTCCGGATCTATTGTTGCAGATGGCCCCACCCTTTAAACGAAATGCCAGCTGGCACGTAGGGCGGGGTGGACCCCTGTCTAGCTCGGAGAAGCTGGGAAGCTGTTAGCCGCCGCGTGCCGTCCTGTGCTGTGGCTCCTGGGGGCCTCCCAAGTTGCCCGCGATGGTGAAGATGCGGCCATTTTGATGGCGGTACGGGGCCTGGTCAGAGGCGAAACCGTATTCCACATCGGTTGGCAAGGCACAGTTGATTGTCCGAATGACCCAGTGCGGGCTTGTCGCCCGTCCAACCCCAGGTGCCATATCTGGGAATAGGCCCACAGGGGCCTTCCTGGGGCGAGGGCGGTCCAGGTGAATGCCAACTTACCGTTCAGCGCGGTGGCAGAAGGCAAGGTCTCAGAGATCCACTGAGCGGGGAACCGCGCGGCCGACAAGTACGCGGGCCAAGTTGCTGCCTGCCACCCTGACCCAGGCCCCGCTCAGGAATCCTTGCAGGGCCTCCACGAGGTAGCCCGAGGCTTTGCCAAGTGGGCTGCAGCGCAGGAGGTCCTCATAGCGGAGACCGAAGCCGTCGATTCCGTCCCTCTCCCTCCTCCTCGGTCTCGGGACGGCGGTGGGGACGGTGTGAGGTCGGGCGGGCCCAGTAGAAGGATCCCGAGACCGCCAACCATCGGGAACCGATTGCTGAGTCCGCTTTCGGTCACGCCAGCGGCTGCTTGTGAACTGGCTGCGTTCGCCGCCTTGCAGGGCCACGCTCTGGAGGTGGCTCCAGTTACTCTCGCGTCAGTTTCCCCCCCAAACCCCGCCCCACACCGCCCAAACCAGAAGTGGCCTTCGCCTGCATGGCGTGTGGAGGCTACGCGCGGGGGGGAATAGTCAGCCTCGCGCGAAGATGTGCCCGCCGTCCCATGACGGCAAGTGGTTGCGCGACAGCGCAAGGGAGCGTCAGAAGGATTCTTCCCGTGCGGCTCGAAGCAGCACTCAGGATGGACCATCGGGGCTCGGAAGGCTCCTTCGCCGCAGGCCCTGGTGGGCCCCTTGGCGCCGGAGGCGCGCCTCCTGGTCCAGGATAGGAGTCAAGCGGCGACCTCGGTTGAACTCTGGGGTCCCTGGCTTGGGCTGGACATTTGGTTCGCACGTTTTGGCCTCAATGAAGACAGTCGTGCATTTGGCTTTCGTCACTAGGACGAACAAGAGGTTCCTTGCTCGTTCTATCAAATGCCCCTGGTGCCTCTGTATGGGGGCATGAGTTAATGAATGAATGAATGAGCGAGTGAACGAATGAATGAATGAATGCATCAATCAATGAGGAGAAGGAGGAGGTGAGGAGAAGGAGGAGGAGGAGGAGGAGGAGGAGGAGGAGGAAGAGGAGGAGGGCGAGGAGGAGGAGGAGGAGGAGGGGCAGGAGGAAAGGGCGAGGATGGCGAAGAGGAAGGCGCTGAGGACGGCGAGGAGGAGGGTGAGGAGGAGGAGGAGGAGCAGAAGGAGGGGGGGAGGAGCAGGATGAGAAGGCCACGCTCTGCCCCGGCTTCCTGGGCGGATCTCCCCGCGGCAGGTGCCGAGCTGACGCGGTCTCTGTCCGTCGCTCCAGGCGTGCTGAGGCTGTCGGGGGCGGGCGCGCTGTTCGGGGGCGGGGCCTGCCCGGAGAACGCCAAGCAGATGCAGATCTCGCGAGGGACGACGGCGCCCCTGCTTGGGGGGGGGGCAGGGTCAGAGTAGACGCTTTTGCCCTGAGGGTCCGGCAATCACCTCGGTGATCGGTTTCCGTTCCCCAGCCCGCGATCGCCTGATAGTGTCGGCTGCGCAGGTCCGATGGGGGGTGCGCAGTGTACACCTTAGGCGATGCTGAAGAAAACCTAAGTTTTCGGCCAGAGTCTTGATTATTCTTAACTTGCCAATGTAAATCCCAAGATTTTGATAGAAGTTCTGGGTTTTTATTCCAGTTCTGAGACTCTGAATTTCTTAACCCATGGTTTCTTAAGCATTTCGCAGGGTGTATGCGCGTGGGCATTCGCGAGGTTGTCCAAAGCGAAAAGGTGTGGTTATCAGCTGGCACTTCTCCCTCTCACCGGATCACCAGGGCCATCGCCGAAAATAGAAAAAGTAAAAAACAAAACAAAAATCCGCGAGAAAAGTCACCGATGCTTCTACCCTTGACTCGTTTTGCCTCTCTGGGCCTCCTTGGAGGGCCTCCCCGCCACGGCTGGATTCGCCTCGGCGTTCTGGCCAGACGGCACCCTAGGAGAGGTCCGGGGCGTAGCGGTCGGTATGGATAGCGCTGTGCACCCGATGGAGAATGGGGGGAGGAGCGACGGGGGGAGCCTCGATCTCCCCGCGCAGCGGACAAGCCTATCAATGTCAACCCCCGGGGCGCGAAGATGACCGCGCTTCGCGCGTCAGGGCCGCTGAGCCGGTTCTTCTCCCGGGGGCGGCGCGGTGCGTACAGTTGGGCTGCTGAAAGAAGGAACGCTGAATAAGGAACGAAGCCCCTTGTTGGCCCTGTAAGCGCCTCCGTGCCCCAGGAGGGCAAGAGGAACAGCACTGGAGGAACCTAAGGAACATCGAGCCCCTTCCGAGCCCAAACTGTTCCGTATTTCAGCGACTTGACTGTACGTGGCCTCGAAAAGTCACGGCGGGAGGCGATTCGCCACGTGCGGCGTTGCGGGGGGGGGGCCTTGCTGGGCCCTGGGGCAGTCAACCAGAACGACGCGGGGTGAAAGAAGTCGTTCCCCGGAAGAGGCCCAGACCTTGGGGGAGCCACGCTGTGAAAGAACGGCGCCGTTGATGCCTGGGGGGTGCAGGACGGGGGATAGGTCGAAGTCGAAGGAGAAGGAGCATGTCGCCGCGCCACTTGATCCGACGCGCGGCCTTGCGTCTGGGGGAGGGCGGCCGCGGCCGCCAGGGCAAACGTCGCCTCGGACGCGGTGGGCTCGCCGTGGGTTTGCCGCGCTGCTGACGTCTTCTCTTTGGGGCGCGGGGCGCAGGGTTTGCCGTGGGTCTGCCGTGGTGTCAGTGTCGTCTACCTGGGCGCGCCGAGAGCAAGCGGCGCGGCGGCGCATTATAAGCACAACTGTTCGGCACAACTGTTCGGGAGGCCGAGCGGGTTCCTTTTTGGTTGGTGCTGAGGCCACTGGCAGCCGACCCAAGACTCGCGCGCGAACATCCGACAGCGCATTTCTCCCCACATCCTGGGTGGGGGGTTCCTGTTGTGGCTGGGGCGCCTCCACTTCCTCACCCGCCGCCTCCTCCCTCGCATCACACTCAGATCACCCACGCTCGGGCTCATGCACATTCAGATCACGCGTACTCAGATGCACTCACACCCAGGACTAGACACTCAGATACACTTGTACTCAGACTCGCTGACACTCAGAAACTCATACTCAGACTCACCCGACGTGGCAGGCGTGGCATCTGAGGACCCGAAGGGCTTGCCGCGATGTAAGAGTCGTGGCATTTGAGCTCCTCAAGTTGAAGCCGCCAGGGAGACAGGACAATTGCCCGTTCGCAGCCAGATTGTGGGTATGTTTCAGAAAGTTGCCTGTTTGGTTGATCCGGCTTCTCTCATTTCAGAAGCCCATGCCCATCACGATGTAGCAGGCGTGGCACTCGAGCACTTCAAGGAGGAGCCGCCAGGGGGTAGGGCATGTGCACTTTCGCAGCCAGAATGTGGGGATATCTCACGAGCACACGACGTGGGACAACAAAAACTACGTCGGTGGCTTGTGTCCTCCCTCCCCCGCTCCTCCCGTGTTGCCCTCCCTTCCCCCCCTCCGTTCCCCCTCGCCCCCTCCCCTTCTGAGCCTCTCAAATTTGATGCTTGAGTCGTTTGCAATTGCACGTGAGGCATTGGCAACAGTGCCGCTGCCGCAGCCCGCCGCCGCTCAGCAGGGACAGGACGAGAGTTGCATGCCCACAGTCGTCTCTTATCTGACCCCTCCCCCTCAGACCTCAGTCGCCGTTATTGTCTCGCAGCGTGGGCCTGGGCAGGTCCAGGTCCATTCCCAGAAACAGAAACACACAGCAGAAAGATCAGTGTTCGAAGGCCCGCGCGGATTTCTCGGATCGGCGCTGGACACCCCCATGGGTCCGCCCTGAGCTCCAAAAGTGTATGTTTATGCCGCTTTGTCTCCCTCCATTTCCCTTGTACAGAAAGCATTGGGGTGCACATGGCCGTGCTCTTGACCCTGTCCCAGCTGCATCTTTCCCAGGATTCCATCGGCACACCTAGGAATGCACGTTTCCACTGGCCGACCTCCTACCCCTCGACCCGCCTCTTCGCCGATGCTGCTGTCAGGGTGCTTTGCTGGAGGAATTGCTCCTCCAGGTTGCGCCTGAGCACCGCAGGGTACCCAGGCGGGCCGTCCGATCTGCGATGGACGGCGCCGCCGCTTCGGGGTGCCTCGTGGGCGGCAGGCGCGTCGGGTAAGACACTGGGCTGCCAGCAGGTGCCCCGCGGAAGTCTCCGATCCCCCGAGGGCCCCGGAGGTTTACAGAAGTATTGGTGCGGTGGGGGAAGATGGGTGACAGATGTGCTTCTAAAGTTATTTCATTCCCCAATCAGAGCTTGCCTCTGTAGGGGTCCTAGCGGATTCATATGGTTAGGTGAGGTGCGGCGCCGATTTGGTGGCCGGCGGCCGGGTGCCCAGGTGCCCGGGTGCCCGTGGGTGCCCGTTGCCCCAGGATTTGGGAGCCCGGTGGCCGGGTGCCCAGGTGCCCGGATGCCCGTGGGTGCCCAGGGGCCCGGGTGCTCGGGTGTGCCCGGAGGTGCCCGGGGGCTCCCTGGTACCCTATAGCCATATAGCCCTATAGATTTATAGCTCTATAGCCCTATAGCCCAATAGCCCAATAGCCCATATATAGACCATATAGCCCAATAGCCCTATAGCCCTATAGCCTTATAGCCCTATAGTCCTATAGCACTATGGCCCTATAGCCCTAGAGCCCTAGAGCCCTATAGCTCTGGAGCCGTATAGCCCTATAGCCCTATAGCTCTACAGCCATATAGTCCTGTAGCCCTATGGCCCTAAGGTCCTATAGCCCCTATAGCCCAATAGCCCAATAGCCCTATATCACTATACCCCTATAGCCTCATAGCCCATATAGCCCCATTGCCCCAACAAAAATCAGATTGGGGCCTTTCTCCGGCATCATCATTGTATATCGCCCAGGTCGATGCTGAAATCGGGCTCCATCTCTCTCTCTCTCTCTATCTCTAGTTGTCTCGTTCGCGCGGACGCCTGATCTCAGCTGCTGTTGCGCCCTGCCGCCGAGGAATCAGTGCCGGCAGATAGGAACAATGGTGTTCAGGCTCGACATCGTAGGTTTGCAGCAAGTTGTAGGTAGAGTTTGGGCAACTTTGATTGTGCGAGCAAGGTTCGGTGCCACCGGGACATGCTGATACTATGTGTGCGTCGCCCAAATTGGGGGCGACGCGTGCGCCGCGACATCCTATAGTATAAGCTCCGTGTCGGGCGTTTCCTGGCCATACCGCTCAGAAAAAAAGATATCATGTCGGGTCGGACGCACGCCTCCACGGAGTACACAAAGTAATAGTATGTCAGAGTCCGTCCCAGAGGAGGGCGTCCCAGAAAGGGCCTTGCCTTTCGGGCATCTCGCCGTCCGCGGAGGCGGGAGGATGTCAAGACGGCGGCGGGTTCGCCAGCGGAGGTGGACGGCGCAAGTACAAGTTAGACGTCTTGCGGGTTCAAGGCTTCTGGGAGTCGGCGAAGCAATCGCTGGATGCACAAAGTGTCCAAGGGCTCCAAGGGGGGTATTCAGATTCCCAGGGGTTTGTCAGGGCTGCCGAGGATGTCCCGGGTCTTCCCTGGGCATTCTTGGGGGTCCCAAAATCGCCTGAGGGGGCGACCGGCTGATGGACAACATCCTGTACCTGTTATACTGATTTTGTATGAACATCCCCCGTGCCCCCAGTGTAGTATTGGCGGGCTGCGCCACGATGTGTCGAGCTGTGGACTGGCCGAAATTCTGCGCCCCGCTGGCGACGCAAACCAACGTTGAATCGGGGGCATGGGGTGCGTTGAAGTTTGCGCCTGTACCCCAGTCGCGCGGGCGGTGCAGGATGTTGTCCATCAACCGCAGGGCGCTCAATTTCGCCCAAGGGGCGTGGAAGCCAGTATACCCTCCAGGGAGCTCGGGTACCTCCATGGGCCTGTTGGTCCCCAGAGGACACGTCTTCGCGCCTCCACAGCTCAACCGACACATACATATGCCACACACATACAGACATATAACACTCATGGGTATAGGACAAACCTTCAATCCGTACATACGTGTGTATCACGAGGCGGAGTTTATCATCGAACGGGGGGTCAGGTCGCTTGGGAAGCGGGAAGCCATCGGGGGGAGGCAATGTTTCTTTGTTGGGTCTTCTGCTTTGCACAAGCTTTTGGCAGCAAGGATGAAATCCAGAAGGCGATCGCGCCCCCAGAGGTGACACCCATCGTCTGCAATTCGGCGACCCTGGCGCCCTACTACTACTCCACAGACGGCTACGGCGCGCTCGCCACACTGAACGGCTCCGACCAGAATACGATGCCAGTTTGCCCATCGGAAAAACATGGAAGAGGAGAGTGTTGTCATTTTCTCAGGCGTATGTTGATGCACGCTTGCGCGAGCGGGCCACTGCTCAATCGGGCGATGCTGGCCCAGTACCGTGGAATCCTTCCCTCACCCATGCGCCTGCTCGAGCTTGCACATAACCTCCGTTCGAACTGGCAGCGTAGAGATTCGAGTGACTGCGCTTGTGTTCAGCAGCCTGCAGGAACGGCGCATGCGCACCAACTCGAGCCCCTGAATGTGCAAGAAGCAGATGGTGGAGCCGATGGATTACTTGATGGAATCGTTGAAGGACCAGGGTGACGCATGAAACTTCGAAACGGGCCCTGTGCAAGAGCCCTCGGTGTGCCAGCAAGCGCTCGGCTGCACGAGGAGAGAGCTCAGACTGGTTGACTTGAGAGGTGGGCTGCGCGCTGAGGTTTGGAAACGGCTTTTGCTCGGCGAACTTGGTCGTCCAGGTTTGCCGGGGGTTGCCCAGAGGTCTGCCGACCTCATGCGAGACCCGATTCCGTTTTTGAGGGTAGGCCCAGGTCGCAGGACAGCGCGGGCGTTTCCAGGGACAAGCAAGCGATAGGTGTGCTTTTCCCGGATTGCCCAGCCTGCCAGCCAACGGGGCTTCCAGAGAAGCATTTGGCTAGAAGGGCTCGCCCGCATGCTCATCCTAGAGGGATCCTGGATCCCCGCAGCGAGTCGCCCGAGACTGCAGCGTGTCCCGAAGCTCGTTTTCGATGCGCTTCTTATGATTATCCTTCTTCTTCTTCTTCTTCTTCTTCTTCGCTTTGGCCCTGGGCAGGTCAGGATTCACAACACCGCATCGGCACGTGCATGCGCCCGCGCGTGCGTGGGCCGTCCCAGGCCGCGTCGCAGCCGAGTTTCGGACTGCACAGGTCCTCCCCCATGCTCGCCCGCTTGCCTCTGGGTGTGATTGGCTGAAGCTGGCAGCCAGCTGGAGTGGAGGCAGGGTCGGAGGCAGCTGCAGGCGCACAGGCAATGCAGATGTAGGCTCTGCGGGTGAAGGTCTCGTTCACCCCCGCGGCCGACGGCGTCGCATGGAAATACGACCCAGGACCGTTGCTCTCCCTCTTTCCTCCGGTCAGTTCGGCATTGACGCGCAGTCGGGCTTGCCGGCACACAGCTGCGTGTATGCGCATGTGCGCGCGAGCATGCGATTCTTTACATTGGGCACTTGTCTTGAAGTGTTTATTGCTCACGTGGGTGAAGTCTGTATGTGACTACATACACGTATGCTCATGAACGGATGACGGAGGCCCCTCCATTTTCGGCCTTCGAGGAACAAGGGTGCGAGCGGGAGGAGCGCAGCGTCTCAGAAGTATCCCGCTCCCATTTCCGGGATAGACTACGAGTCGGGCCCTGCCTTTCAGAATGCTCGAACCAATCCTTTCTCCCTCGCGCCACTCCCCCCCCCTCCTCCTATCTCCCTTCTCCCCCCCTCCTCTCCACACTCCTCACACTCCTCCCCCCCTGATGCCTCCATCTTCCCTTGTCCCTCCTCCCTCCTGATGGAGTGCTCTCCCCTCCCTCCGTCGAGTCATCCTCCCTCCTTCCTGACAGACTACTTGTCAATGAACCGGGCTAATTGTGGAGCCCGTGGTGGTGTTGCTCAGAGACTCCACCACCCAGTCCGTCAGAATCGTCTGTTGGTTTAGACCGTTGCTTGTATATAACCTTTCGTACGCTGAAGCTTGCCGTTCGCTTCACTTAGTTTTCGGTAGACACATCACTTGAGAAATCGGCCTGCTAGCAGGTACCTCACGGAAATGTGTCATCCCCCGGTGGCGACGGCCCCAGGGATCCGCAGAAGCCTTGGTGCTCCTAGGTCCCTCAAAGATCAACGACGAATGCGACCCAAAGTTCATTGAGCCCGCAGAGCCGACGGAGTGCGCGAGGCCGCTCTCAGCATGTCTTTTGGCATGCTTCTCAGCATCCTCCATGTTACCTTCATCTCATCATCTTCTCTCGAAGCTTCACACGGCGACGGCCCGCAGGGGGCCCGCCGAATTGAGCCCGCAGAGCAGGAGCATGGCGGGCCGGAGGCCTGCACGCAGATTGACCAATCGATTGTGTTAGGGGGGGGGGTCCCGAATTCGAGCTTTT
>CAUYUJ010015005.1:424126-516626 GCA_963575745.1 Prorocentrum cordatum | reverse complement strand
GGGAGCGCCGATCGCTCGTGTTTTTCCGTGCCCCAGGAGAATTCAAAGCAATCGGCGTCATCGAAACACATCGAAACAACTTCGGGCCAGCGGAATGCGCGAAGCCCCAAATCAGCATGCCTTGATGCATTCTTCTCACTCTGCTCCATCATCCTCCATCTCATCATCTACCCTCGACGGCTGACACGGCGAGGGCCCGCAGGGGGCTCGTTTCGCTCACTCCGCCGGCCCATCTCGTATCACAGGTGCTACATGTTGGCGTGCTCGTGGCGTGCGAGATGAAGGAGGAGGAGGAGGAAGATGGGAGGATGAGGAAGAGCCCTCTCGATGGCTTCTTGGGGCAGTCTTGTGGCCGAGCTGGGTCGTGGACAGGACGCCTCTTTGGGAGGCTTCTTGGAGGCTTCTTGGAGTTTGTTGGGAGGCCTCTCTTGTGTGTCTTGGTGGTATTTTGGGGACCTCTTGGGGTCCCCTTGACAGTTGTTTTACGCTTTCGGGGGCCTCCTTGGGGCCTTTTCGGGGCCTGCCGGCGGTCTCTGGGGCAGTCTTTCGTGGAAGGGTTCGATGTGTCAGTTCGGATTCCCCATCCTGGGACCCTCTTGGGAGCCTCCGGTGCCCTCTTAGGAGGGCTCTTGGGCCGTCTTGGAGCCCTCGTGGGCTATCTTGAGGCCGTCTGGGAGCCTCTTGGTTTGACTTGGGGCGATCTTGGGGGCCTCTTGGGCCGTCTCGGGCGGTCGGAAGCCCGAGCAGGCGGTGACGCCCAAATCCTTCCAAATCCGATCGGACAATTTGATACATTTAGCCTCTGGGGCCCGCTTGGGCCTATCGGGGCTATCTTGAGGCCTCTTGGATTTGTTTTCGGGACATCTTGAGTCCTGCCGCCCACTGATCCCGAACCTTGGGCCATCTTGGAGCTGCCTTTGGGTCCCTTTGGGCGCTCCTGGGGGGATCTTGAAGCCCCAAAGACCGCGGTATCCGTGGCACCGATCACCCAGGAGTTGTCCTGGACCGGTATTGATTGTCGGGGACCCCAGGGGCCGCCACGCGCGCGCGCGAGCTAGATGTACAACTCACGTGTTAGCTGGGATGTTAGCACGCCTCTGGCCCTGTTGTCCGACGAACTATAGCAGGATGTCTTATCGTATGCGTCTATTGCAAATGTGTGCCCCCAGAGAGTGTCGAATTGTTTTTGCCCCCAGGACGGCATGACTTCGAGATGTACTTGATGCCGGCGGCCACGTCACTTGGCCTCCATATGGCAGGTGCCGAAGCGTCGAAGCACACAGCGAGGGTTCTCGTATGCCCCCGCGGCATGAGATCGTGCCTGGAACTCGCTACGCGTGTAGGAATACGGCGCTGTCCTCGTGACACGTCGCACGCATCGTTCCAGAAAGGGGCTCGCCTTCGAGGGCCGAAGGAGTCGGCATCTTTTCCTCGGCGGAAGCCGGCGGATGGTCGGCGGAACGTTGCGGAAGTAGAGCAGGGGCGGCTCCGCCAGCGGAAGCTGGCGGAAGTAACTCTAGCCAAAGCCCACGTGTTTCGAGCCAAGGTGGCTCCTAACAGTGTTCGCGCGTCCTCCTGCTCCACATCCGCCTGCGTCTTCGGCGTTGTCGTAGAGCTTCTCGTCATCGTCGTCGTCGTCACCTCCGCATCCACATCATTCTCTTTCTTGCCCTCCCCCTCTCCCCTTCCACTGCACTCCTCGTAATCATCATCGTCATCATCAGCAGCAGCAACATTGTCATCGTCGTCGTCATCGTCATTGACATCATAGTCTTAATCACCTTCCTCTCTTTCATCATCATTGTAATCACCATCACCATCAGCATCATCATCATCACCATCACAGTCGTCATCATCATCACCATCATCGTCATCATCATCAGCACCATCGTCATCATCCCTCACTTTTCTTCCTCGTGCCCATCCTCCCCCTACCTCTCCTCGTCATCCTCCTCATCATCCTGATGCTCGCGGTCCTCCCTCTCCTACTCCTCCTCTTCCTCCTCCTCCTCCTCCTCCTTCTCCCCTTGCACCTCCTCATCGCACTCCTCCCCGTCCCCCTCCTGATGCGAATCCTCTTCTTCATCGTCCTGGTGCCATTAATCCTCGTCGTTTTGCGCCTCATCCTCCGCATCATCTATCTGCTCATTGCACTCCTCCTCCTCCTCCTCCTCCTCCTCCTCCTCCTCCTCCTCCTCCTGCTCGCCGTGCTCATCATTGTATTCCTCGTTATCCTCCTCGTCTTCCTCGCCCTCCTCCTCCTCCTCCTCCTCGATCTCCCCCCCAAAACCCTGTCCTCTCCATCCTTTTCCTCCTCCTCCTCGTCCCTCCTCTTCTCCGCTTCATCCGCCATGCCAGGGATGCCTTCGCATTCTCGATGACGCTTCCAGGAGGCACCTTCGCCAAGTATGCCCCCAAACAGGTGGTTTGGGCCTGGTCCTGTCTGCATCCTCCATTCTATACTTTGCCTCCTCCCTTCCGCTTCCCCCATCCTGCCTCCTCCCTGCTCACCGACCTGTCGCTTTGGGCATCTCCACGATCTGCTCAAGCATGGACCCCCCCCGGGGAAGCCCTTTGCACTTTCTCCCACGGCATCGTGCTCGCGCCTCGGCGCTGGCTACCTCCTCCGCCCGGCCAGGAGCGCCAGGACCCCTCCCAGAGCACAATCCAATCCGACGCCGAAGCTTCGGAGCACACAGCGAGGGTTCTGGCGTGCTCCCGCGGTATGGGATCAGGCCTGGCCCGCGCTATGCGTGTAGGAATACGGCGCCCTCCTTCTAGCCTGTCATGTGCATCGTACCAGACCGGGCCTCGCCTACAGAGGCCGAGGGGGTTGGCATCTCTTCCTCGGCGGAAGGCGGCGGAAGGCTGAGGAAGCAGAAGGGGGGCGGCTCCGCCAGCGGAAGCCGTCGGAAGCTGGCGGCAGAAAGAAGTGCGTTCCAAGAAATGAGGACATGATTGGGTTTGCGGTTTCTGGGACTGGTCACGTGTGTGGGAAGATCTGGTGCCTTTAGAGACGCATCATCTATAAATACACATGCAGTGCGGGCCCATGCCCACCTGAAGTTGTTTACGTTGCTGTTGTGTTGGCTTACATGTCTTTCCGTGTGCTCGTCTTCGTAGGCGTGTTCCACGTGCTTCTACAACAAAGGATTACTTATTTGGGGGGAGATGAAGGCGGCGTTGGGGGGTAAAGGGCGCCGAACACCAACAACAACAACAGGAAGATCAACCAAAACACCAGGAACACCATCAACCTCAGAGAAGCCAGGCAACACTATCAAAGACACCACAGCCCCGATACGTTTTCGGGCGCAGAATTCTGAACACATTTAGGGTTTGGTTCTTTTGCCGCAACCACGTCGGGGCGTTGATGTCGTTAATTGTTTTGCTTGGGGGCGTTGGTGTTCCTGTTTTTCCTTGTTGTTCGGTTGAATTTCCTGTGTTTGTTGGTTTCTGCCACCCCGCGCCCAGCGGCAAAACGCTCAGAATACGAAGGCGCATTGCTTTCCAATCGGGACCCATTGAGAATTTGCACCGCGCCCCAAACGCCCTTGAGGGTGCTTTCTTGTGAGCGCAAGAGGGGGGAAGTACGTGCATGTCCCTTCAATGTGGGCGTTGTCCCACAGCGGCAAAAACGTTCTAACATACAATGGCGCATTCCAATCGACGCCCATTGAGAAGCGACACCGCGGCCAAACTCCCTTGAGGGGGGGTTTCTTGCGAGCGTAAGACAGAGGGAATATACTCTCATGCTGCTGCAATTTCGGATTCGCTACAGCGCGCCAACACCGCCCAAACATACGAGGACGCATTGCTTGCCCACCGTAGCCCGTTGGGAAATGGCACCACGGCCAAACGCCCTTCTTGGAGCTTGCTTGTGAGCGTACACGGGGGGAGCTACACGCATTTTCCCTTCAGTTTGGGCATTGTCCCAGCACGCCACACACGCTCCAAAACGCAAGGATGGATTGCGTTCCCATCGGGACCCATTGAGAAGTGGCACCGCGGCCAAGTGCCCTTGAGGGGGCTCGCCTGCGATCGTGAAAGGGGGAAGGTATGCGCACGTTTGGCCAATTTCGCAAGGTAAGGAAAGGCGCTAGTTAACGTTGAGACGGTGCAGAAGTTGGAATGGTATCAGCGGGCAGGGATCGTAGAAATGTGGTCGCCCAGGTTCCCTGGCTCTATGTCGCACCCACCCGCAGTTTATGGAACACCAGGGCGCCAGGGCCTGATCCGATTAAGAAGTCTGATTGGGTTCCCATGGAAAAGGGATGGTTGGAAGGGCGGCAAGTGCTCGTGTCCACCGACGGGGCCAGGTCCTACAAGCCCAGGGTGCACAGCAACACTTTCTTGCGGAAGGTGGTTCATGCTTACATGGTTGAAAAGCCGAAGACGCAGTCGAATGGTAAGTACGAGCGCCCTAGATATGTACAGCTGTTCTCGCACTCCATTGACGGCAAGGTCATGTACACAAAAGGCGGCACGCATATCATTGTCTGGTGTTGGGGGCAAGTGCGATACCACGCGGCTTCAAGATCAGGTCTTGGTTCTTCTGGGAAATAAGCTTGATGCTCGTGTGCGCTCCGCCCAGTAGGCCTATTGGCACATTGGGGCTGGATTCATTTCCAATGACAGGGGAAATGCATTGGCACAGGTGGCCCAACTACTGCGGCACCAGGGACCAGGTGCGCACACATGGCGCATATGTTCTACGATGACTGTTCACTCTGCGCATTGGCTGAGGCTGGCATACCTTGGCTCTTCTAACCAGCACGCGCGCGCGCGCTGCAACCAGCGTTCATCCCGAGTCCCCCCCAAACACATTCTAAGGTGGATCGTGGTGGTCCCCCGAGCACATATATATACATATATATATATATATATAGATGTACATATCTACATGTATTCTTGTATACATATATATATATATATATATATGTGGGTTGCGGGGGTCAGCAGGTGGGATTAGATCATCACGAGCGCCACACAGCATGACGGAATCATAGTGTCTTACATGTGCACTGTGGACCCTATCTTCTCCCTTCCTGGCCCCATCACGCATCCCCATCCTACATGCCAGCCCTTTCCTCCCCCAGGGCGCGACTCCAATTCAGTCACGATATGGGTGTTTTTGGATCGCTCCTGTGGCTCCTGCTCCTTCTCCTCCCCCTCCTCCTCCTCCTTCTCCACCTCCTCCTCCTACTCCGATTCCTGCTCCTACGACTTACTCCGGCTACTCCACCACCTTTTCCCTTCGACGGGCTTTAGGGGTCTGATGGACTGCATCGCAATGGGACGAGGGGGAGAACGACGACGAAGAACAGATTACGTATTGTTGCTTTTGTTGTTGATGATGATGGTGTTGATGGTAGCATGGTGGTGGTGGTGATGATGTAAATCATGATAATGATGACGATGTGACGATGCTGATGACGATGAGCAGGGGGAGGACGGCGACGACGGCAAGAGGAAGGAGGAGGACTACAACGCCAAGCTCGATCTTGGCTGTCACCTGAGGGAACGGGAGGGAGGAGGGAGGAGGGAAGGAGTTGTCCACCTTCGGCCCCGCCACGCATCTCGAAGAAGGAACAAGTGCATTAACATGAACTTGTTGAGTTTCGCTCGGGTTTCATGGGTCGGCGCTGGACCCCCCTACTGGCGCACGGATGGCGCCAGGGGTAGCGCGACGCCGCCAGGGTTCTGTCGCCTTGGGCAAGCAAACCGACGGGACACGGGATATTCGAGTGATGCCACAAGTGCGAAATCAAAGCGAAGCGGAAGTACGAGTGTGAGGCAGGAAAAGTGGAAGTAGGAAAACGTATGGGAATTTATGAATCAAGCTTCCAAACTTGTTTCAAGTGTTTTTCAATGTTGCCAGTTTTTTCCAGATGTCCAATTATGGGCGACCCTTTTCTTTCAAACTTCCCCTGTCTTCCAAATCGGAGCATGTTTCAAACTCAATTGAGTTCAAATCTCCAAATGTGCGTCCTTGTTCACTTGTTCAAATGTGTGTCGATTGTTTTCAACTTCCAGATCGGGGTGTACTTTTTCATGATTTCAAATTGTGTCCCAACGCTTAACACTTTTCTAACATCCACATACCCAGGCAACCGTTTTCCAAACTTCAGAACCCAGTCATATTCACACTCATTATTTGCATGCTCTGCGATTTGATGTTTTAATACTTCTTTCACACTCTTGAGTGAAACCAAGATTTCAACAATTGCCCTGCCCCAGGGCGCCATAACGCCAAGGGGCCAGCGCCGATCGGCGAAATCAGCGCGAAGCTCGAACAGTTTATGTTGATGCCGCGCGTCTGCCTTGATACCCTCGCGTCGTGGCACAAATAACAGCGGAGGATGCTTCTTGGCCCCAGGGGTCCTCACTGAGTTCCCGGGGCCGCAAGAACGCTGCTCTCAGCATGACAAGCCGGTCCTCGGGAAGGGGCCCCGGACCTCCGGGGGGTCCGTCTCCAGGGCCGCCGCCGCGACACGCAAAGCAAAAGTTCGCCGTCCATAAGGACCGGGGGCAGCGGTGCACCTTGCTCGGGTTCGAGACCAATGATCCCCAGGACGTGTGTTCATTAGCCAAACGTGTGTTCACCACTATCAGCCCCAGCGGTAGCACGCAGCCTGTTCTGGTTTCATTAGACCGCCTGCGCCGTAGTGAAAGGCCCGGTGGACAGACACACGTTGGCGTTAACACATGTTGCGAGGATCATCGACGAGAGGTGGGGGCTCGAGGCCTGCGGTTCACAGGGCCGGTTCTGGGCTGTCATCGCCAGGTCGACGACGACGACGACGACAACGACGACCGAAGCCGCGACTCAAGTCGCCGGCGGAGTCCCTCGGGAACCATGGGGGCTCTCCTGCGGGTGGCGCTGCCACGTAGGGCGTGAAGCTCCTCAGAGGGAGCTGGCGCTCTGGGAGCCTGGGCACAGGGACCGTGGAGGTGCATGAGCCTTCCGCCTCCTCCACCTCCTCCTTCTCCTCCCCCGCCTGCTCCTCTTCCTCCTCCTCCTCCTCCTCCTCCTCCACCCCCGCCTCCTCCGCCTCTTCCTCCTGTTTCTCCTCCTCCTCTTTCTCCTCCTCTCGAGGAAGCGCGAACATGGGTTAGCGCGCGTAGATTAGCGAGGGGTCCCGCTTCCGTACAACATCGGCGCTCTCCGTCGCCAAATCGGGCGGCATTGGTTGCATGTTTTGGGGCATATTTTCCCCCATCCAGGGATCTGGTGCACATGCGCCAGATCCACGGACCCCTAATCCATTCTAGCAAGTGCCCGATCCTCGACGGGGCGTCGCCGTTGCCGAGATTCCGCGAGCCAGGTTTGCCGAGGGGACCCTGAAGTACTATGCGCTCATCGGTGCTCCCGCGGTGCTGCCGCGATACGCTTTCGGCTTCATCGCCTCCCGTTGGGGCTGGAAGGACAGCCCTGGCGGGCAGAGAGGCAGGGCTGCGACAGCGAAGGGTGGCATGATCATAAGAGGTTCGGTGGACCCAGGGGGCGAGGGGGGGGGGGGGGGCAAAACTTACGCCCGAGCCTTCTTTTTCCCGATCCCCGTGGGTCCGGATTGGATGTCGTGGGGGTGGTGCCAAGGAGGAGGGGGTGGTGTCCATCGGTGTGGGGCGCTGCCTGGTCTGGTGTTGCGCTGTCCGTGGCGCGGTCCGTCGTTGGACCGACTTGTATTGTGTGCAATCGCTGCACGCATGGAGGGATATTGGTCCGACAGACTTGCAAGATGCGCTGTGACTCCGTGTATCCATTTCTCTCTCTACCTATATCACCCTCCGTCTCTTCACCCTCCTCTCCATCTCTCCTTCTCTCTCCCTGTCTCTCGTTATATATATATAAATATATGTATCGACTTATCGTTTGTCGTGTTACCTCTGTGTCTCACTTCTCTCTCTCTCTCTCTCGCCCGTCAATCCCTTTCTCTCTCTCTATTTCTCTCTTTCTCTCCCTCTCTCTATATCTCTCTCTCTCTGTCTAACTCTACGCCCCAACTCTGGAGGACAAGGGCTACATGGAGTGGATCATCAGTAAGTTCAGGGAGGACAGGTGCGCCGTTCTGTGAACTCCCCGTGGGGAGGATGTGTTGGTTGAGGGGGGGCACGAGGAAGCGCGCAGGACAGGGTCTAGGAGCAGGAGGCGTAGGAGGAGGGGGAGGAGGAGGAGGAGCAGCAGCAGCAGACGGAGGAGGGGCAGGAAAACCCAGGACCAGGGCAGAGCGAATCTCCTTATCCTGTTTCTCCTCCACCTCCTCCTCATCCGCAAAATCCTCCTCCTCCTCCTCCTCCTCCTCCTCCTCAGGCTCGATGTTCTTGAGCCGCGGTTCCCACGAGTTCTCGACCTCCTCCCTGGGGCCGGCTTTCAATCCCGTGTCGCTCCCTGCCAGCCCCGGGGCTCGAGGAGGCACCCCCGTGGATGCCGAACGTGGCGACCACAAGAACCTTCTGACGTTTTCGGAGGACGTGGGAGGTCTGGGCTCCTCTCTCGCCTGGGGCCTTCCTGAGGCCGTCTCTGAGGGCATCGTGGTCCCTCGTCGGGCGCTCTTGGGCCGTCTGGAGCCCTCTCGGGAACTTTTTGGGGTCGTCATGGGGAGGTCTCGAGGGTCTCGTGGGCCACCTTGGGGCGTCGAAGCCCAGAAAGGCGAGAATGCTAGGGTAATTCAAGTTTTTGGCTTCTCAGCGCTCTCTTTGGGGCCCCCCCCCTTCGCGCCAGCTTTCCGATCGACGCCATCATCACCGACTTCGAGTGGTTCACGACCAAGACGGACTACCCGTTTGAGCCTGGCCAGGCGCTGAGCGCCCGCCACTCCAAGCGCGCGGGACGTCGCGTGCGCCGTCGCCGTCTTCGTCGACGTCCTCCGACGCTGCAGTATTGCACACGACGCAGGCCCCAAAGTTCTCCACCCTGTCCGCGGGAATGGTGTCTCGCCGCGGATTGTTCCGTCATGGTCCCTGGCCCCCGCCACGGGACCTACTCTCGCCGCCTGTCGCTTGTCTGCGGGCCTGGGGCTTGGACAACGGCCCCCCAGGACAGTGAAAGTGCAGAGAGGCCCGTCTTGCTGAGGTCCGGGCTTCTTCTCTTCAATATCGGCCCCCAGACTTGTCCTGCAGGTCCTGAAGCGCGCTCTGGCTGCTCGGTCGTGTCCTGCCCGCTAGCCGCTACTCCACAGCTGAAGCCTCGGGCCAGGGCTGCACCCCCTTGTTGCCCCAACGGCACCCACAGCGGAATCGCGGCCTAGTTCGTGAAGAGTTTCTTGTGTCGCCGATCGCGCGAGCCGCGGAGATCTCTTCTTTCGTTTTCTCTCCAGACCGTGGAGGAAACGAGCCTGGTGACATTGACACAGTGAGCCCTCCAGCAACGTTGATTTGTTTCAGGGTAATGTTTTCCTTCTGCCAGCGGAGCCGCCGCCAGTTTACTCCTGCCCGCTTCTGCGAGCCTCCCGCCAGATGTCGCCGAAGGCGAGATGCGCCGAAGCCGAGGCCCTCTGGAACGACCCCTCCATAATATGTATAGATGTATGCGCATAAATCTGTGTATATATACACATACGTACCTATGGAGGGAGAGAGGGAGGGAGGGAGGGATCTGGATTGTCTTAGCAGTGTTCCGGGGTAGCTCCGGAGGGCTTCCAAGTAACCAGGAGGCAGGGGAGAAAGGGAGGGGAAGGGGCGAGGGAGAACGGGAAGGAGGGGAGGGGGAGGGAGGGAGGGGAGGCAGAGAGGGAGAGGTTCGAATATGTCTAAAGATCTGGGGCGCCTCCACAGGGCACTGGGTCGCACGCGCGAGCCAGGGAAGGGCACGGGCACGCGTCGAGCTGGCCGCGCCTCGCGCAAAGCAGCGCGGAGGGCGCGCGCCCGGGCAGGGCTTCGACTGGTACGAGGACTTCGGCGTCAACCCGGCCCTGTTCGACGACTTCGAGGTCGGGCGTTGCTCGCTTGGGGGGGGGTGATAACGGGGGGGGGGGTGCAGACAGGTGCACCTGTCGTGCCCCACAAGGGGCCCCAGCGGTGCCCCCTGGGGCCCAGCAGGGGCACGAAAGGTGCACGCTATCTCCGACCCCCCTCCATTCATCGCCCCCCCATTGAAAGCAACGCCCGACGAGGGCCAGACGAGGCCCCGCGCTCGCGGCGACCCGGCTCCTCCTCGTGCTCTGCGCGGCATGCTCTTCGCCTCCTCGGGGCAACCCCCGAGGTCAGAGCTGCCGGGGCCTGTCAGGAGGCCTCTTGGTGCCTCTTGGGTGCTTGGTGGGACTTTTCGGGGACTCTTGAGGTCTCTGGGGGGCCTCTCGGACGCCTGCTGGCGGTCTCGGGGGCCTCCTTGGGGCGGAAGGTTCAAATTCTCAATCATGAGTTCCCTCTCTGGGGGCCCTCTTGGGCCCTCTTGGGCCGTCTTGGGCGCTTCTTGGGCCGTCTCGGGGCCCTCTTGGGGCGTCTCGGGGCCCTCTTGGGAGCCTCTTGGGCCGTCTTGGGCTGATCTGGGAGGCCTCTTGAGCAGTCTTGGACGCCGTGAAGTTTGAAACGTCGCATTTTTTTCGAACGGATTGGGACGATTTTAGCCTCTTCGAGCTCTGTTGGGAGGAGGGTTCTTTGAGGCCTCTTGGGGCGTCTTGTAGGCATCTTTGGGCAGTATGGAATATGGAGGGCATCTACCACGCTGGCCATTTGCGGGGCGCGGACGGCCGCGGCGCGGCCGTCTTTCGCGCCGCCTGCAAACGTGCGTCTGGCTGCCTTCGGGCGCGCGTCCTCGCCCGCGTCGGCCAAGTGGCCGCGGCGGCAGCGTAGCCCCTCTGCGGCGGGTGGCTGCCGTGCTGGGGCTCGGGGTGCTTGCATAGCGTGCCTATGCTGGCGGCGGCTGACTGGGCTGGCTGTCCTCATCCTCACTCTCCTCCTCTTCTTATGTTTCTTCTTCTTTTTCTTCCTCCTCCTCCTCCTCCTCATTCATTCATCGACGATGAATCATCGTTCATACTCAGGCAGAGACGGTCGATGCCTGTGCAAACAAGAAGATAGAGCAAAGGAAAAGCAGCGGGAGCGAAGCGGCAGCGGCGGCAGGCGGCACGGAATATTGCCTAGGGCGCAAAAGAATGTGATTGCAGGCCTTGAAGCCGGGTGGGGGAAAAAGCAGAGCCTTCATCCGTGCCGCAGGGTACTGTCAACGACGAATGATGACTAAGTCAGAACACTAGGAAAATAAGAGAACGGACTCTGGCGGAGCTCTTGAGCTCGGCATCCCTTCCCACCCAGGCCCTTCCTCTAGACTAGCTTGGGCAGCAGTCGGGGTTGCGAGAGATAAGAAGGGTGAGGGTGGACGGTCCTCGGGCCGGCACCGGATACTCATCTCCGCCGGTGTGTGGCACAATCCGGCCCCGCTACCGCGTGCACATATGGGTCCCTTGGTGTGAAGAGTCTGCGCAGCCCATTCTATAAGGCCCAGTCGTCGCGTGGGAGTCCCAGGTCCACCAACTCCCTCAGCCTACGCTCGCGGATGAGATCCCCCCGAAGCGGACCATGGGCTGGGGGGTCAGGGTTCTGCGGTCTGGTCAGGCTGCCAGACAGCAGGGGCCATCGTTGGCGGGCTTCTTGTAACAAGACGGCGGCCAGGAGCAGGCAGAGTCCCGATGGATACACGTTCGCCCTGGAGGTGTCCCAAACGTTGTCTGCCGTGAGGCCACCTAAGGCTCGGTGCCCATGGACATGATTGCAGAACGGTTCCCCAGACAGAGCTTGAAGCCGTTGCGCCAGCGATGGTGCATGGACAGCCAGAAGTGCGGTCGATTTCTTAACGCGGACACCGAATCTGCATTCGTGAATGTGACGCATGCAAGACCGCATTATCACGAGCAGCGAACGCGCGAACCTCTGGCAGCTTCCATACGCATGGAGATTCTGGAATCCATTCGCATTGAGCGGGATGCTCCATGGTTGCTGGAATCTGGTGGAGCCACGCTTCGTGCAAGAAGGTGAGGGACGTGCGGAGAAGTTGTTTCGCTACCGCGACCTGTTGGCCTTCTCTCTGGCTCAGATGCCCAAAACCCCAAAGATGGGAGGAAGACCCAGGGGGCCTTGGAGGGCGACGCGCATTGGGAGCAGGTCGGAAGCGGGCCGCGGACAAGCTTTCACAGGGGTCCCCATGATCAGCCCCAATATACGCCCCGATCGCAGCATGCCGGTCCACAGACAGGTAGATGTCTGCGACCGAGGTGAGGTCGCCAAACGAAGGGTCATTCACCACATCAATGCTGTGTACATAGAGATTGGTGGAATGGGTACGCGCCAGAGCTCCCACGTGGTCTTGCACGTCGCCTTCCCTCCGGTGCCCAGAAAAGAAGTGAAGGACATGCATGGGAGCTGCGGCGGGAAGGCTGAGTGGGAGCCGTGGGGCGTCAAGGGGAGGGGCGTGGGGGGCAATCGTAGGGGCCACTCTGGAGGCGCGGAGTTCCTTGCGAGAAAGCACAACCCTCGGGGCCATGGGCGGGCCGACGCGCATGGGCTGCTTAGCGCGTGCGGAGCTCCTTCCCTGAGCACGGCTAGCCGCGGCCTCCACCCTGGCGGTTTCGCGGGCTGTCTGCAGCTCGTCATGGGCTGGCCTGTAGGCACTGAAGGTCCATGACTTCCAGCAGGTCGGAGCGTTCGCCAGATGTTTGACCAGCCATCCTATCTGGCCGTAGGCTCGCAAGCAAATTTGGCAACAACCACTGGTGGCAAGAGGAGTGGGGGCATTGATGGACTTGTGCTCCCTGCCCACATGGGCTGCCAGCGCCTGCGCTGATACCGCAACGCGCCCACGCTGAATGCACATGTATGCGATGCCCTCCTGGGGGGGGGGGGGGGGGCATGTGGGGCACCTTCGCATATTTGTAACAGGTCTCTCTACCAGATCTGGAGGTGCGCGAGATCTTGGAAATTATGGCCCCACATCGGCCGCGGCCGTCTGGATTCTGGCCGGAAAAAACTTAGGTTGGGGCCTCGCGAGTTCTACCCAGTCTGGTGGCCTCCGGCGTGGGAAGATCGGGATCTCCGGCATGAAATTGGAGCCGCCCGAAGTCTCGTTCAAGCAGCAGGCCTCATGGTTGGGCGCCCTGCAGAGCGGCGTCGATGAGATATCGCAGACAGGGAGGGGCGCGAGACAAAACTCTGGCCAAGAAGCCGAGCCGAGCGATCGTCACGATCACCTGGTCGTGAGTCCGATGGACAGCGCAATGCGCGCATGCGCGCGATGCGCAGGAAACGTCGTTATTGTTCATCGGCAGAGCAAAAGTGGTCCGATATACATTCAGGTGGGTGGTTTTCACATCTCGCGCCTGGGCATTGGAAAGTTTCGCCTAGGTCGCCGCGCCGAGAAATAGCGCGGAGCAGCTGAGAGCTCCAGCTAACGCGACCTCGGTTTTCACCTGAAGTATCGCCCGCGGAGAAACATTGTCTTTTTTTTTTCCTCTTAGATGTCAGGGTCGCGCTGGCTTCGGCACATCTGGAAACGACCGCCGGCCCCAGGGGCCCCTGCGCATCGACGAGTGCACCGAGCATTTTGTGCGCGCGTGCCACGGGAAAGGGGAGCCCCCACTTGGGTGGCCGAATTTCGCTGAGCCATCCGCCAGGCAAAAGCGAGCCACCTTGCGAGCGCCAGGGCCCCTGACGGCCGCGAGGATTTCAGTCTTGACCTCGCTTGGAGCGAACCCAGCACGGCAAGCAGCGCAGCGGGCAATCTCAGAAAGATACAAGGCCTTGGAGGGAACGCATCTGCGCGATCAAATGGTAGCGTGACTTCGAGATCGTCGACAAACGAGCGATCGCTTCGCGCCTGTTCCCAGCCCCCCTTCTCTCGCGACAGCTAGGGCAGGCTCAGTTATGGTATTTTGGGGTGCTAGATAGTTAGTCATCGCCTCTTTGGGACCTCCAAATGTACCTTACGGAAGACGGCCTTCAAAGTGTCCGCGGCAAAAAAGGCCCCTTGTCTGGGCCCCGCCGAAGGGGCGGCATAATCCTCGGCAGCGCGGACCTGCCAATAAGACCCCTGCTGGGTCTCCTGGATAAGCCTGAGGAGATGGGGGTGGGTCTTAGTTTCAGAACAATTGAGGAGGGGGCCCTGGGCGACCTGCTCTTTAACTCCTTCCAAAAGTATGCTGGGCTTCTGTATGCAATCTAACGCATGAGCAAGCCTTTCGTCCTTGCCTGGCGGAGGCAATGGCAGTTACTTCACGGTGCTGCATAAGGCCTGGGCGAGGTCCAGGCACAAGATGGCGCGCGACATCTTCGTGGCTAGACATTGCCGAATGAACGGGCGAGTCGCGAGGGCAACCATCTCTGCGCCACTGCCACCCACCCCGCCGCATCGAACAGCAAACATGGCGGAGGCGAAGGGCTGCGTGGCTTGTTTCGAACAAGCTTGTGGTCAACGTTGCAAGCCGTATTGGCCAGCAGGATATGTCTTTGCTTCTCGGCGATAGAGGGGGTCCCAGAGCCCTTGCAGAAATAATGCGCCTCGCCGATTTTGAACGTCAAATGGTTCACACCCTCCTGGACAAGTCTCGGTGAGGAAGGGGGGCAGAGCAGAGCAGTTCGGCTGGCTGTTGGGGCGCGACTTTGAAGAGATCGGGCGGGAAGGAATTTATGCTTACCCCCCCCCCCCCCCCCCCCCCCCCCCCCCCCCCCCGAGCCCCCGCAGCAGGCGCTCGACGGCCCAGACCGAGGCAGTGCGTTCGAAAAGATGGTTGGACAAGTCAGCAAAACGAATGGGCGAGTCGTTGTACTCTCGCATCATCTGATACGGACCCTTGCGCAGGCCGATTTCAACCTTGCAGAAAGGCTCTGCATCTGGGCGACGCATTGCTCCTGAGTCTCAAGTGCCCGCGCGCTATCGAGAGCGCCTGGCCCTGACTGGGCTGGCTCGGTGGCCATGTGGGGAAGGACATCTAACGTCTTGAAACGACCGCCTCTCCTGCCTCCGTGGACAAGCGTCGTCTTGAGGTGTCGCCGCGTCTCCCTTGGCAGATTGTCGTCTGCCGCGATGTGGAATGTCCTGCTGGGCCTTTCAGGAACGAGGCATGTTCGCGCCCAAATTGTATTGCCATCTCAACGCGCACCCGGTCGAGAAAGTGGTTGATTCGAACGCAGAGCATCTCGACATGGATGTGTCTCTGTCTGCGCAGATCCGAGGCGCAGGTGAGCGTGTCCAACAAAACTTTGAGCGCCGGGGATTCCTGGCAGGAGCGCGTTCGACTGAGGCCCCCGTGAACGGCGCGCTGAGCAAACCGCCATGGCGCTTCTCGCCCGAAGGGCCCCTTTCAAGATGCTCAGAAGTGAGGTATTTCTCGAGGGTTCTTCGGACCCGAGCTGCGAGGCTTGCGGTCGTTTAGCAACGCGATGTTGCGGGCGACAGGTTTCAGGGGCTGCCTAAAAGCCCTCCTGTGTAACGCTGGAGCAGTATCGATTGACGTCGGTGCCCCAGGGCTCAAGGGGCAAATCCTGAAGGGCCTGTTGAGAGCTGGCAGCGCTGTGGCATCCTGAGGAAGCGCCTCACTAAATTTGATGTTGCTGGGCTGGGGTTTGCGGATTGTCGCGCGAGCCCACTTGAAGTTGCCGCAGATTGAAGCGATCCTTTGCCTGAAGACCGTTGTCGGACGAATCGGAAACACGGCTGGACTTTGCACAAGCGTGGAGGGAGGGATCAACGAGGATGCAACCAATCCCGCGCATCGCGCCTGCGTTGCTAACACATGTACGGCCTGAGCCCGGTGTTGAGCGCTCTGAGATCATACTCAAGTAAGAAGTGGGCAATCTCGCGCACATGGCGCGCTCTGGCTGTCTGGGCGCTTTATTGCCCACCGCCGGGCCGAGACGAGCGCTGGCATCCATGAGTGCAACATTCGGCCTCCAAGGATCATGAGCCGATGCGATCTCATTCCAGAACGCATCGTTTGAGGTCGCCTCGTGACGAATGTGTGGGCCATGGGCCACTGAGACGACAAGAGAAGCTGCTGGCGCTTCGACTCTTACGCATCATGGCCTAGGTGAAGAAGAAAGAATGCGGACGTGCCTCGGGCTGAGGCAAATCTGTTTCTTACCTCGCGCAGCATCTGGAACTTACGCGTGGACCCACAATTCCACTCCAAAGCCCTAGTCGTTGCATCCAGAGGAAACTCTGAACAAAAAGTCATCGGCCATGCAAATTCCCGCAAGAGCCGGGGCCTTCGCCAGCGCGCGCGGGGCCTGCGCCAGCGCGCGCTGATTCTGTGCGCGGGGCCTTCGCCAGCGCGCGCGGGGGAACGCTGCCGCCTGCGTGGCACTTCGATATGGAAAAAATGCCTCGAGGCCATCTGGAGAGTCTTGGACCGATCGCTCGGCGAGTCGGGGCCCTCTTGGGCCGTCTGAAAGTCCTCTTGGGGCCCTCTTGGTCCATCTTTGGGCACTCTTGGGACGCTCGGGGGCCGTCTTGGGCCCTCCTGGGGCGCTCGCGACTCACCCCCCCCCGCCCGTCTCGAAGTCAAGGCCGATTTTTTCCTATGCGTATACGTTCTCCTTGGATTCGTACATCTACCAACATAGACACACACACACACGCACGCATGCATATGTGTACAGACATACCGACTCATATATTTATATATGTATACACATATATATGTATATACATGCGTATGAACCGTAGCCATTTTGGCTCAAGCGATTCCGACCCAGGCTGTCGCATCACGCGGCGGCCTTGCGACCGTTCGCTCCCTGTCAGGCTTCTCACTCGACCAAGAGGCTCATTCGACACAATGCGTGAGGCGATCTGCATCCACATTGGCCAGGCAGGTGTGCAGATTTGAAGTGCATGCATCGTTGACCTCAAAGAGGTAGCAGGTGGAACGCCTGGGCGAAGTCCGCGGCTTCGGTGGCGGATGGCGTGCAGAGCGTCTTATAACGGGATACCGCTTTCGCCCAAGGGTGGTTGCCGCAGTTTGTGGTACCATGTCGAGCCCTTCGGGGGCGTGTCGGCGTGTGACGTGGGTTGTCCATCTCATTCATCGGCGAACTCCGACATCGACACGGGTTCCAGGGGTTTCCCCAAGGGCGATGCTGGGTGGACTCAGCGATCCTGTTGGTATGGTGGCTGGTGGCCCGCTCCCGAGACTGCGGTCGAGGGGGCTGATGGGGGCTACGTGTCTGCCACGCCCCCCGAGAGGTACCTAGTCTTACATCGACAAATTGCAGGTTCGCTTGCTCCGGTACCGGGGACAGGACCTGAAAGAGTACGCATGGCTACAGACACTTGGAAAAAAACGCCATATCGACTTTGTGATCGTTGGGGAGATTCAGGGTTGCTCTCCGAAGCCCACGGGCGGCCAGTTACTGGCCTTCGAGCTCCCCGCACAGCTCTTTTGCCTCGAGCATGGCATCCAGCCCGACGGCCAAATGCCCTCTGATAAGACAATCGGGGGCGGTGACGATGCCTTCAACACGTTCTTCTCCGAGACTGGTGCCGGCAAGCACGTCCTCCGCTGTGTGTTCGTCGACCTGGAGCCCACGGTGGTCGATGAAGTGCGCACAGGCACGTACCGTCAACTGTTCCATCCAGAGCAGCTCATTTCTGGTAAGGAGGACGCCGCGAACAATTTCGCGCGCGGGCACTACACAATCGGCAAGGAGATCGTCGACTTCGTGCTCGATCGGATCAGGAAACTGGCCGAAAACTGCACCGACCTCCAGGGGCTCATGATCTACAACGCTGTCGGCGGAGGCACAAGCTCCGGGTTCGGCTGCCTGATGTTGGAGCGCCTGTCCGTGGACTACGGCAAGAAGACGAAGGTTTCCTTCACCGTGTGGGCGTGCCCGCAGGTCGCCACGGCAGTGGTGGAGCCTTACAACACGGTGCTTTGCGTCCATTCTCTCCTGGAACACACAGACGTGACCATCATGTACGACAACGAGGCGTTGTACGACATATGTATATGAACATATACATGTATGTATATATGTACATATACATATGCATATGTATATATACACACAACATATATATACATATATATACATATGCATGTATATATATATAATAGATTGTAGTGGCCTCCGGCCAGTGCCGCCGATCCGGGGACACTCCGACTGATGTGATCCTCTTTCGCCCTCGTCCTTCCTATCTTTTTCCCTCCCTTCCCTTCTCACTCTGCCATCATCTAGTGGCCTTCGGCCTATCCCGCCACCGTGCCTGGGTGGTGGGTCAGAGGCCTCATGGATGTTGGTTGGGATCTCGTGGTGGGCCTCTTCGGGGCCTCTGGTAGGCAGTTTCGAGGCCCCCCCGGGCATTTTGGGCAGTTGCCGGGCTTCTTGGGGCCACTTTGGGGCGTCTTGGGGGCCTCGTTGGGGGCTCTTGGAGCTTTTTGGGAGCCTTTTGACAGCTTTTTGGGGCCTCTTGGGGGCCTCTTGAGAGCTTTTTGCGGCGGGACGGGGGGCACTCGAGTTCGGGGCCCTTTCGGAGGCCACGATCCTCGTGATGGGGTGTCAAACAATGCCCTCCCCAGATACACGCGGGTAGCCGCGACAGGCCCTAGGAGCCCCCCCGGAAAGCGGAGCACAACACGTCCCCCCGTCCCCTTTCCCCCCTTCCCCGGCGGAGCCACCCCGGCCCCCCGCAGCAGAGCTTAAATTCAGGCTGTAGGCTGTAGGCTGTAGCTGAGATTTGTTCAAACTCACACGCCGGATCGGCGGGTACACATACCTATACGACCACCCTTCGGGTGATAAGGAGGTTCGGGGGGGGAGGAACCAACGTCTCACTCGATCGGTCTCACTATCAATATTATTATTCATCTCGCTATCGGTCTCGCTCGATCGATCTCACTCGATCGATCTCACAGTCGAGATCGCTCGATCCATTTCATTCGATCGATATCACAATCGATGTGGCTTTCGATCTCACAATCGATCCCTTTACCGATCTCACGATCGATCTCAGTATATTTCACATCCGTTCTCACGATCGATACCACTATCGATATCACAATCGATATCACAGTCAGCGTCCTCAGCATCGTCATCATCGACATCATCGTCATCAACGTCATCAACATCATTCTCATGATCGGGACACCATCATCATCATCACCTCACCACCATCATCAACATCATCATCACCAGCATCATCATCACCATCGGGACACCATCATCGTCACCATCATCATCATCAACATCACCATCATCGGGACACCATCATCATCATCATCACCGGAACACCACCATCATCATCATATCATCATCACCATCATGAACATTTTCGTCAACATCATCATCGGGACACCATCATCATCATCCGCAGCATCATCATCATATCTTCATCATCACCATCGGGACACTGTCATCATCTTTACCATCATGAATACCATCATCATCATCACCGGGACACCATCATCATCATCATCATCAACACCAGCATCATCATCATCGGGCCACCATCATCAAAATCATCATCACTGCACCATCATCATCATCAACATCACCATCATCGAACACCATCGTCGTCATCATCATCAACATTATCATCATCGGGAGACCATCATCATCACCATCACCATGAACTGCATCATCATCAACCCCATCATCATCGTCACCGGGGCACCATCAGCATCATCATCTTCATCATGTCCCCATCATCGCACCATCAACATCATCAGGATCATCAACAGCATCATTATCATCGGCACCATCATCATCATCATCAACAACATCAGCATCATCATCATCATCGGGGCACCATCGGCATCAACACCATGGCCATCATCATCATCATCACCATCATCGGGATTCCGTCATCGTCACCATCATCATCATCAGCATCATTGGAACAGCACCATCATCATCATCGTCTCACCTTCATCATCATGAACAACATCAACATCATCATCACCACCATCGTGACACCATCATCATCAGCAACATCATCATCATCATCATCATCATCATGACACCATCATCATTGCACCATCATAATCATCACCATCATCCTCATCGGGCCACCACCATTTTCATCAACATCAGCATTATCATCATCGGGCCACCAATATCAAAATCATCATCATCACCTCATCAGCATCAATATCACCACCATCGTGACACCATCATCGTCATCATCATCTTCAACATCATCACCATCATCATCGGGACCCCATCATCATCATCATCATCATCATCCACATCATCAGCATCAACCTCATTATCATCATCGGGACACCATCATCATCATCATTTTATCATATCATCGTCATCAACAGCACCATGATCATCAACATCATCGTCATCATCATCGGGACACCAGCATCATCATCAGCAACATCAACATCATCAACTTCATCACCGTCGGGACACCATCATCATCACCACCATGGCCATCATCATCATCATCAACATCGTCATCAACATCATCATCGGGACACCGACGGGACACCGGCGGGACACCGGCGGGACACCGCGCGTCACCGGTTGCCGGAAGGGAGACTTTTGGTCCGGCCGCGCCTCAGCCAGAGGCGGGACATTTCTCGCCCGCCCACGCAGCTTCGCCTCGCCCGCACGCACGGCACGCACGAACACGGAACCCAAACCGATTTCCCGGTAGGGGGGTTCTCCGTTCCTTTTCGATCTCGCCCCCTCACCTCCCATACATACATGTGTGCATGCAAGCATCTATTCCTAGATACATATATCAATATTTCTCTCTGAGGAATGGGCCCGCGGGCTGCTCTGGCAGCCATGTCGCCGCCTCATCGCTGCCCGTCGCCTGGGCCCGCGGGCTGCCTTGGCCGCCATGTCGTCGCCGTCGCGGCCTCGTCGCGGCCCGTCGCCGCCCGTCGTCGGGGCTCGCGGGCCGCCCTGGCCGCCATGCGGCCACCGTCGCCGCCTCGTCGCCGCCTCGTCGCCGCCTCGTCGCCTCGTCGCCGTCCACTTTGCATTGCTGCCTCGTCGCCGCCGCCTCGCCGCCCGCAGCCTCGTCGCCGCCGCCCCGTCGCTGCCCACGGCGGCGACATGGCGGCCAGAGCGTTGCGTTGCTACGCATGGCTGTGCTTTGTCTGTCATTTCTTGGCACTGCTTTATACCGTGTTGCGCTGCTTTGCTCTGCACTGCTGTGCACTGCGTTGCGTCACGTGGCACTGCTGCGCGTCATTGCGTTGCCATCGCAGTGCTCTGCAATGGCATTGCGCTGCGCTGCGCTGCTTTACGTTACTTTGCACCACTATGCCGTGCCTCGCATTGCTTTACATTCATGTGTTGTGATTCGCGTAACTTCGCATTGACTTACATTATGTTGCATTGTTGTAGGTTGCATTGCCTGCATTGTGTTGCATGTCGTTGCGCTGCTTTGCATTGCTTTGCACTGATTCGCGCACATAACTTGCAGCCCATGGATTGCACCACCTAGATCGCACCACAAGGATTGCACCACCTAGAGTGCAGCGTATAGGTTGTAAGACATCCCCATTTGGGATCAACCCTGGCTAACATAGATGCGCATACATGCATATACAACACAATATCTTGGGCTCTCTCCCTATCTTTCTCTATGTCTCTCTCGCTCTCTCTCTCTCTCTGTCGTGGCCTCTCCTCGCAAGATTCTGCCGAGCCCAGTCCGCCTGGAACGCCACTCACACGGCGTCTCCATCGTCTCTTCCCCCACGATCCCCCTCTGCACGATGTCATTCAGGCGAGACTCGACGCTTACTGCCAGCGCAACAGTCGCGAGCTTCCATTGTCTGCGTCCCGTGAAAACGCCTGGCAACACGTTCCATGGATCACGCCGCGTGCTGCGGTGGGGTGTGCCACTCCTCGACGCCGTGATGCATGGACCTAGAGGCACGCATGCCAAAACGTGCTGTGTGTGGCCTTTCCTTCACTACGGGTGTTCAGATCGGGAGCGCCATTTCTTAATCCCCACGCCCTTCTCCGCTTTCCAGCCGCAGTCCCTAGTAGACCGCGCCTGGTGGAGGTTTTCTGGCCACCGTCGTCTTGGAATGCGCGGTCCCTCCCGCCACAAAAGGTGGGCGCAAGGTGGCGTTTGTAGCCCCGCGGCCGGACACCCGTTGTCCGAGTTGTTGCGATCTCTCTCTCTCTCTCTCTCTCTCGCGTTCTTTTGCTCCCTCTCTCTCTCTCTTTTTTTTTCTCTCTCTCTCTCTCTCTCTTTCTCTCTTGCTCAAGCCAAGGTCGCTCAGGCCCTGACCGCAGGCCCCGACGCGCTGATCAGGGCAAAGTCGCCCTCGCCAGCCCCTGGCCCACACAGCGCACCCCCAAGGCGGTTGAGCGCTCGCCGTATGTTACCCCTGAGCACGAGGCCCTCGCCGACCAGGCTAGAGGCCCCCCCCCGCTGCAGGTGCTACCACCATCACCCCCTCCGAGGCGGGGCCGACCTCCGCTCTCCACTCGAGCCAAACCGCGTCGACCAGGCGCCACTCCCCGACAGGCGGAGGCTTGACACGGCGAAGCCCACCGTCAGGCCGCTAGGCCCAGGACCGAACTGGTGACCGCGCGAGACACTGACCGCCGCGCTGGCCACAGCACGCACCCGGTCAGCAGGGCCGCCGCCGACTGCCCCCTCCACGCCCTTGGTACAGCCCACGACCGAACGGCTGTACCTTACCATCCCCCACGAGGCCAGGACACGGGCGCTCCTGCCTCAGCTGTGGAGCCTGACGCGCGCAACTGGACGCAGTCGTCCTCGTCAGCCTCTCGCGTCCCGGGCCCACCCTGCGGGCCCACGGGACTAGGAGCCTGCTGCCCCCTCCCCAAGCACGAGCACTCCACTGACCCAGGCAGAGGGCCCTCCACTGGAGGTGTGGCTGGCCGGCGTGTCCCCGACTCGGGCCCTGCCTCCACCCCCCGCCCGCCCCGTGACGGGACGGACCAGGGGGCCACCGTCGGCCGACGGTGCCTCATGGCGCTGCCTACCCCCGGCCTCAAGGCCGAACCGATGCCCACGCGAGGCACCGATCGCCGCGCTGACCTTGCCACGCACCTCGGCAGCAGAGCTGCTGCTGGCCGCCTTCTTCACGCTGAGCCGAGCCCTAGGCCGAGCCGCTGAGCTATAGGAATCTTACGTCTCCCTGTGCCACCACTTCTCCGCGCTCACCCACCAGGGCCGATCCCTCGCCTCTCCCCAAGAGCTGCTCGTGCAGAGCCTCCACCGCTCGAGAGACGCCCTCGCGCCCCTCCGCCCCACACCCACGCCTGACGGGGCTACACCCGCTCATACGTTGCATGACCTTCTCAGTGCCATGCACGCCCGCACAGGGCCTCCGCCTTGGCCATAGGCCCACTCCTTGTCAGCCCGATTTCCCGCGCGGCCACGCGTCATCGGGGCCTGGCTGCGGCGGCGGGGGACGCCCCGTCGTTCGCAAGCCGCCTAGCGGATGAGCCCTTGGGGCCTCGCTGGCCTGGGCCTCCTGGGCTGCCAACTGGGGCCTCGCTGGCCTGGGCCTCCTTCACCCGCGGGCCGCCGAGAGACGTGGCGTATCGGCTGCTCAGCACCCCGCCTTTAACCTTAGTCGCCCTGTGCCCGGGGGTGGTTGTTTCAACGTCCCCTGTTCCCCAAGGTGTGCATCACCGCCAAGCGCCAAGCGTGCGATGGCGGCTTCGGCTACCGCAGTAGCCGGCTGTCGACGTGACTCCCGCTTACTTGTCCGATCTCTCTCTCTCTCTTTCTCTCTCTCTCTCTCTCTCTCTCTCCCTCTCTCTCTCTCCTCCTCTTTCCCACTCTCGCACACTCCAGAGGGAGGCGGGGTGGAGAGGGGGAAGATGGGAGGCGAGGGGGACGAGAAGGGGAATGTGGATGAGGATCAGGAGGGGGAGGAGGAGGAGGAGGAGGAGGAGGAGGAGGAGGAACACCCAAGGAGGAGGACAAACAGGAAGAGGCGGGGGAGAAAGAGGATCACCTGGATAAGCTGGATGAGGACCTCCCCGGACCGGAGGACCACCTCAGGCTCGCTTGCCCCTGCCCTGCTCAGTCAGCAAACCGGCAGCTCTTCCGTCTGGGGTCTGGCACGGCCAGGTCAGGGTGGGGCTGCAGAGAGGTCTCCCGCACCCTCTGGGCCGCGGTGGGCCTAGCAACCGATCCCTGGGAGGCCTGGCCAGGCTGGTCTGGGGCTCCAAGGCGTCAGCTGCCCGACCCATTCGAATCGAAGGCTGTTTCGCAAGTCGCTTCCTCGCGCGCTCGAGTGGCCTCTCGAGTCACTTTCGGCGGCCCTTCGCTGCCGGGGGGCTGGCCTTTCTGGAGCCACGATCGGTTGTCCGAATCTTGTCGCAAATCTGTGTCGACATGGCTGCGCCAAAGTTCCTGGGGTCAACAGCCTCATACAACCCGCAAGCACGACAGTACCAGAGCAATGACTCTCCCACCCAGTGACCGTGACGGGAGGTACGAAGTCTCGCTGAGATGTTGTGGTTTGTGACGGCTCTTGAGAATTTCTCACCTCCCGCCGCCCCCCCCCCTTCGGAGTCACACGGGGTCCCTCCGTGTGGCGTGGCGACGAAGCTGCGCACTTAGTGGACCTTCTGGCAACTGGCGCATCACCAGTGTCCGACACCGCACGGCTCGAGGAGGAGTGGGTTTCCGGCTGAGGATCAGGGCGTCTCTCGTGCCCATCGTGTCGTCCTCGGCCTCTGCCGCAGCCGCCAGAGCGCTCGTGGTCCGCTGGCGAATGAAAGACGCCGTCGTGTCCATCAGATCTGTTCTGCACGCGGCTCCCCATGCGTTGTCCACTCATCAGCAACGTCGTGTGGAGCTGATGCTAAGCGTGGCCCGCCATTGTTCTCGCTGAAGTGACGTCATTCGATCGATGTGTGGATTATCATATCTGTGTCAGGGATCCACGTTCAGGGTGCCAGCAGCCGGGATGCAGCTGCTGCGGGGCAGGTCCCCCTCCTCCCTCACCAGTCCTTTTCTTGCTCCTCGCTCGTCCCAACAGATCAGAAGCATTGTATTGTTGTTCTATTCTGGGGCGCATGAAGTTCCGATCCTTTTTTCTGGGGCCAGCTTTTTGTCCGGAATCGTTTTCTTGACAGTCCCGGAGCCCTGAAACAGCCCCTGGGGTCGAACGTGGCAAACACATTTCCATTTGGATGTGTCCACAAAGTTGGAGGGTCGGGTCCCTCCTCGATCCGCGCTCTTGCGCCTGGCTTCTCTCTTGCGGCAACATACCGCAGGCACTACCGCGATGACCTCGGCATACATTTCGGAGCCATTCGGAAGCCGCGCCTCGGGAACACCCAGCTCATCAAGCAGGCCGCTCGGCGCTGGCCCGATGCTGGCCTCGTGAGGGCTCGAACTGTGGCGTGCCGCGATCTGGCCCATCAGCCCCTGGCCCTCCTCCGCCTCCCACTGCTCAATGTCGGCCTGTCCTCCTCCACCGTCCTCCTCAGCAGGTACTCGCGATGAGTACTACTATTCTAGACGTTTCGCGTAACCACACCAGCCCATCCAGACACGATTCCTGGGCGATTCGCCCTGATCACGAGCCGTGCCCCAACAGGGAGAGGATGGAGGAGGATTCGGAGGAGGAGGGGGAGGGGGAAGGGGAGGAGGGGAGGGAGGAGGGAGGAAGAGGAATAGACGAACAAGGAAGAGGATCAGGAGGAGAGCGAGCTGAAAGGCCAGAGCCTTTTGGATGTCTCTCGGAGTCTCTTCGGATGTCAAGTGAGAGTTTCTGAGGGTCCTATGAGGGCGTTTTGAGTGCCCCGTAACGGTCCCAGGGGCCTCATAAAGCGTCTTGTGTGTCTCGGGAGAGTTTCATAAGAGTCCCTTGAGGACATATTTGGGGCCATCTTGTGGGCATGTCGAAAAAAAAGTGGGGATCAATCGCCCCCCTCCCCTCCGGAGGCCAAGATGGGCAACAACATCTTAGTAACGTCCGTATGTGCTGCCTTTACGACCCGCCTGCCCCCCAGTTCAGGTCCAGGGAAGGGGATATGGGGAGGGGATGAGGTCCTCGCGACACCGCAAGCCGTCTCGCTCACTCCCACCCACCTTCCCAACACACAAGTCGTTCCCGAGTTTTTGCAAATTTTCGAGGAGCGCCACGCATGCCATGTGCGCCACGGGTTCAGGTGCACCAGGCACTCCGAAATATGGGTTCCGAGGGGTATATGTATAGCGAGCATGGCGAGGTTGCCGCCGGCGTCTGGCTCAAGGTGCCGGCGCCCTATTTGTTTGGACTGCTTGAGGATTCGGCAGTTCACTATCGTACCTACAACAAGACCCGATCAGTCTTCTGGATGTTCCACCACATGGGCAGCTCTATGGTCCTCATTATGGTTTTTCCTTGGCAGCGGAGCTGTACCCACTAAGTTGTGGCCAGCTCTGTCTATCGCAGTACTTATCCTCGGCACGGTTTGGTATGCCACCGACACCACTGCGACGCCAGATCATGACTCTTGGCATGCAGGCGGAAACGCGCTTAGCGGACACGCTATATCCACTTTGGGCGACATCCGCCTGACCACGCCGAAAAGCGTACACGCCCCGTCTTTACGCCACTTCACCCCATTTTGCGACGAACTCGGAAACAAGTTGAGATACACAGTTCAATTTCGCGGAAGCGCGAACCTCACTCTCTTCCACGGCCAAATCGTAGCTTAATGGCGACAGACACACCGAAGAACACCAACGACGACGTCAAAGACTTCTCATGGAATTCCTATGCCATTTTAATTTTATGTCGTTGGTTATCGGGTGTGCTATAGGGTACATGCAACTTGGTAACCACAATGACGGAGGCGATCATACGACAAGGGGCCCATACTGGCGCCCATCAGGGAACGTGCCGCTCCTCGAATTTTCGCGTGAAGTACACGCGCGGCTGAATGTCACGAGCGCCCGCTTGACCCCACAACAACGAGCTGCACGCCTGCAGCGTGGTCTGGGCGGGGGAGCACGCACCATTGCGATGCGAATCCGTCCCCAGATCATCAACTACGGCGCGGCGATACCAAGGGCGTCCACACGGACCCCGCCACGTACATAATGTGTCTCTTGAGCGCCAAATTCGAGATCCTCGACGATGAGCGACAGCTCACCTCAGGAACGGCGCTCATAAACTTCAGGCCCGAACCTCGCGGGAGAACGGATTCTATCCTCGCCAGGTACGAGATGGCCCGTCTTGAGGCTGATTCAGTCTGCTCTGCCATCCCGGATTTGAATTTGCTCACGGCGGTGATCTTAAGAGCCCTGAGGTTCGGCCCGGGCAGGGCCGCATAGATGCTCCAGCCTCTCGACGGTCAGATGCCGCGGACCCAGATGCCACGGGCCCAACAGGAATGCGGTGAGTTACTTGACCGCATGCGCAGCTTTGAGTATCTGGCGGAACGTGCTCCTCGCGACATCGGAGACGTGCCGCTGGGGAGGACAGGGCGCGGAAACGCGAATACATGCATGGCAAACGCCGGTGGAGACGCGGCCGCGCCCAGTGGCATAAGGGCTGACGACCCCAACAATTGAGAGGAGGCCACTGCGCTACTCTCGACGGCCCCTGAAAGTCCTGGGACAGGTAGAAGCTACCCAACGCCATCAGCACAGCAGGGCTGGGGACAGCACTCTAACCCACAATCGCGCACGGCTCCCGAGAGCCAGACAGCCCGATGAGGCCAAACCTCCAGTTGGGATTCGCCCGTCGACTCAGGGACAGTTAGTGCCTCGCTACCACCCAACGGAACAGAAAGGATAGATATGTCAGATTTACCCCCCGATCTCGGTGATGCGGAAAAGCGTTGGCTAATTATTCCTAGGTTACCCACGCGCACAACGCCGCTGGAGGCGGTTCATCCAGAAGCCCGCGCGGCGCGCGCGTAGGGCATTGCGGAAAGTATTTCACCGACGGGGGAAGGGTCGTGGAAAGGGCGGTCGTCGCAACCGACGGTCGCGCGGAGATGGCTCGCCGCATTCACGGCCGCATTTTCCGAAGCCGAAATTGGGGAAATCGGGTCGAGGCAGACGCCGCTCCACGGGAACGGGGAAAGGCAGGAAACTCAACCCATGGACCAGAACGGGCCCTTCTGACGGCCCAAGGAAGATCGAGGACGCGGAGCGCGCCGATCGGCCAGAACTCGATCCCCCGTCAGCGAAAACTTTTCTTACATACTTCCATTTCCACCGAGAGGTGATGGCCCGTGCGTTCGACGACATGCCCCCCGGCTGTAGCGAAGACGCTACTGCGCGCGACGTGGGCGTCTCCGAGGCTGGGGCGGCCCCTGCTGCGCCAGCCGAGCTGCGCGGCGCCGGCTCACCCACTGTCGCGGAACCGCATGGGCCGACGCCCTCGACAGAGACAACCATGCCGACGGGAGTAGACGCATTGCGTGGAAACACAACGAGGCAGAGAGTCGGGCCTGCGACTGCGATTGCGCCGGAAGACTTCATGGACGTTGGATGGGGCATGACGTGCCCCGACGCATGCATGACGCATCGCGACCCGCGGGGCCGTTCGCGTGGCCCTGTGGGGGCGCCGCCCGATCGGGGCGGCCCCCGCGCCCATCTCTCGCGCAGACATGGAATACTGGCGCGGCCAAGGTTGGACTGGGAATCAGATCCGCCACTGGCGCGGCGCCCAGCGCTGCGAGCGGGGCGAAAGGGGCGGGGCCGCGCGCTTTTCCGCGGGGGCGCGCGCCCGCCAACGCGAAGAAGAACGGGATGCTTGGCGGAAGCGCGACAATCTTCGCAACGACTATCGCGTTTGCGCACGTTTTCGGCCCGCGCCCTCGGAGTCCCACCGCGCCCCCTTCAGCGGGATGGAACATGCCGCCGTCGCCCAGCTTTGCGCCGACCTCCCCGCGCGCCACGAGTTGAGGAGGCACGACCTCCAGCATCGCGAATGCGAGGAGGGCGAAGGCGGAGACGCTGAAAGGGGGCGGCGGAAACGTCGGAGAAACCGAAGAGGGCACCGCCGATGCCGACCATCGCAGAAACGCTGCAAGTGCTCCAGGCGCGGCTGCCTCATCGGAGGCTGCGCCGGCACCTGCTCCAAGCCCGACTGGCTCGACCAAGCAGATGGTCAGCCAGGGGGGGTGGCGGGCAAGCCGCGTGAAGGGGAAGAAGAAGCGCCCTGAAGGCGCTGGGGAACCAGTGGACATATCCCCCACCCCCTTGTCCGATCACACAGACAAGACTGACGCGCTCGAGCGAGGCGCTGCCGCTCCGCCCCCAGGTCCTTTCAGTATGGAGAGTACTCTGTCTGAGGAAATCCTGCTACCGACTGCGAGGCGCCGGGTCGAGTCCGCCGGTTCGGAGAAGCGCAACATGTAAACCGACAAAAGGCATCGCCTGTCGACCCGCGGAAACGCTCAAGGGGGCCGAAGGCGGCGTCAGCCGCCGCTATGTTCAGCGGCAAGGCAGCCCCGTTGCCGCAGGAAACGGCGGCCCTTCAGCCCCAACAGTCTCAAGATCAGGATGCGCGCCGATGGGGCTGGAGGCCGCCCCTGCGAGGCGGCCGACAGCATGGGGCCTCAGCGCCCCAACGCCGGGACTGGGGCTTCTTCCTCTGCCGCCGACAGCGCGCCGAAGCCGCCATTTCCAACGGCGCCGCCTCCTCCAACGCGACAGTGTCAACTTGGAGCAGATGGGCGAGACCGCCGCCGCGCCGCCAGCCGCGCCGCTGACCCTTCAGACACTGGAAACGGCAAAGGCGGAATCGCTGAGAAGAGAGGCGGTGGTAGAGGATCCGCGGAGTATCGCGCTATGGATGACGAGGATGATCTGATTGTGGATGCTGATTGGTGCCGCGTTTCCATATGTGATTTGCAGTTCGCACTGCTCTGCATTAACGACGCAGAGAGAACCGTGCAACGCGCGCGCAACCTCCTCCGCTAGAAGTTGCCCACGCGACCCATCTGGGGCGAAGGCCCGCCCATGGTGAACAACAGGCGGGCCCTTCCTGGTCGCGAGGACCTCGCACTTATGAGCCAATGGTTTTCTGAGATACTTCGCCACCGGCCTTTCTGTTACGCTGACGGCAAGGACCGATGCGACGAGCTGTTTCTCCGTGAGCGCCCGGCCTTCGACGTCGTTGATGGCTGGACTTCTCTGCCGGATAGCTTCGCACATCAGCGCGGCGGAAAGGGCTGGCCATGAAGCGCGCGGGCCATGACGAGGCAAGCGTGGGCTACATCGCATTGGCGACTATGATGACAGCGGAGGTGGTGTGTAATTCAGGCGAACAGAAAGTCGCCTGTAGATCAAGGAATTCCACCGCGGAAACGCGACAGCTGGCGCAAAACACGACGATTCTGCAATCACCCAGCGGACGTAGGGTGGCACATGCGAGCTACCAGTGACCGCTTCAGGCCAGGTCTCTCTGGTCTGGAAAGCCTTTACCGACAGGTCACTACTCTCGCGGATGCGATTGCATCGTCCACGGCGCAAAGATGACTCACATCCCGTCGATCATGGAGAAGGGCCTCTCTTGCAGCACTTAGGACAATCCGCGGCCGCATCGCAATGGCAAACCAGAACAGTCACGCCAATTCATTCATGGGTGCCTTTACTTGCCAGGGGACCACCACCATCAGAGCGGTTGCCGAAGGAACGCGGACATCTTCGCATTCATCTCATTACCGCTTCTCTTGCATGATGAAGTCAAGGCGTGGCGTTCGGCCAGTGGTATACTCCGTGCAGATGGGAACGCGAGAGGCCGCATTTCGCTTCGATCTATCATGCAGTTTGTTGCTTTGACGGGTCAGCACAATAATAAGGCGCCGCTCAGCCCGCCGCGCTTCGACCCGGCCTTCAGCCGCGCCACATCTGCGGTAGAGGAAGAGTTGGATCAGGGATGGCATCGCCCCGAGAACCCCTGACGGCTTGGGAGTCATGGCCCCATATGGGAGCCTCGGAGGGTCAAGTGTATGTATATGTTGAATGGTGCCCGTGGTGACGCGCCTCAACAGCCCGCGGAAACGCGATCCAATGCGCCCATTATGTCGCGGCAGAATATCCCAACGCCGGCGCCGCCACCGGGGGGGCCACGACGCCAGCAGCGATCGAGGCAGCCGCGCCGTGCCGCAGCTCGCCTAGCACGACCCGTGGGCCGCAGCTGCAGGCCTCGCATCTGTCCTTCGGGAGGAGGCGTGAATGCACCGGGGAGGCCGGCCGTGCTGCGGGATCGGTCCGGTTCGAGCTCGTAGACTCGGGCTTGCCGGCGAGTCAGAACGCTCCCGGCACGCCTTCCGCTGCGCCGCCAGACCAGGGGGTGACGACCCAAGACCTGCAGCAACGGCTGGGTCAAATGCGAAATCGCCCTCAGCTGCGGATAGCAACCCACGAGATGATGCCAGTGACCCCACCTGCGGGCAAGGGGTCCGAGCGAGGTCCAGTATAACACTCAAGAGGGCAAGGGCGCCAAGATTCTCCGCTGGGAGAAAATCGTTTGCGGCCACCTAGTCGTTTCACTCGCCGGGTTTGAGGGCGCTGAGAGGGCGAACTACAGCGGGCCCTTCGCGTCTGAAGACACCTGCTTCAACGTGATCAGCAGAGCAGACAGCAGGGCGATTGGTAGCTGCAGCGCGATTACGGTGGCTCGCAACTACGCTGACGCGGAGACGCAGTCTGAATACATGCCGAGCTTCCCTCTGCTGATGGGTCACACCCTCGGGGTCATGATGGGCCCCCGTGAGGAATGCGGAAACGCAATCTGATGTGCCGATGCTCTCGAGAGGGTGGCTCGAGTCACGCGGGGCCGCAGCGGCTTTGTATAACCGCATGGCGGAAGCGCGCGCGCAGGCGCCACGCGCAGCGAATTATTTCGAAGCTCGCGGAAGGGAGCTGGTGGAAACAGAGAATCGCCTGGCGCAGTTTGACAATGAACTCCAGCCGAGGACTAACAGGTTCACGAGGGCCGGCGACCCTGACTCAGCAGCCGGGCGAGCGTCGCGCGACTTGGCTCAGAGGCCTAATGCGCTTGCACAGGTGATGGAACAGGCGATCGACTTCGCGAAGCGCCACCTGAACTGCCACCACGCCCACCAGGTCGTAGACCTCCGATGCGCGGTTGACCGCGACCGCCTGGAGGTGATTTCCACGCCGCGCCATGGGCGCGCGTGATTCGTTTAGCGGAAGCCTGAGTGCAGCGACGGAAGGCATCGGGAGGGGCCCCAGCAGCACCTTCAGTTTCGCGCCTATGGGTGGCGCCACTCCGGTGCAGGGCAGAAGCGCCAGTTCGTCTCTCACCCCCGTGGATTGCGGGGGCGCTAGTCCCCCTGTCCCGCGAAAGGGGCAGGCCGAAGAGATCCGGCCCTCAGCTTGCCGGACAAGTGAGCTGGAGCCTGGTCGCTGATTGGTTATAGCAGTTGTTCGCATTGCTTCCGCACAACTCCGCCAGCGTGGACACGCGTGCGATCTAATGACACATGCTGAAGTTATGCCAGCCAATGGCTCCATGTATTTAGGGGGCTGCGTTGGCTGGCGAGTGCAACCTTCTGCGGATCTCCATTCCAGCGGAATGGCATTTCCACGCGCCGGGGAAACAGAGAGGTGCACATTTGGGAGCGGATGCGCTATCTCGTAAATAATGCGAAGGGGTTGAGGATGCATATAATTACGTTGGGTCCTCCAGGCTACACTTGGAAACTGCAGACTTTTAAGGGGATGATTGAGGACCTGCGCATCGTTGCGATACGCGGGCGTTCCTTGGGACTCAAGTACAATCGAACGGAAACAAAACCCAGCGGTACATAGATATAGGTTGCGACGACGTACAGTCGCGTCCCTACAACGATGTGGAGGTGCAGGGACTGGATCCTAGTCGACGCGTACTCGATTGGTACGGTCATGACCAGCAGCGCGCCGAATGGCGGCAGCAAGTCCTAGAGACACTTGCCAAACGCCGACTGGGGACAGTAGCCGATCAACCCCGCAAGAAAACGGCCGACACGCTGTATAACATGCATGCTCGCATTGACCGAAATCCAAATCGCTTCGTGACGCTGGATGGAACCTAGTCACAAGAAGAGTCGCACATGATCTTGACAAAACGAAGATGATACAGCGCAGTGGAGTCAAGGATCTGGCTACAGGCTACGATTGGTGCTCGCAGCTACTGAAGGGATGAATAATATTCGCGCTGACTTCTTCCGGGAAGACCCAGGACTGGCGCCGCTCGGGGAAGCCGCGCAGACGCGCCCAAAGCGCGAGGAAACGCCAATCATCCAAGATGATTGATCTCCTCCCTCCCCGATCTCTGGGTTGCCGCATGAGTTTTTTGTCGAATTTCGAACTGGCTTGTCCGACTGAGGCGCGCACTAAACAGTGAGACAAGGTGAGACAAGCAGAAAGCTGACAAAGCGGCAGGCATCAAACCCAAAAAGATACGAAGGGAAGTTCAGTATTGAGACGACGACTGCAACGAAAGCCTAAAAGGTCTTAAACGAAATTCATTGCAGTGCCGATGTACCGTATGAGTCGGACTCAGACTCCGACCTGGTGCAAATTTTCCTCGCACGATTAGCGGGCGCGCTATTGGCGGGCACGCGTGCCAACATCTTCGCCAGAAATCGGCACTGTGCTACGAACATCACAACAGCGTCGATATGCTGGTGCTCTGCGGTGGATCCGGAGGCATTTCGCCATTTGCCTTCAAAAGCAGTCTTCCGTCTGGCGGTAAGCTTGAGAAGAGAATTGGGTTCGATCTGGGGAACTGGAAGGTAAGACAGTTTACATTGCAATTTTCACGCACATGTAATGTGGGACTGGTTATCTTACAACCAGCTCGCCGCGCCACCGGGCGACCATCACAGTTTAACGGTATCATCAACTACAACACATGCTGGACACTCCATCAGGAATATGTACCACATGTTACATTTTGCGGCACCGTTGCCAAAACTCAGGACGTCTTGCAAGTATTCTGGATGCGCGAGCAAACCAGAGACACTTGGATGGATGAGATATCTGTCCCACAGCGCAGGAGCGCACGCGCGTGCGCGCGCACGGTTTCAATAGATCAATGCGCCACAGGGTAAAGTGACTCACATGGCACCCTCAGCAGAAAGCCTACACATATTATGTGCAATCATCCTGATATCCTGGCGCGCTTCTCAGGCGAGAGGTGCAACGGTCGCCGCGAACGCGCGCGGGCGTGTGATGAGGAGCTTGCTGCAGCACAACAATACGCGCACATGTCAGTCACTCTTCGTCGACGCTGTCCGCATCGCGAAGAAGCAGTTGGAATAACCTGTCGACCCATTTAACGAGCGGAGACGCACCCCAGTATTTGCGGTCAAGGGTGCAGGTTTTGATTTTAACGCCGAGGACATGCCGCGTCGCCCCCCAGGTGCTATATCCAGGCCACCGCCGGGAGGCCCAGGACGCCCTGCCTGCGTAGACAACATCCGGGAGGATGCGCCGGACCACGCAGGGGACCCACGTTTGTGTCGATGGTACGACGTGGACCCGATCCACTGGGAGTGCGAAAGCTGCAAGATGAACTACGGCCCGAATATGTCAGGACACACGAAGATACTTGCCAAGTGCAGAGTCGCAAAATCTTACGAACAGCCACCTGACCCACATCAGACTCCAGCTGGCGCACCACTACCGCCCGCGGGAGCGCTGGCCCCGCCGGCGGCCCCTCCAGTAGAACCCGATACACAGGCGGACACGCCGCGACAAGGCAGACGGCTTTCAGCTCGTGTAATCCCAGACTATTTTTGACCTCGCCCGCGCCCTTCTGCAGATGTTATTCGCGTTGCTGGGGGTCACGCCGCGACGAGGGGAAATGCGCGCTGGCGGGGAAGGAGGGGGAGGAGGCGCGGGGAGCTCCGATGACATCTTGAGAGTCGACGGCCAGCTGGAGCGCCCGCAACGCGGCGAGCCGCCACCGCCTCCTGCCGCGGCGAGAGCCGCTGCGTAAGCGCCTGCTCTCAAACTCCATGACTGGGCACGCTTCGATGTCCAGGTCAGCCCACAGAACCTCCGAAGTGCCGATGCAGCCGTCGTCGCCAGAGAGCTCCGACAGCTACGCCTGAAGTGGCGCCATGCTACGGGGCCGAAGATGAGGCTTATCTTGACGAAGGTAGGTATGGATGGTGACAGGCTGAACATGAGCAAAGGCACGTGCGACTCGCGTCGGGGGCGCCGAGCATGGAAAAAGCCGTAAAACGCCGTCATGCCGTCAGTGGGCTTGCCAGGGGAATTCAATGAGGAGTGCGAACGTGACCTGTTCTTTTATATGAACCACATCGTGTTCCACATAATAGACCGACGCATGCGTCTTGCAGCCGGTCAAGAAATCCCCGGCGGCACCTTGACCTCGGTGCTGGACGCGTGCCGCTATGCGCGGTTACACCGCGGTCCGGCAGAGGTTCGATATTCCGATGGGGATGGGGGCTATCAACAACGACGCGGCTCGGGATATCTTGAAACGCAAGGGAACTGGTTGTAGGATCCGAGCACGCGGACAACACGCGGCAACCATGGAAGCCAGAAGTGAATTTCCACGGCAGACAATGCACGCGATGGAGGAAGACATGAAACGACACAACATGTCACTGAACTTCCCCCGTCTACTACATGAAGCAATGTTCGTGGCCGACGCCGTTACGTGCCGCGATGGGGCATCGCCATATCAGACGCTGAACGGACGTCAGCCGGCACGTCTACCAGACCGGCCAGCCCTGGGCCGCGAACAACAGACAGAAACGTCAGACCAAGCGCAAGAACAGCGGATGCGCGAGATCAGCCTAGAGGCCATTGCGACGGCGACTGCAGTTGCGAAAGCTAGCCGGGCACCACGTACTACGACGGCGCAACCAGGCCAGATCCTTTTTCGCGACGGTGATCTCGTTGGTTATCACCGCCCCACCACAACGACGGATGATTGTGGAGGTCGGGGCGGTCCATGCCCAGTTGCCCGCAACGACCCAGAAAAAAAGGTGCCAAGCAATAGCGCGGGTCGGCGATCGCGAAGTTGCTGTTCAATACCCAGACCTAAGGCGCGCGCTTTACATTGAAGTGCCGATGGTCCGAGAATTCGGCTCGGACAACGCAGCGCTTCGAACGGTGCTTGCCTTTATCGCAAGTCTACCTGCAGGGAGACCTGCGGTGGCCTTTGGATACTGACCAACTCAGCACGGAGATTTGCGAATGACCACATCCAGCAAATAATCGACCGAGGTGCACTGAGCATTGCAATGTTTCATCCGAAACTATTTCAGGATCGAGAATGCGGTCGCAGTCCGGCTTGCTAAGAGTACCCACCGACTACCAGCAGTCATTTGCGCTGACAGCTGCGCCCTGGCTTACTGCGGTAACGATGTTACACCAGAGTTCCACTACTACGAGTGGAACGGCACAGTCCTCGACATGCGCGCGATCACTGCGATCACTGGGTCCACACATTCAAGGATAATACAGTGTCTGAGATCATCTAAGCCTCAGGCTGGCTTCGATGAGGGCCTCTCGACATTCTAGGAAAATGCAGACGGCCCTGCGCCGCACGGTGACTCACGACCGGCGGAAACGCCCCAGGACGCAGCGCCTCCGACTACAGGACGCCACCCCCTCCCGCGATTAAAGAAGAATCGGGGGCCGACCTTCGGACTTCAGCCCTCGAAACTTGGCGTGCAGAACTTCAGGGCGAGCGCAGGCCTCTCGAGACCACGACACTTTAACCTCCTTGCAAAATACCTGCCGTGATGACCACTTACCAGACGGTCTTTACCTCAGTGGCCAACGACGACCATGCACTCTTCACCGCGGAGACGAACAATACCACAACTCAGACGTTTACCATGTCTCTGTGATCCCTATAATGGCGAACGCGATGCGCGTGATAGCTACAAATTTGGCCCATATATTGAACTGTGCTTTATAGCCGATATGGCCACGGCTGTCCTCGCAGAACAGCGTTGCAGCCTACTGCAAAACGACAGCGCTGCCTCAATTCGGAGATACGTCTCCGCAGATGCTACGCGGGCTCTGGTGGTAAAGGAAGACGACCTGCTCGCCGAGGCTGATTAATAGCCAATCCAGTGCAGGTAGGCCAGGTGCTGTACACTGGGTTCAAGATCTGGTTTGATAACACGCGCTTCAAGTTAGCATTCGTTTCAGACGCCTCATACGTCGTGACCTTGCGTCGCGCGTGCGAGCGGAAATGCGTCAATAATGACAAAGGAGAAATAATCGGCGCAATTCGTTTGAGACTTGTCCTGCGAGGATTCATGGAGGTGGAAGCCTTCGATGTAGAAACCTTCTAGGAACGGCCAGAAGGCCAAGCTGGCGTCTGCTGGCCAGCGAAGGCAACCCTGACTAGATAATTGCGTCGATGGATATAGACGAGGCGTTCCGACAAGGGTTTCACCGACCGTGAGTTTGCAGAATCCATTGGAGAGCGGGATCGCATCGCATGCTTTACGCTACGACTTGGATCGGCAGTTGGGTCACCAACTCCCCCTGGGTTTGAGAAACACGACGAAAGTCGTCGCTGCTTGCAGCGCCTGAAGCCGGGCATTGGGACGAAGGACGCTCCGCGAGCAATTTCCCTGAGGCTCGGCAACATCACGAGTTGCTTCGGCCTGCCAACAACCTCTTATGGAGAAGAACTCGAGACAGCGGAAACGCAACTGACGGCCGAACGCGCGGACGATATCAACATGACGGGAACAGGGGAAACTATCGACCGCCGCGTGACATGCGCCGAGAGCACGTTTGGCGCATGCAAACTTAACAAGCATATGTACACCCATTGCGCCGCCAGGTACACGAAGCACGAGCATGGGGATCTTACAACATCCCGACCTTACGGGGGCGGATCTGTTGTCTCTCTACAACGGGTCAAGAACCCACCAATATCCAGGTGCGGCCACTGAATGCAATTACGCGGCAACTGCAGAGTCAACCTCCGAAGATTGTTTACCTTGCTATGAAGCCCATTGGAGAATTCGACCTACATAGCGCCCCCGGCTATCTACGTTCGACCGGGGACGTTGTGGACGAGATGAAAGGGCATGGCATCAGAGGTGCCACCTTCTTCGGCGTGGACACACGCGCAATGGCAAATCTGTCGCACGCCTGATCGATCCCTACTGTAAGTCGCACTGGCAGCAGGTAAGATCAAGCTCCTCTGCGGAGACGCTCGCATCAGCCCATAAATTAGAGGACTCCTACCCGACCATCGTTACCCGACCTGAGTTATAGGCGTGACCGCTTACACCCACACAACTCAGAAATAGACTTGACATGGGCGGTCTCTGTATCAAAGTTACCCTCGCCGTCGGTGCAGAGTCGGCGTTCGAATCCTTGCCCAGCAAGGACCTCAAAACGCCTTCATAATGTACACCACTCGGACACATTAGCTGGATCAGAACGTTAATGGAGAGACGTATCGTACACAGCATACAATGGCGTGATAATCAGGATGCGACTGCCGATGGACATCACAAAGCCAGTATTGAACGGAACTTGCCGTTGCAAGTAGTGGCGGGAGCGCAATCCTTTAAGCACGAGTTGAAGACTTGCACTCCTTACTGCGCAGGGCTCCGACCTCGAAGGTAGGGCCCGGCTCATGACGGGCCGGCGGAAAACCTTTTATTTGGCGTGAAACACCCGACGAGATGAGCACCTTTTTCTTTCTGAGTGTTGCCTGTAATATTATACTCTTTGCGCTGTTTTTGCCTTTGGGTCCTTGCCTCGTGGCTGGACCCCAGAGGGCTGCTCCTGCCATTACTTTGCGGCTCGATCCTGGCTCGATGCCGGACCGTGCCCGCCACCATTTCGAAGCTCGTTTCGACGCGAGCCCTTGCGAGTTATATTCCGTGGGAAATGTAGCTTAATCGTGCAGCTTGCTCTGCTCGTCTCCTCCCTCCTCGACTCTGAAATAAGGGGTTCAGAGTGGTATTTCTATAGCGAGCACAGCGAGCGTGCCGCTGGCGTCTGGCTCAAGGTGCCGGCGCCCTAGTCGCTTGGATTGCCGGAAGATTCGCTAGTTCACTATCGCACCTAAAAAAACAAGACCAGATCAGTCTTCTGGATGGTACACCATCTCCTATTTGCAACCCAACCTATTACCACATGATCAGCTCCATGGTCCTCAACCCGCTTTTTACTCAGGCACCCTGAAGGCCCAAGCGCGCGAGGCGCGGCAGGTGCGGCACGTTCTCCACGAGAGGGCTGGGACGCCGCTGGCAGGCGCAATCTGCAGAACGACGAGCCTGGCATTGACGAGTGCTGTTCTAATAATGGCCCTGCAGCCCCTGAGCGGTGGGACCATGCAGACATGGCGAAATTAGACCCCAGCTGGTTTACACAGCGGGGCCGCGATGTGCTTCTCTCAATTACATCATAGCAGTTACGGTGGGAGCGTTCGTTAAGGAATGCGCGCAGTTTGCTTCAGACCCGGGAGGGTCCCTTTTTTGATGAGGTCGGCACTGAAACCCATGGCCAATCCATTATTGGTGTTCCACCAACTTCCAGACCCTGGATTCCTTATCCAATGGTTCATCCAGCGCAAAGCACGCGGAAAGGGCCGACCGATAATGGGATTATGTATTGTTTTCGACAAGTGCGGTTGGTTTTTCGCGCATCAAGCAACACGCAAATAATTACCCCCGCCGCCCGTGCCAAAATGCAATAATGAGTGGTCGCGGGGCGCCCGCGCATGCTCCAAATTTGGAACAACGTGTATGTTGTATGGTTTTCCCTTCTGACAGGGACGATTGGTTCGCACGCAACTTGCGCGCAACATATATTAAAAACCAACGGAAGTGGTGGATTGGACGCCCGCGTGTGTTCCCGATTTGGAGGCAGTTTACATAATGTATGGTTGTTTGGGATAGGGACGGTCGGCTTGCGCGCAACTTGTGCGCACCCCCGCCGCCCATGTCAAAAACCAGTGAAGCGTGGTCGCGGGGTGCCCGCGCACGCTCGAGATTTGGAGGCAGAGTGCATTCTGTGATGTTTTCTGATAGGGATGGTGGTAGGGGGGTGCTTTGCCCTGGGTTGGCCCACGGTCAGGCGGGGGAGGGGGTGTTTATTTGTAAACAGCAGTGATCAAGGCACCCCCCCGCCGTCAAGCTGGCTCGTTCACTCCCGCCCGCCCTCCCAACACATGAATCGCACCCGGGCCGCCTCCGCATGTTCTGGTGTCGTCTATGGATGGGAAGCTATTGGAAACCCAAGCAGGCGACGCTGGGCCGCGCGCGCCCAGTGCGCCAGGCCCCCCTGGGGCCCAAACGTGCCAGTCACGCCTGGCGCGCCAGATGCGCGACGTGCTCCGCGTTTGCCACTTGTGCCGCATGGTCCAGCCGCGCCAGGTGCGCCACGCCACGTTCGAGGCGCGCGTAGAGTGTGCCAGGTGCGCCCGCGCACGTGACAGCACACATCGGGAAAATGTCGGCCCCTGCATCCAGGTCGAAAGTCAATGCAAAATCGCGGCGGGGAGGCCATCATAGTGTCTGGCGGCCTGCACACAGCAGGCAATATGCCACCACCCCCGCCGTCCTGGTCGACAGCCAATGGACAATAATCGCGGGGTGGCCGAGTATTATCCAGATTGAGCAACGAAGTGTCGCTTGTATGGGCTATCGACAGGAGTGGTGAGTTTGCACGCAGCAGGCAATATCATAACAAACCCGCCATCCCGATCAAACTACAATGCAAATTGCTCGCGGAATCCGCGAGCATGACCCAAGATGTTGCCCCAAAGTGTATCGTGAATTGTTTATTGATAAGGATTGTGTGCGGGGTGTTTTTGTTCCTGGTTGGTTGCCGGTCGCCAGGAGGAGGGGATGTTTCCAATAGGGAGCAGCTGTAAACCCTTCCCCGAAGGGGAAAAAGGAAGGTTGGATGAGGAAACGCGCTAAACCACTCACGCCCTAAAAGCTTGGTGGGAGTCTCTCTTTCCCCCGACTCGTTTCGGAAGATATCCTGGCCTTTCCGGTTATGAGTACATACAGATGTTCAAACATTGCATGCTTAATGTGTGTTTCAAGCCTATCGTGTCTGGTGATGGCGTTCCCGCTGCAGCGTTGGCCTCATGTCAGGATCGGCGCTTTTCGTCCGTCGCTCAGAATGGCGCGCTCCCCAGCGCTGGCCTGGCGTCTCGTCGGAGTTGTTCACTGTCTTTGACGCCCCCCTTGCCCCTCCTCCGGCTTCCCCCTGCGCCCCCGTTCCTCCTAGCCCTGCGCCTGTTGTTGCGGCTGGTCCTCCTCCTTCTTTCTCCTCCTCCTCTTCCTCCATCCTCCTCCTCCATCCTCCTCCTCCATCCTCATCCTCCTGCTCACCCGCCACATCTTCCGACCTCCTCTCCTCCACCTCCTCCAAATCTCCTCCAAATGTGCAGAGCTCCATTTCCTGCGTGCGCACGCGGCGATGGGGCTAGTTTTAGGGGGCCCAAACCTTTTATGAAACCTACTGGCGGGCACAAGCAAGAAACAACATCCGCGCAGCGGGATGGGATGGATGAGAGGGGTCGGATGTCCGATATGGCTCGAGCGTGCCAAGCGTGCCCCTTCTACACCGCGCACTCATCCTCCACCTCCTCTACGACTTCGTCAAGTTCCTCCAACAAAACAACCCCGACCAGCATCCAACGCCCACACCGACTACAAAAGGCCAACCCGACGATTTCAACTTGGATTCGCACGGCCCAAGACACCACCACCTGGTCGACACTCGAACGGCAATACGCACACCCCACGTAACGACACTACGCCGACATCCACATCCAGGACTTCCCTCCTCCCCTCCTCCGTCGCAGATTTGTTTTTGTTGTCTCGCTGTCCATATGCATGATCGCGTGTAGTCCATACGTGCAGGTTTGAAGAGGCTACGGCCTCCTCCACCAGGTCTCGAGCAGGCCCGGACAGCTGTCCGCAGTGGTGGTTCTCTCTTCCCTCTCCTTACCCACTCCTCACCCTGCCTCACCAGGGTCCCCGGGGGGTCTCTTGGGCGCCCTTGAACTCCTCTTGAGCTCCGCGGCCCCCGCGCACGGAGGCCTCCGGGGGCCCAAAACCATTCATCCAGAAACCGTCAAATTCTTGTGGCCTCGAGCCTTGAGCAGTCCCTTGCCCCCGTCGGAGAAAAAAATCTGCACCATTAGCGGCAACAGCAACACCGATCGTTGTAAGATTGATCGTTCACATCTGCCCGCGTGTCAACCACTATGTATGTTCCAAGCCCATGATACCCGCCCTCTTCGCTTCGATCGTATTCCCTGAGGAGTAGATCTCCCTTACCTGCCACGTGAAGTTGGCGCAGCCCTCAAAACAAGAAGATGACGGAGACAGGGGAAATCGTATAGCGAGGAGGAAATGAGTGCGGGACGGGAGGGAGAAGGAAAGGGGAAAAGGGTAGGGAGAAGGATGTACTGCATGAATCGAAAACATGTTTCTAGAGACAACGCGATTGCCACGTTAATCGTTTAAATGTCGAAAGCGAGAGCGTGGTTCCTCAGTATCTACGGCGCGGCGTTTGAAAAAATTGCGAGGATGTCCCACGCGAGATCGCAATTCTTCAGCAAATCGCCTGGAAGTCCCAAGCGAAAGCTACGTTGGAGATCCAGGACTCCCCCTGGTTAAAAACAGGTGGGAGTCCCGGGAGGGGCATTTCAATTCAAAAACACATGTTTCCGGGAGGGTCAACCACCAACATTGTTTGAGGTCCACAGGGGCTTGGACCGGCGCTGGGCCCAGGGGAGGAATGTCAGCGCCGACCCAAGAAATCTGCGCGGACCGGTGACAGTTTCCACTTGTGTTGCCGTTCCTTCTTCTGCCCCCCCCTTTCTTCCCTGCCCGTCGCCTTTGCTCCGACGCCTGTTCCACCACCGCGCCGCGCCCGCCCTCCATCGCTCCCAGACCTCCGACGCCGTGGTATTTTTCAAGTGCGGGTCTTTCGCCCAGGACTTCTGTTCGATGGCGCTGGGCCGACGAAGAAACCATTGGACAAACACAAATTTCCGGAGTCGACGGTGGACCCCCTCCCCTTGCAGCGCCGGAGGTGCCGCCAGGGGGGCCCAGCGCCGATCCAGGAAAAGTGGATTTCAGTCGGGCCTGTCCCGCTACAGGGGGAAGATTCAAAAATAGTCAAAAAATTATCTGGGGACGAATTGTTGATTATTTGTGGGCATTTTGGGAATATTTTTGGAGCACTAATTTTTCGCACAAAATCCCCCGGTAAGGGGGACAGGCCCGACCTAAAAGTAGATGGGCGCGAGCCGAAATTTCGGTCGATTGGGATCACTAAGGGGGTGTGGTGGTCAGTGCTTTGGGGGAACGCGCCCACCGTCGCCTAGCGCCGACGTCGAGAGTTTTTGCCCGCGCACTTATGCTTAGCCATTCTTCCCTCTGTTATTATTCGGCGGCCCGAGGGCCCCGAGAGCGGCCCGAAGGACGCCGAAAGGCGGCGAAGGAATTTCGGCGGGAGACTCCGGCCTTCTCGGAGGAGGAGGAGGACCAGTGTAAACCAAGACCCGTTCACGATATTGCAATAAACTCGCCCTCCAAGTTCCCTCGTCATAGTCCCCATACAAGGATTCATTTTGACCGAGGGAAGCGTTCCATTGGAAGACAACCATTTGAAAACTTGAATTGTGCCAGAACGACTTTCCTCGGATTCCAATGCCACGAATCACCGTCACGGTTGCGTCATGGCCATTTTGCATGGTGCCAGAACACCATGTAGGGGATTGCAGCACCGTGAGTCCAAGTAATTGTTGCGCCCTGACAGTCCGACATCGTGTCAACACACCGTTTCTGGGACGTTAGTCATGAGAATCCTTGAAGCTGCTGTGAACTTTTAATCCAGTGTGCGCAGCGTTCAGGCGGGAGCCACATGTTGGAAATAAACCGCCCTCCATCCGTGATGCTCTTTCACAGTTGTAAGACGAATGTGTGTGGCGCTAACGAGGGCGCATTTTGAAAAGAAGCCGCCCTCCATTCGTGAAACTCTTGCCCTTGTTAAGTCGAGATGTGCGAGGGCGCTAAGGAGAGAGGCACCTATTGAAAACCACCCGCCCTCGATTCGCGAAGCTCTTGCAATTCTTAAGACGAGGGTGCGCGGCGCTAAGGCGAAAACCACACTTGAAAATGGCCCGCCCTCTATCGATGGAACTCTTGCTAATTCCCAGCTGAAGGGCCGTAACATTTGAGGAAGTCTCAGGCGAAACGCCTGGTCCGCCCCACCGACACGCCTCGGGGTGCGACAGGGAGGAGTTATTTACAAGGAAACGGAATTCAACCAGGAGGGGGAGGATTGAGGATGAGGATCATTGAGTTGTGTTGGTGTCTTGGGGGCCTGGCTGAGCCTCCAGAGGCCCAGGAGATTTGTCGCTTTGCATCCCGCCGTCCTCGCCGTGCTGTCGTTCCTCTATTTTTCTACCTTGCACTGTGTTGACTTTCTTTCCGCCCTCCCCCCCCCGGCGATGGGGTGGGAGGCCGGAGCAGCGATGGCGTCGGTCCCTTGTAGAGTAGCCCTCCACGAGCGACAGCGAGAAGGAGGAATGGAGGAACATCGTCGAGGTGTTGGCGGTCTTATATATGTATCTGACACGAGGGATGAAGAAGACTCGAAATACTCTTTCTTTCCGTCCTCGTGGCACTCGCCCCCCACTTCGCCCTCCTGGTCCTCACCCTCCTACGTAGCGGTCGATCGTCCAGCTCCTCCTTCGTGTAACCGTTAAGGAGGAGTGGCAGGGAGGAGGATGAGGGCGGAGGGGGAGGGAGGGGGGAGGGCAGTGGAGGAGGAGGAGGAGGAGGAGGAGGAGGAGGAGGAGGAGGAGGAGGAGGAGGAGGAGGAGGAGGAAGGGGAGACAGGAGGAAGGGAAGAGAGGAGGAGGGTGGTGGAGGAGGAGGAGGGGGAAGGAGGGAGGTGTGTGCGACGAGGGGCATGACCATGAGTGTGCTCCGACAAAAAAAGGAGGGAGGACTGAGGAGGGAGGGTGGGATGATGATGATGATGATGAGGAGGAGGAGGAGTAGGAGGAGGAGGAGGAGGAGGAGGAGGAGGAAGGCCGAGCACGACGATAGCCATGGCGGTGGCGGCGACGACGACGACGACGACGACGACGACGACGACGGCGACAACGACGGCGACAATGACGTCCGCTGGCAGGCCGCGGACCGTGGGTGGATCCTGGACGGCGGCGAACCGGCCGGCACGTACCCGCCAGAGTGGGACGCCGCCGCCGCGCGGGTTGCCGCCGCGAGGGGCGGAGAGCGGAGAAGCCAGGGCCGCAAGCCTCAGGCGAGGGCAAACGCCCAGACAAGTAATCGTCGACCCCCAGGAAAAAAAGGGAAACTATAGGAAGTGGGGGGGAAGACGGACACCCAGAACACACATAACACATGGACAAAGATGGGGAATCCTGGGATTTGTGTGTATTCATTCGTGTGTCTCTGGGCCCCTTCAGTGGGGGGGGGGGATGGGCAGAGAGGAGAGAACCAGGGGCCCTCTGGGCCATGACGCGCATTATGCCCCCCCCCCCTCTCCCTCCCCCTAGACCGCGACGCCTCTCCTCCCCCGTAGTGCACCCCTGGCACTGCCGCAGTGCGCGCGTGCAGCACGGTCTCGTAGCAAGGTGCGATCGCAGCGACTGCATTTCCTCGCATGGCATTGTGGCGGTCGCAGGCTATTTGCTATTCTGGTGTTCGCAGACTTGGTGCTCGCAAGCTGCTGTGGTGTTCACGGGCTAGCATGGCGTTCACAGGCTCATTGCCCGTTCTCGCGGACATGGTTCTGCGCTCGCAGGCTATTGTTGCACTTTCAGGGTCCTGCATTTTTTGTTTCGCACGCGCGCGGAGTTCTAAGGGTTTGGCAGGATAGCAGCAGTTGTGGTAGTGGTACTGATGGCTGAAGTAATGGCAACAGCAGTAGCAGTAGCAGTAGCATCAGCAGGGGGAGGAGGACAAGGAGGAGGAGGAGGGAGAGTGGGAGGGACGGGGTGGGCGTAATCATCATAATCATCGTCGTGTTCGTCTTGCGCTTTCGATTTCAGCTGAAGAATCGCGGGCCATTCCTCCTCTCTTTCCCGTCGTTGTCGGTGTCGTCCTCGTCCTTCCTGTGGCTTTCGGGCGGTTCTGAGTGTCCTCGTCGCCGCAGCCTCGCACAGCTCGCAAAACTAGCCAGGGTTGACCAAGGGCCAAAGTCAAGATGATTCTTTTGACTGGGTATTGGTCGGAGGATCGAGGTTCAAGGTTCAAGCTTCGCATCGCGGCCAACAGGGCGTTCACTCAAGAGTTTTGCGTCCTTCCGCCATGCGGTCGTCGCAAGTGCATTGAGTTGCTCACATGCGCGCCGCGGAGCTCGCAATCTATTGAGGCGCCGACAGAAATATTGTTGGGTTCTCACAGTTGTTCACCAGTAGCGTGCGTGCTTACATGCATCATTGTTGCCCGCCTCCTCCTCCGGGCCGAAAGGTGCCCAGACCCTTCCCAGAGCAGAACTCCACAACTGAAGTGTAATCAACGCAGGTGTTGTGGTGTACACAAGCGCTGTAGTGCACGCAGGAATTGTGGTGTACGCAGGCGCTCCGGTGAACGTGGCTGACGTGGTGCACGCAGGTGCCTTGGTGCACGCAAGTACTGGTGGTGCACGCAGGCACTGCGGTGTGCAGCGGCGCTGTGGTGCGCGCGGCTGCGGCGGTGCATCTTGTGGTGCGCGCTGTGGTGCATGCTGTGGTGCGCACAGGCGCTTGGTGTCATAACCACACGGCGGGAGGAGGTGGGGGGTGTTAGGTTATGCCCCCCGTCATCTCCGCGAATGAGAAGATGCTCTCGGCGTTAGGGGGAGATCGGCGCAGGGGGGAACGCATCGGCCCCACACCGCCCATTTATCGCCGACAGGGGCCCGATCGCCCATCCCGCGCAGGAGTTTGCAGATGCGCTATCGGGGGCACATCGGCGATGCATCGCCGATTCCAGGTCGATGCTCCCCCCACCATGAGTCAGTCACCCTTCTGGTCCCCCCTCAAGTGAGGAGAGAAGTGGACGAGAGGGGCTTTAATAAGGGAGGCTCCAGTGCAGTCACAGGGGATCGTTTGGGGATCGGTCCTCTTCCTCCCCCTCCACCCCCTCCTACTACCCCTCCTCGCCTTCCCCGTCTCCTCATCCTGGTTGTTTCGATCCTCTGCCTCCTCCTCCTCCTTCTCCTCATCCTCCTGCTCTTTCTCGTCCTCCTCCTCCTCCTCCTCCTCCTCCTCCTCCTCCTCCTCCTCCTCTTTTGGGTGTTATGACGATTAGGAGAAGGCTGACTGCGCTGGAGGAGGGAGGGGTGTGAATGAAACAGCAGCAACGAAGAGCAACAAGCGGTGTAAGCATGACGTTTCCGAAATCAGCGCGGCTGTCTTGTGTCGGCGTTGGGGTGGCGCCGCACATGGCGCAATCCCCCGTAATCCCCGCACCAGGGGAGGACGGCACAGCACCGACCCAAAACATCCGCGCAGATCTCTGACAATGTTTGCTCATGTGTGCTTTGTTCGTCGAGGGCCGGAGTAGGAAAGAGGTCGAAGATAGAAAACATCATTTCCCCTCGCATCGAGATCTTGGTCAGGACGCGCCCTGGGAGAGGTCAGGGGAGCAGCGGTGTCGTTTGTTTTGCTTGTTCCCCAAATGGGGAGCGAAGCGAAAGGAGCAGGAGTACGGTCGGGAACGGTTGTTTAGCGTGCCGCGCCCCTGGTTCTGGCCCACCACGCGTCGCGCGACACGCTGACTCCTCCAAGTCAGCCCATTCAAATCTGAAAAGAAAAGCAGATCACGTCGACAATCTGGAGTCGGCCCAATCGGAGTCGGAGTCCTAGCTATCTGCGTTTGCGCAGCACTGCAGTGCAGCGCTCCGCTGGGTAATTCAAATGATCGAGCGTCTGCGGAAACCGAATGCCATGCTCCGTGCTGGCACCGTTGAGTACAACTTATGCGCACCGCGCACCGCTTGCACTTGCAGCACCCCTCCGTGCGGCACGCGTCGCAGGAGTAACGTGCAACAGGGGCCACTGACCAACTTCGCGACGGGCGTGGATGGAAGTAGTGGTCCCTGTGGTCATTCTCCCCCAAGGGCAGCACGTTGGGCAAGTTCCGGCTGAAGTAGGCGCTGCAGTCCAGGACGTTGGGCGGGATGACGGAGCCACGGTCCTCCCTCCTGAAGAACTTAGCGATTGCGTTTGAGGGGGGATGATTCCGCCATCGGCAAAGCCGCTGAAATGATTGATGAACGAGGTCAAGGTCTGCTGCAGGTACTCGTTGTATTGGAAGTCCCGCTCATCGACATCGTTGACCCGAATGCGACCACCGTGCCTTGGACCAGCGTGCTGTCACTGGGCGGCTTGTGCACGCGCGCGTCGAAGACCCTCTTCTTATGATTATTTATGCAGCCTGACTTCGCGCCCTTGGTGACCACCTCCGCGCTCCTGGCGAAGCTCATGCCGCGCCAGAACTCCGACTTCAGCTTCTTCGACAGGGCCTCGCACACCCCGACGGCAGTGCGCGGAGGCCCAAGCGGACTGCATCTCTTGACCACGCGAATGCACGAACCCACACTTCTGCTGCGGAGCCTTGTCCTGGCACCATCTGCAACTGGTACGTTTCGTCATCGTGAGGCGGGCCCCGACCGTTTTTGCAAACAGCTCGGGCCAGAGCAGTATCACCTGGGGTACAGGGGCGTGACGGGCAGCAGCAAAGACAGCAGCTCACACTCTACGCCCTGCCCCACGGATACATTAGCCTGGCGAGAGGCCCAACCACGCCCAGATGTGACAAACGCAGGATGTGGCCCTCTCCCCATGAATATACGTATAGTGCACCGCGAGAGGCATGAACTGCGAGGGGGGCGTGCGGGGCCGCGCAGCGTGCGAGGGGTGCGCGGAAACATGTGGAGCGGGGGGGGGGGACAGGCGAACCCTGCCAATGTGCCCCCCTGTGCACGTGCCACTTGGCACGCGGTGTGGCGTGCCGATTGGGCGGGGAGGCGCGCGCGCGCGCGGGGCCTGGCCACGGCCGCGGGGGCCGTCGGCTGGCCACGACGCGTGCGCGGAGCGCGACGCGCGCGCGGACCTGGGGTCATCGGTGGCCCCCCCCCCGCGGGGCCACGAGACTTGAAACCTCCTCCTCCTCCTCCTCCTCCTCCTCCTCCTCCTCCTCCTCCTCCTCCTCCTCCTCCTCCTCCTCCTCCCAGGAGCGCCACGAAGAAGCCAAAGGGGGCCCGAGGGGGCCCCAGAGGGCCCCGAGACACCGCCCCCCCCCCCCGTGCAAACCCAAGGAACACGCCGCCCCGAGAAGGCCCACGGGGGGCCCGAGGCCCCTGCCCCTCCCACGAGAACGTTACGCATCCCCAGCCAGGGCCCACTGGGGCCGCCTCGTCCGTCCCAGATGAGGCCGCCTGGTCGGGCCGATCGGAACGGGGTGGGGGGGGGGAGGAAGTACGCGAAGAGGGGGGGAATGGGTGAAGGGGGCAGAGAGGGGCAGGGGAAGGGAGAGTGTGCAAAAAGAAGGAGGAGCAGAGAGAGCTGGGGTCGGACAGAGGGGAGGGCTGGAGATGGAGTGGGGGAAGGAGAGAAGATGTTGTTTGTCGAACGCGGCCGCACCACAAGTCGTTGCGACAAGCTTTGCCTGATGAAGCAATTGCGACCCCCCTGTGTTACCATTAACACCGAAGCGAAAACATCTAATTTGCGGGGGCGGATTTAGCGGAGCTATATCTTTAGCACCGCACCAGACCCCAGAGATGTTTGGGGGTTGATGTTATGAACAAATCATGACGTCGGAGGCTTGGGAACGGCACAATCGACGGCGACATCCGAACCTTACCTTCGCCGGTCCAGGATTCAGGCAACTCGATGGGCGGCGGCGGTAGGGTTCGGAGTTCGTCGGATACGTGGCGAAATCGGAATCCTGCTTCCGCTTCCCGTCGATTCAGGAGATTCGATGATTGGTGGGAGTAGGGTTCGGAAGTTGCCACCTGCTCGCGTCATGGACGAAATCACGAAGGAGGAGGAGGAGGAGGAGGAGGAGGAGGAGGAAGAGGAGGAGAAGGAGGAAGGGGGGAGGGGGAGGGGGATGGGGAGGGAGAGGGGGAGGAGGAGGAGGAGGAGGGGGAGGAGGAGGAGGAGGAGGAGGAGGAGGAGGAGGAGGAGGAGAAGGAGGAGGGGGAGGAGGAGGGGAGATGTTTGGCCGTTTTCTGCCTCGGGGTCCCTCGCTGGGCCCCAGGATCATCAGCAACTGCTCGGGGTGTAAAGCCAGCCTTGGGGAAAGGGTCGGGATTTCCGCAGGGGCCGTACACCTTATGCGATACTTAAGAAAACCTAAGTTTTCGGCCATACTGTCGATTATTCTTAACGTTTCAATGTAAATCCCAAGATTTGAATAGACATTCTGGGTTTTCATTCAGATTCTGAGACTATGAATTTCTTAACCCATGATTTCTAAAGCATTTCGCAGGGTGTATGAAAGAATATCAAGACATCGGATGCCGGGGCGTGGAGGAACTGTCGGACAGAATTGAGGCTCGAGGCTCAAGCCCAGTTTCGATTAGATTGAGGTCGCGCAGGGGGTCGATGATCGAGGATCGCAGGGGCTCGAGGGTAGAGGTCCGATCCATCTTTCCAGCTTGCGCATGGAGGTCAAGGCTGAGGTGTTTTGGCACGATCGACGTCTGGAGTCCATTTTCTTGGCCCCTGTGGGCCCGCGGAGTGCAGGTCTGGGATGGAAAGCCAGTCCTGCGGAATTTCCGCAGGACAGGGTTTCCATCCCGGATTTGCTCTCTGCCCGCTGGCTGTAGGGGTCCCAGCACAGCAGCAGGCGTGGCGCAGCGCCGTGGGGCTCGGCTGGCTGGGGCACCAAGCACATCGCCACGTGGATGCGTATCGTTGCAGCTCTTCAGCGTGCCCGATGTTCGATGCAATCGCGCGCAATCTTGAACAACGGTGCAGACGCCGCACTCGCCACTCGTTTGGGGAGCATGTCGCCGCTGGGCCACGCTTACAGGACCCAGTGCAGTCACCCAGAGGCTGCGCAGAGCTGGTCGCCGTGGAAAAATCGGCGGCTACAAAGGGTGTGGTTACGTCGGGGTGTGGTTTGAGATCTGCGTCGTTGGGGCTTTCGTCGGGCCTCCTCGGGGCGCGGCGGAGAACTCTGTCGAGATCCTCGCCCGCCACCCAGGGTGCCAGTTGCAAACCAGACCTTTTACAAACCACAGCCTTCGGAGACGTGGAACAAAAAGTCTCCAGCGGGTCTGATGTGGGCCGCCAGCCTCCGGCAGGCCAAACTCAGTCGTGCTATTCGCGTCCATCGCGGTAGTTGCCCGGACTGCATTTCGTGGGCACCGTCTGCGCATCCTCAGCACACATGTAGGCACCTGCCGGGTTGAGCTGTCGTCGGCGAGTTGTGGGGTCCTGCTGGGCAGTCTTGCACTTGGGGCTCCCTGAAGCCCAAGATAAGGGCTACGACATTGTGTGTTTGCTCTATTACCCGTGTGGGTTGATCGCACACGGGTAGGTGAGCGGAGGAGTTGGAGGTGGAGGAATGAGGGAGAGCAGGAGGTCAATAATATGATGCATACACAGGCGCGCACGACACTTCTGAGTGCTCAGAGTGGCCGAGGCCGCACTCGACTGCCAACAAAGAGAGACTGCTACGAAAGCCGATTGCAAATGCGAGAACACACGTTCAGTCGCGGTCCACTTTTTTATCATACGTGCCTGATGTCGTATTCTCCTTCTCTTCCTCACTCACCGCCGCCTCTCGGAAGGACAACGCATACGCCAAGGGACGCAACATCGATTTCTCCCAGCAGGCGTCCGAGGGAACGGAAGGTATTCTCATGATGTTGGCAGTGAGTTATGGGGGAGGGAATCTAGATCAGACGGGATCCCAGACAAGAGCTCTATATGTACATCTCCGAGGCTTCCCCGAACAGAGTGAAGTTCGACGCGGACGGGCTAGAGCTTCGCGAGGGTTTCAAAGCATCGACAGAGCCGCATTGCAGCAATGAGGGGGGGAGTTGTAGCATCGGTGATCCGATTTACTTTGTGCCAGCATATCAGGAATGTTCTCTCTCACCCAAATTGCTCTCAGGGCGATGCCTGTCTTCGGTGAGCTGTCAGTATGGATCTGTAGGACGGGTTGCTTCGGGGCTCTGGTCAAGGTGAGCGTCCGAATGGCACATTTGGGACAGAATGGCCCAGGGGGCTGGGACAGTTGTTGTTCTTGCCAGTCGTGATCGAGGAGATGCAGTAGAAGGGGCGAGGAGGAACGATTTCCAGCATGACGAGAATCAGGAGATGATGGTGGTGATGAAAATTCAGAATCATCATAAGGAGGAAGAGGAGGAGGAGGAGGAGGAGGAGGAGCCAAAGTAGGAGACATAATGAGGATGTGAAGCAGCAGCGGCTTCAAGAAGGCTTCCTGGGAGCATCGGGTTTCCTCCAAGAAGCCCCCTGCATTCTTAGGCGGCCGCATCCCCTCGCCCCACCCCGTTGCCGGCGCGCCGCCAACAGGGGGAGTAACGAGGAGGTCAAACAAGAAGAGGGGAGGATGAGGAGGAGGAGGAGGAATGGGATGAGGAGGAGGACCAGTGTAAACCCAAGAGTCATCAACGATGTTGGAGTAAACCCTACCTCTAAGCTCCCTCTTCATATGCCCCTACAACGGTTCATTTCCGTTGATGGAACTGCCTCGTTGGAAGACACCCGTTTGAAGACCCTGAACTATGCCAAAACATTGATCTCGGGATCCCAACGCCACGGATCAACCTGACTGTTGCGTCTTGACGGTCTTGAGTCGTACCAGAACGCCATTCCTAGGACTTCAACACAGAGAACCAACGTAACTGTTACACCCGCATAATCTTGAATCCGTCCAAAACACCAGTTCTGATACGTTGATGATGGGAGTCCGTAAATCTCTTGCAATGTTTAAGACGACTGTGCGCGGCGCTAAGACGAGAGCCACATTTTGAAAAGAACCGCCCTCAATTCGGCAAACTCTAGAAGATGTTTACAGCGAGCGTGCGCCGCGCTGGGGTGAGAGCCACATTTTGAAAACCACCCGCCCTCATCTGTGAAGCTCTTGCAAATGTTTAGAATGAATGTGCGCCGCGCTAAGGCGAGAGCCACATTTTGAAAACGGCCCGCCCTCCATGTGTGAAATTGTTGCCAATGGTTAAGCTTCAGCGTCATAAGTGGTGAGGAAATCCCAGGCGAAACGCCCGGCCCGCCCTAAAAACTGGCCTCGGGGTAAGACAGGGAACAGCTATTTTTTTTCTGAGGAAAATGAATGGAGAAGGAGTTTGAGTTTGAGTTTGAGTTTGAGTTTGAAGAGGAGGAGGAGGAGGAGGAGGAGGAGGAGGAGGAGGAGGAGGAGGAGGAGGAGGAGGAGGAGGAGGAGGTGGAGCTTGACGACGACGAGGAGGAGGCGCCAGGGTAGAATGAGGGGGGAGGTGAGGGGGAGAGCGAGAGGGAGCGGACCCAGACATCGGGTGTCTGGATTTTTTCCATGCGGGGCCCCATGAAGTCCCGACCCTTTCCCCAGGACCGGTCTTGGACGGTCCCGGGGTCTGGCGAGGGGTCCCAGAGGCCGAAGAAGGCCCCAAAGCTTTGCGACGCGATTTTGGCACGACGCGAGCACGTCCCCAGACCCATTCGCGCTGTGAAAAAACACGACGGGAGGTTCTTCGCTGTTTTCGGTTCCTGGGGTCTTTACCAGGCCCCGGGGCCGTCAAACAACGACGCGCTGGATGCAGAACCGGTCCCGGGGAAGGGGTCCCGACCTCTGGGAGTCGACGTTGTGAAAAAAATCACGGCGTCGGGGGTCAGGGTCACCCCAGCGAAGGGCCGCTCTTGCGCACAGCCGGTGCCCCGCCCCGAGTGTCGAGAGGCCTCGGCCGAGAGCGGCCGAAAGCCCCCGCGTCATGTCTTCTTCTCCACGGCGCGAGCGCGCAGAGGGGAGTCTAGAGGGGGAGGGGGGCAGGCTTCCTAGAAGCAGCCTCCCTCTAAGAAGCCTGCCCCCCTCCCCCCGCCCACTTTCGGGGGAGCGTAAGACCCGGGTTTGCCAGGACTCGGGTTCGCCATCGTTTTTTGACGACCGCGCCTCGGATTTTGACGAGGAGGAGTTTCGTGGGATGTTTGCAGCGGGAGGCCTCGTCAAAATGCAGGCTCGGCCTCGTCATTTTTTTGACGACCTCGTCGGGGATTTCCGAGTCCCCCGTACCCGGGTCTTACGTCTCCCCGAAAGAAGCCTGCCCCCCTCCCCCCGCCCACCTGTGCGCGCCGCCAAAAGGGCCGCTCCTGCGCGCAGAGCCGGGGCCCCGCTCCGAGGGGGGCGGCCCGGCGGCCAGGGGCCGGGGCTTGTGCACCTCGGGGGTCCGCGTCGACGCCGGAGCGCGGGCGGAGGGCGGCAGGTTCCCGCGTCGAGAGGCCTCGGCCGAGGAGGGCCAAATCGAAGAAGAGAAATCGCCATGAGCAGAAATTGTTGGCGCTCCGCGCGGATTTCTTGGATCGGCGCTGGGCCGGCTGCCCTTCTCTCCAAGGTGGCGGCGCGAGAGCGCGAGGGCGCGAAGCTAATTGCGCGTCGCGCATCGCGAGGTGCGGTGTGGGAAGTTAGGTGGCCGAGTTGCGTCGCGATGTTATTCACGACTCGACGGAGAATAAACGCATAAACATAGTTTCTCTGAGGTCTGCGCGGGTCTCTTGGATCGGCGCTGGGCCCCCCCTGACGGCGCCTCCGGCGCCGCCCCTGGCGCGCTCCGCGCGCCAGGTAGTGGGGTCCCGCATGGATCCAAGACTTCCGCGCGGACTGTTTACAGCTTCCATGAATTTATGCATGTGTATGTTTGGTGTTCTTCTAAACAACGACGCGCGCATGTTTGGTGATTGGCGTGCGCTTCGCCAAGAAACGGGTTCAACTGCCCGTAGCCATGGAAGAATCGGTGCTCCCGGCTCTTGGCTGGGACCTCTGTCCCCCACTGGAGCCTGCTAGCTCTGGAACCGCTGGGGAGAGTCAGGAAGGCCGAGAGGAGGCGAGGAAGAGAGAGGGGAGGAGATACAGTCGGCCTGGATTAGTAGGTCGACCCTGCCAGCTCAAGGGTACCCTTGTCCTGTGCCTCGTGACCCATGCTTTCTTGCATTCCTGTGGCACTGTGGCCCCCGGAAGGGTCTTGTGTCCTCTCGCGTGCCCTGTCCAATCAAGTCCGCCTGTAGCTGCGGAAAAGGAGGAGGAGCAGCAGCAGGAGCGCAAGACGGCACTCGCCCAGGCGGCGCGAGACTGGTACGCCGAGCAGATGGCGCCTTTCTACGCGCAGGGGGCGTGCACCCCCTAGTCTGCCGATCGGGAAGCGCGGCTCTGTTCACCCCCCGCCTTGGAGCCGGCTGGGGGTCTGAGGTGGCCCAGCCGGCAAGCATGAAGTGGGGTCGGTCATGCTTTTGCCTTTTTCGGTCTTGGGGGGCTGTTTTCGGGCACCGGGGACGTCAAAAACGGATTCGGGGTGAAAAACTGCACCAGGTGGACCCCCGGATAGATTTTTTGCAGATTGGTTTTGATCCTCCCGGTTGATTCTCTCGGGGCCAAACCAGCTTTGACCTCGTGGTCGCCTCCAACCCCCGCCCTCCTCCCGCCCCGAGCCTCCTCCATCAAGCAGTGGCGAGGCGTCTAGGCCTGCCTATAGGCCCACTAGAAGTTGTTCTGAGAACCTATTTTGGTTTGCGCTAGAATTCTTTGAACTTCTGGCTGAGACCGTCTTACATTAAGGGCCTTGCCTTCGAGGATAGAAGGAATTGTCATCTCTTCCGCGGCGGAAGGTCAGCGGAAGTAAAACGAGACCGCCTCTGCTGGCGGAAACTGGCGCGAAAGGGCGGTGGAAGGCGGCGGCAGAAAAAAAAAATGTGTCCCCAATAAATGAAAATGTTTGTGGGTTCAGGGTTTCCGAAATCCGCCACGTAGCTGCTGCCTCACGGAGACTGCAGCATATGGGGGCCAGTTCGGGGTCTGAGGTGGCCCAGCGCGCGGCCCGGCGAGCATGAAGGGCGGGCAGGTTCGAGGCTCTGGGTTCGGGGTATTTTTGTGCCTGCCTTTTTTCAGCTTTGTCGAGGCCCGGGACAGTCTTAAACGCGGATCCCAAATGGTGCAACATTGCACTAGATGGACCTGAGATGGGTCCTGGGACCGAGCTTGAGCGGATTTGGCCCCCCCTCCTGACAGATTGTCTAGGGTCCCAACCAGTTCAGACCCCCCAGCCGCCCCCAACTTGCACCACAGAGTTTGCACCACATAGACTGTATCACATATCTTGTACCACATAGACCGCACCACATAGCTTACACATCCAGGGTGCAATACCCCACTGTCTGGGGTCCACATTGGCCAAACGTGTAAGACTCAATGCTTCGCGGCAAAGTGGAGGATCCTATATACACTCGAGCACTGGGGGAGCGCTCGGCAAATTTGAAATTTCTTTCTGAGCCGAGCACTTTTTGCGAGAACGTATCAGAATTACTCGCAGCGCTTGTTTGCACATGGATCGTGATGATTATCTTCCCTTTCCATTTCACCTCATCGCGCGCGTCCGCCCTCGGTGCCTGTTGCCGTCCCCGTCATCTTAACTTGAGAGTTCTCTCGCATCTTGCCTCTTGTGGCATTGCGCCCTCGGCTATTTCCCTTCACATGCTGCAGCTGGCGTGAGGCACCCCCGTTCCCACGCTCGATCTTCAGGGGTGGAGCGTTGCAGCAAGATCTCGGAGCACCGCTTAGAGGCAATACTTCCTGTTTTCATCAGGTCCAGCAGATCGGTCACTAGCTCCCCATCCCGTTGCCACTACCCTTCCGATGAGTCTACCTCGATCCAATTCGTTCCACTGCTGGCGGCCGTTGGCATGACACGCGCTAAGGAGCTTCTGGTGGAACGACGAGGGCACCCGGGGGAGAGAAATGCATCCTACGACACGTGTCGACGTGTAGATACAGAGGTCGGTGAGGTGGGGTGGGAATGATCAGGCCAGGCTTGGAGCGTGAAATTGGGAAAGAAAGAATTGGATCAGGTGGGGAAACAATGACCCAAGCAAAGCGCCCTAACAGCAGCAAAGATGAAGAGGCTGGTTGAGGAGTAGGAGGTCGGCTAGTGAAAGTGTGCATTAATTGGGGCAGATTTCTGGGAAACTGACAGGCGGGACAGGGGCGAGAACACGGACATGTGCACCTTAGTGTGTTTGTGTACCAGGCATCGTTTCCGTCTGGACCATAGCCGGCATTGAGGCGAGAGCACGATCCCTCAGCAAAGTTTAAGGAAGTCTCAGGCGAAACGGTTGCCGGACCAGGCGGTCTAGGACTCCCCGTCCCCCATTGTGGGACTATTTCGTGTTTATGCTATTGGAACTTTCGAGCGAAACGCGATTCGGGAAGTAGGATGAGAGAGAGGGGTGTGCGTGTTTGTATAGCTTTTTGTATACACAAACATGTACACACGTAGCACCCCGCAAGTGCGGATAAGAGTGAGGGGGCGGGCGCGGGCGACGCGGGCGTCGAGCCTGCGGACCTCGTGGTCCCCACTTCCTTGTTGATGGCGTTCCGTCGGTTTTCTCGTGGCTCGGCTCGTCAAAATCCTTCTCTTCCTCCCTCTTCGTCGTCCGCCTGGTCCTGTCCCCCCTGGCTTACCCCCCGCCCCCCCCCTTGCCTCCCATGCTCCACATCCTCCTCTTCCTCCTCCTCCTCCTCCTCGCCCTCCTCCTTGTCATCCTCCTCCTCATCCTCCTCCTACTCCCCCTCGTCCTCGTCCTCCTCCCCCTCCTTCACTTGCACCTCCTCCTGCTCCTGCTCCTGCTCCTCCTCCGTATCCTCCTCCTCGTCCTCCACCATCCTCCCCCCATAGTCGTCCTATTCCTCCTCGTCCTCCTCCTGCTCTTCCTCCCTCTCCCGATCCTTCCCTCTCCTGCTTTACGTCCCCCTCCTCCTCCAACTGCTCCAATTTGCCCACCTTGGCGTCCTCCTCTCATTCATGAGAAGCGCCCTTCCTCGTTGTCCTCGTCGTCCTCCTCCTCCACTTCCTCCTCATTCTCCCCCTCCTCATCCTCACCCTCATCCTCGCACCTCTTCTTTGGCCTGCGCCTCCTCCTCCTCCTCGTCCTCTTCTTGCGCACCCTCCTTTCCTCCTCCTCCTCCTCCGCCTCCTAGCTCCTCCCCGGTGTCCTCGTCCTGCTCATCCTCCTCCCCCTCCTTCTCACACCTCGTGCCCCTCGCCCCCTTCCCTTTTGGAGGATAACAGCCACCATCTCTTGGATTCCACAATGTGGTTCCCCGTTTCTCTGACCAAGGCAACTCGCTTGGGCAACGTTGCTGGATGGGTTTGTGGGAATGCGCGGAATTTGAAAACGCAAATGAAGACATTGAGATTTCCCCTCATGCAGAATCCTCCGCCGGTACGGCAGTGGCGTGGTAAAGTGCTTGTGGGATATCTGGGAGGGCTCGAAGGAACCCTCCTGCGGAGGCCTCTTCTTCTCAGCTGCGGGCGCCTTGAGGCACCCTCCCATAAGCCCCTGGCCTGTGCACGGCAGCGGAATTGCCAGAGGCAGGTCGATAGGTGAAGTGCGCGCGCGCGGGCGCTCCCCCAAACCAATGCATGCCAGTCCGCCGACGGCGCAAATTAGCGCAACCTCAGAATCAGCGCGAGGTCGATTGCGGGTAGGACGTGGGAAGTGCGCGCAATGGCGCTCTCCCTCAAAACGAATACACCGCAGGCGCCGATTTTGGTATGGAAGTGCCCGCGATGGCGCTCTACCTTCCAAGCGTACGCACAAGAGCCCGCCGAAGGCGCCGATTGTCGTGGCATGGTGTGCGATGACTGTGGTGTGGGTGGCGGGGTGGGTGGCGGGGTGGATCGCGGGTCGCGGGTGGGTCGTGGATGTGTCGCGGGTGGGTCGCAGGACGCGGGTGGGTCGAGGGTGGGTCGCGGGGCGGATCGCGGGGTGGGTAGAGTGGTGGGTCGCGGGTCGCGGGGTGGGTCGCGGGTGGTTCGCGGGTGGGTCGCGGGTGGGTCGCGGGGTGAGTCGCGGGTCGCGGGTGGGTCGCGGGTGGGTCGCGGGTCGCGGGTGGGTCGCGGGTGGGTCGCAGGTGGATCGCGGCGCGGGTCGCGCGGGTGAGTTGCGGGGTGGGTCGCCGGGTGGGTCGCGGATGGGTCGCGGGTGGGCGTTGGGTGGGTCGCGGATGGGTCGCGGGGTGGGTCGCTGGATGCGTCGCGGGTGGGTGGCGGGTGGGCCGTGGGGTGGGTCGCGGGGTGTGTCGCGGGTGCGTCTCGGGTGGGTCGCGGGGTGTGTCGCTGGAGGGTCGCGGGGCGGGTCGCGGAGCGGGTCGCGGGTGGGACGACGCCAAACACCAACAAACAGTCATCAACAATCACAAGAACACTAGCAATAACAACAACAACACCAACAACAGCAAAAACGAGACATCCAACAGCAACAACAACAGCAACACCACCACCACCAAATAACAACAACACCACCACCAACAACATCAACAGCAACAACAATGAGTTTAATATTGTTCGTTGTTCATCTGTTCGCGTGTCATTCAACACGTATATCCCAAGCCCTCAGTGTCCGCCCTCTTCGTCTTCGATCGTGCCCCCTTGGGGGTATTTCGTCCTTATCTGCAACGTGTTTTTCGCGCAGCCCCTGTGGCATGGGAAGAGAACGGATGGAAAGAAGGGACGAGGGGGAAGGAGGATAATGGAGCACGGGAGAGAGTAGCAGAAGGGAGGCTAGGAGCAGAAAGCACGTTGCAGAACCAGGCGGGCAGATCGGGCGGATAGACCCTACCGGGCGGGTCGGGAAAAAGGCCCAGGCGGCCAGGTCGAGCAGGCGGGTTGCTGAAGCGTGCGTGCTGCATGACTCGCGAGGAGGTCTCGAGTGATAGCGCGATTTCCAAATACCTTGTGAGGAAATCCACAGCGAGAGCTTGATTCCTGAGTGTCGACGGCACGGCGTCTGAGTACATTGTGAGGAAGTCCCACACGAGAGCACGATTCCTGCATACATGGTGAGGAGGTCCCGCGCGAGCGCGCGGTTTGGGAATACACTGTGAGGAAGTATCAGGCAGGAGCCGCTTTTGTTGTAAACCAGGGGCCAACAACATAATCCTGATGTTCGAAACTTTCTTTGATAAGAAAAGAGGATGCGAGCCCCGGGAAGGGCACTTCAATGGAAACAGCACCATGTGCCCCAGAGGGGGGGCACCATTAATTACTGTTACGAAATGAGACCTCAACAACAGCAACAGCAGCAGCAACAACAACCACCACCACAACAACAATGATTTTACCCGCATGCGCGATGTTTCCACACGAAGCATGCGACCATCATGATAACCAGCCACATCATGGGGGACTCTTGTTCTATAGCGGGGTCCGTTATTCCCATCCCCAGATCTCCCGCCGAATGAGGTCTTGCAAACACCTCCTCCGAGGAATTTCAACAGATCCCGCCTCGAAAACACATGCCCGCGCCTTGCTGCGCCGATGCGAGACCGCCAGTGGAACCCCAACGAAGGGTAAAGCACAAGGAAGCATCGAACGACAGGATTGCCTTGGTGGGGATGGGGGCTGTCGGCAGTGGGGCAAGGACCTGGCCCTGAATAGAAAGGGAGGAAGTCTCGAGCAGGGCTGCTGTTGTTGCTGGGAGCGGCGCCTATGCTGAAGAGAGTAGGGCGCTAGTCCAGCGTAAAGCAAAACAAAGTCTCGAGCGGGAGCGCTGGTTTTGTTGGGACGGCGGCTTTTGGCGGCGAGGAGGAATACCTCCTTGAGTAAGAAAGGAGGAAGCATCGAGCGGGAACCGTGGTTTTGTCGGGACGGGGGGCTGTCGGCGGCGAGGAACAGCACCGTCCCAAGTAAAAAGGGAGGAAATCTCGAGACTTGTTGGGAGCGGCGCAAATTCAAAAGAGAGTAGGGCGCCAGTCCAGCGTAAAGCGGAAGGAAGTCTCGGGCGGGAGCGCTGGTTTTGTCGGGGCGGCAGTTTTCGGCGGCGAGGAGGAGCACCGCCTTGAGTAAAAAAGGGAGGAAGCCTCGAGCGGGAGCGTTATTGTTGTTGGAGGCGGCGCCGATGAGAGAAAGACTAGCGCGCCAGTCCAAGCTAAAACGGGAGGACGTCTCGAGCGGGAGCCTTGGTTTTGTTAGGACGGCGGCTTTCGGCGGTGAGCAAGAACACCAGCCCAGAGTAAAAAAGGAGGAAATCCTTGTTGTTGTTGTTGAACATTATTAATTCTAAAGAATAATTATTGTTGGGACCCCTGGTGCACGGCCCCCCTGCGCCGCCTAGGCCGCAGCTACATTTTCATCATTTTCGTGAGGAAGCCTCAGGTAATTCGATGTGATCAAGATCCGGTTGTTTTGTTCCCCCCCGCTTTCCCTTGCAAAAAACACTATAAAATGACATTTCTTGTTCTAATATAATCAAATTTCAAGAATCCCTTGCAAAAAATAAGGTAAAGTGGACATTCGCGCGCGCAAGACGAAATCCTTCCAAAAGCTTAGTGTTCGGAGCGATTTTAACATAAAAACATCAAAAAACCAATGGTTTTTCAACAAAAAAATGTCAAAATCTCATCCCGCGCGCTCTTGCGGATTCGTAGGAAACCAACACTTTTTAAACATTTCTGTCAAACGGGCTTTTGCGAGCAACTTTTTCGAACTTCTGCGACAACGGTTGCGCACCTGCCAGGGCCATCATCCCTGTCAAATAATACCATGCGGGACACATTCGTTTTTTCTTCGCGCGCGCACGCCGAAATCTCCAAAAACCATTGGGCTTCTTAAGAATTTTAGCACCGCGCATCATAAAATCACACGAATCGCACCGTAGGTCCTCGAAAAACACCTGCACGACTTTTCAAAATTTCTACCCGCGCGCGCTGTCCGAATCCTAAAAAAACCAATGGCTTTTCCAACATTTATGTTACATGAGCTCGCGCGAGCTACTTTCGCACGCTCTTTCTGTGGGTTAACAAGGCTTAACAACTTCTGTGGGTGTACGAACGTAGGCTTAACAACTTCTGTGGGTGTGTACTCCACGCCAGTGTAGTAGCCACGGTCGTCCGCAGGCCACGAAGTGAAGTGTCCGAACGTCATAGGGCGGGAAGCTGGGTGTGGGTGGTGGCGAAGAGTCGTGTGGATATTTGGTAGAGCTTGCACTGCCCCCCCACAAAGTGGGGGTATTGGCTGGCGTCGCATGAAAACCCTGGCACTGGTGAGAACACTGAGCGTTCGGGTAAAGTGATTGTTGTTGTTGTTGTTGTTGTTGTTGAACATTATTTATTCTAAAGAATAATTATTGTTGGGCCCCCTGGTGCGCGCCCCCCCTGCGCCGCCTAGGCCGCAGCTACATTTTCATCATTTTCGTGAGGAAGCCTCAGAAAAGAGGGTGTGTACAGGATCCGGTTGTTTTGTTGTAATCCGCTTTCCCTTGCAAAAAACAATAGAAAATGACATTTCTTGTTCTAATATAATCAAATTTCAAGAATCCCTTGCAAAAAATAAGGTAAAGTGGACATTCGCGCGCGCAAGACGAAATCCTTCCAAAACCTTAGTGTTCGCAGCGATTTTAACATAAAAACATCAAAAAACCAATGGTTTTTCAACAAAAAATTGTCAAAATCTCATCCCGCGCGCTCTTGCGGATTCGTAGGAAACCCAACACTTTTTAAACATTTCTGTCAAACGGGCTTTTGCGAGCAACTTTTTCGAACTTCTGCAACAACGGTTGCGCACCTGCCAGGGCCATCATCCCTGTCAAATAATACCATGCGGGACACATTCGTTTTTTCTTCGCGCGCGCACGCCGTCGTCGTCGGCCGCGGGGCCCTGAATAGTAGCCACGGTCGTCCGCATGCCACGAAGTGAAGTGTCCGAACGTCATAGGGCGGGAAGCTGGGTGTGGGTGGTGGCGAAGAGTCGTTTGGAAATTTGGTAGAGCTTGAACCGGCCCCCCCACAAAGTGGGGGTATTGCCCGCCTCCTATGAAAACCCTGGCACTGGTGAGAACGGAGTGTCCCCACGTGCTAGTAATTGTTGTTGTTGTTGTTGTTGTTGATGATGTTGTTGTTGGGGGGGCCGGTTTTCGCGGTCCCCCAAACCGCTCGAGCTTGAGCCTCACTTTCAATGACAATGTTGCCGGCGCCTCGGCGAGAGCGCCATGGCGCTTCTAAGTGGTCCAAGAATAACAATTGTTTAGCAGTTCTTGACGCTTCGCGTATCCCCACCAGCCCATCCTACACCAGGCACTCGAACGAAGAGCGCCGATGATCGGCAGCTGTTCTCCTCCCCCTCTTCCTCCTTCTCCTCCGCCTTCTCCTCCTCCTCCCTTCCTCCTCCTCCTCCTCCTCCTCCTCCGCCTCTTCCTCTTCCCTGGTGGCGTCTTGGAGGTATCTTCGAACGTTTTGGTGGGCTCTTGGGCCTCGCGGGCGGGCGGGCGGCGCTCCGCCCGCCCGCGCGCAGGGCGCAAGAGGAGAGTCCGAGACGTCTCTTGAGGCCCTCTTGGAGGACATCGATCGCAGAAGGGGGAAGCATTTTTTAGCGTCGCCCCCCCGGGGGGCACGATCCTCGTGAGGGGTGTCGAATTTTAGCCCTCCCAGGGGTCGTTCTTGGACGCTCTAACTACCCGCGGCCCCCCTTGTCCAGGTCAGTGGGGAGGGGGTAGGGGGAGGGGTAAACCCCTCCCCGAAGGGGAAGAAGGAGGGGTGGAAGAGGAAACGCTCTAAACCACCGACGCCCAGAGGGCCGGTGGGATTTACATTCAACGACAGCAGCAGCAACAACAACAACACACACCAACAATAACAGCAGCAACAACATTAACAACAACAACAGCAACAACAACAACAACATTCACAACAACAACACCAGCCGTGGACTTCCACTTCAGTCACGCACCCAAGGACATTTAATGACCGTTCGGCCCCCTCACTTCTTGATATTTACACTTAAAGATGTGTGCTATCATGGGTGCGTGCCTGAATTGGGCTTCCGCGGTGAGGATTATTGCCGTTGTTGCCGTCATCCTCGGCGGCGACCCGCCCGCGACCCACCCACGCGCGACCCACCTCGCGACCCACCTTGCGACCCGCCCGCGACCCACCCATGATCTACCCACACTGCTCTAACGAAATATCGGCGCTCGCGGCAGGCTCGTTGTGTAATGTGTAAGAGATCTGCGCCCGCGTCGGGCATCCACCACTGCACCTTCGAGCCTCGCAGGCTGCCGACGACACCCCCGCCCCCCTCACTCTTATCCGCAACTGCGGGCGCTGTGGCACGAGACGGGAGGAACAGAATACGACACCGGGGAGAGCAGCAGCGGGGCACGTTGTGAAAGAGCGACGACGCACTGTCCTCCTCCTCCTCCTCCTCCTCCTCCTCCTCGGAAGGGGGGGCGCTGCGCCGAGGGAAGCGCTCAGGCCGTCGTTGGAGGAGGAGGAGGAGGAGGAGGAGGAGGAGGAGGAGGAGGAGGAGGAGGAGGAGGAGGAAAGGAGGGGGAGGGGGAGGAGGAGGGAGAGGAGGAGGAGGACACTGTGATAGGGGCGCGGGAGAGAGAGAGAGAGAGAGAGATGGAGCCAGGAGGCGGCTGCCCCCTGGCCGACCCGAGCTCCCGGCCCTCGTCCCCGGGCATGTGTCTCTTTCCCTGACAGAGCCTTTCGCTGGAGGGTTCTCAGAGAGAGGTAACTCACTTTGACTGTCTTGAAGCTGTCCTTTCCGCTGCTCGTGCAAACAACACACCCTCCCACCCGCAACTTGGTCGCAAGACCTCTCTAGACCGTGACGGGCGGTGCTAAATTGTACTTGGCAGCGACACCGACGCTGACGACGACAGCGACAACGACGACGACGACGCCGGCGACGACTACGACGACGCCGACGGCGGCTCCGACGACTTCGACGACGACGACAACGACAACGACGACGACACCGATGGCGACGACGACGACGATGCCGACGCCGATGCCGACGACGACGACGAGGACAACGCCGACGACGACGCCGACGACGACGACGACAACGACGCCGACGACGACGAAGACGACGAAGACGACGACGTCGCCAACGAAGACGACGACGACGAGGGAGGAGGGAGGACGGCGACGACGCGAACGACGAAGAAGGAGGGAGGACGGCGACGCCGACGACGACAACGACGAGGGAGGAGGGAAGACGACGATGACGACGAAGACGACGACGACAGCGACAACGACGACGACGACGAAATAGGAGGGACGACGACGAGACGCCAACGACGGACGACGACGACGAGGGAGGAGGAAGGACGACCACGGCGACAACGACGACGGAAACGACGACGACGCCAAAGAGGACGACGACGACGACGAGGAAAGACAGAGGACAACGACAGCGACGACGACGACGACGAGGGAGGAGGGAGGACGGCGACGACGACGACGACGACGCAAGAGCGCGCGCGCACGCTCTTTTTGAACATCCGTGTTGTGAAACCTTGTGTGTTTGTTTGTTTCTTGGAAGCTCGAATTTGCAATCCTTCCGAAACCGCAGGTTTTTGAAGGATTTCGGCATGCGCGCGAGACGACGCGCGCGCGTGCACTCCTTCTAATTTTTTGCAGAGGATTCTCGCGACGGCATGCGCGCAAAGGCGCTCGAACGATTTCAACATGCGCGCGCGAAGCCCGTGTGGTAGTATTTTCTGAAATCTTGAAAAACCTATGGTTTTGTTCATATTTCGCAAGAGCGCGCGCGTAAGCTTTTGTAGAAATTCCGTGTTGCGAAACCCTGTGTTTTTGAACGTGTTTTGGAAACTCGATTTTGAAATCCCTTCGAAACCTAAGTTGTTTGAATTTCGGCATGCGCGCGCGACGACGCGCGCGTGCGCACTTCGTCTCTCTTTTTTTTGCAAGGGATGTTTGAAACTTATGGTTTTTGATAAACGAGTGTGCTCGCATAGTATTGGTTTTGCCAGGGAACCGAGGGGTGGTCGATACCGGTTGGGCTGGGATCGTATGAATTCACAGTTAGGATGGACGATGGGGCAGAATCATATGTAAATTGCAATGCGAAGAGGAGGGTCTTTAAGTCCGGGGGGGGAGGGTGGTAGAATTTTCTTCGGAAGGAGAATAGATGACCACAGCAGAGTCCCACAGGGGGGACGTGGAGCCCTAGACCGCCTGGTCCGGCAGCCGTGTCGCCTGAGGCGCCCTCACACTTCATGCAGGAACCGCGATCTCGCCCCAATGCCAGCTACATGTTTGGACGCTCCCTTCCAAACCAGCACCAAGGTGCACCTGGCCGTGCCCTCGCCCCTGCCATTAGGGTGCCCTGCTGGGGTAATTACGCCACGGACCACTTTTTTCACGGTTCTGGCCCCCCCCCCCGAAGTGGAAGGGAGACGCACGGAGAAAGAGGGAGCCATCCGCCAGAGCCCTAGATCTCTAAATGCTCCTAGGAGCGCAAGAAGATCCGACAGCGTCCAGGAAATCAATCCTCGTTTCTGCTCATCCTCATCCCGTCCCCTGCTCTTCCCTCTTGACCCTCATCCTCCGCCCTTCCTCCCCTCCCTTCCTCTTTCCTCCCCCTCCTCATCCCTCCTCCCCCTCCTCCTCTTCCTCCTCCTCCTCCTCCTCCTCTCCCTCCCTCCCTCCATCCCTCCCTCCCTCCCTCCTTCCCCTCCCTCCTCCCTCCCCTCCCTCCTCCCGCCCTCCCCCCTCATGTCCTGCCTGGCCCAGCTCCGCCCGCCTGGTTCTCCCTCGGCGGTGCTGCTGCCTGGCGAGAATCCACGGCGTCGGCCAGCAGCGACGGGCGAGATTGCGCGAGGGTAGGAGATGTGTTTTGCGAGTCACGCACGACCTCACGCTCGCTCAGGATCGAAGCCTATGCGTGTGCGCCTGTCTGAGCGCTCGAGACTACACCTCGGGTTCCTCAACACACGGACAGCTGAGCCCAAATACCAGCAGACTCGACGACGAGCAGCACCTGGAGGCAGAATTGTGTGACACAGTTTTGCCTCATTTGTCCTGGGAGTGGTCCTGAAGGGAATCGGAAGACACACCATGGAAAAACGTTCCTTTCGACACTTGGCATCCAGGGGCATACGGGCGAAAGCGGGGCGCGGGGTTGTAACCGACTGTTGAAGCCGATTGTCACTGCCCACCAAACCATCCTAACCCAACCCGAATGCCCCGATTTGCCTTTCATGTCTAGTGGGGGGGTCGGGGAGCATTGAAAACAAGCGAAGAAGCTCGTACCCCCCCCACCCGAAATTCGGGCCTAATTCGGGCCTTCGGGTTGGGTTGGGGTGGCCTGGTAGGTAGTCAGACTGGGGGTCTGAGGTGGCCCAGCATTGGTTCCGGTCTTCAGGAAGGGGGGGCAGGTTCGAGGTTCTGGGTTCGACACGGTTTTCAGCTTTTTTCGCCCTCTGGGGGCCGTTTTTTTGGGGGCCCCATCCCGCCGGACCATCAAGAACGGATCCGGGGTGAAAAATTGCACCAGATGGACCCCGGGAGAGATGTGGGGACCGATTTTGAGCGGATCTGCACTCATCCTCCCCTCTTGACGGATCTTCTTGGGGCCCAACCAGCGAGGACCCCTTGGCCCTCCACGTTGGAGGAGGGCCCAGGGGACGAGGGGCAGCTGGCAAGTGCTCGCTGATTCTCGAAAGTTGTCTCGCCTCGGAATGTTTTCCAGCAGCGGCGCCTCGCCCAGAATGTTGGGGGCGGGGGGGGGCAGAATCGCCCCGAACGGCCGCCAGAGGCTCCAGCTACGGCCCGAAAGCCATCAGGCGGGCCTGAGGATAAATCGCCCCAGAGCCTCCAGACCCACCAGCTTTCAGAGATCCCCGATCAAAAAGCACACAGACGCAAATAGTCGTCGATTGGAAGTGGAGGGGGAGACGCACATCCAGGGAGTGCGGAAAAGACGGGGAGTCTTGGGACTGTTGACCGTTTGTTTGTGTGCCCCTGGGTCCCTTCGGTATCCTCGTGTCCGCCTTTTGTCCTCAGCTTGCCTTCGCCTTGGCGGGGGTCCTGGGAGGGTCGCCGCGCGGGTGGAGGCCCAGGCGCGGGCCTGCCCACGATCCGGTCACTTCGATGCTGCTCGCGGGTGATGGCGCGCGGCTTCCATCGACTCGATCACGCCCCCCAGATGTCAGTGGCGGCCTGACCGACCCCCAGCAAACCACCCCCTTCGTGGCGTCCCCCTCGCCTCGCCCCAAGACGCACGTGTGCGGCCAGAGGGACGCTTGAAAGGCGAGGGTGACGTCACGAAAAGGGAGGGTTTGCTAGGGGTCGGCTAGGGGGAGAAGGAGGAGGAGGAGGAGGAGGAGGAGGAGGAGGAGGAGGAGGAGGAGGAGGAGAGGAGGAGGAGGAGGAGGGAGGAGGGGGAGGAGGAGGAGGGGGAGGAGGGAGGAGGAGGAGGAGGAGGAGGAGGAGGAGGAGGGAGGAGGAGGAGGAGGAGGAGGAGGAGGGGGGAGGAGGGGGGAGGAGGAGGAGGAGGAGGAGGAGGAGGGGAGGAGGAGGAGGGAGGAGGAGGAGGAGAAGGTTTGGGCTCCAAAGCCTGGTGACCACCGAGACACCTCAGATTGGTGTGGTCGCCAGGTGCAGCTCGAACCTCAGGCGTGCTCTTTGAGCCGCGCGCCTGGCTTCTGTTCTGTATCGAATCTCTTTCTCTGCACATTTCGTTGAAGACGACAGGCCGCCGTGAGAAGCCCGAGCCTGCCTGGCACCGCAGGCTTCGCCAGAGACGAGGCATTGCCAGGCTGCTCGTCCGACTTTCTGCTTCCAAGAAGATCTTGAAAGCGCACCACTCGTCCAACTTCGTTAAGAAGATGGCGACTCGCTCCGCAGGCCCGCTGCCAGGCCGCTCGTGGAACTGCGTCAATTGCTTTCGAGTTGTCAAAGGCCATCATTGGAAGTGCTTGTGCGGGCTCCACTTTGACAATAACTTCAATCGCGGTACAGGGCACCAGTGGCCAGTCCAGCCTGCTCGTCAGCCTGCTCGCCAGCCACGCAAGCCCAGCCAGCCGCGAAGGGACAAGGCCCTCCAGATACAGCAGCCCCAGAGGTCCAAGGCCCTCCGCACTTTCCTGGCGCGCATCGTGCCCATCACGCGCGCACAGATGGGTAACCCCGTCCAGCAGCCGTGGGCCACCATCTGGGAGGAGCCGCCGACCGACCCTGCCCAGATCAAGGACTACAAGAGCCGCATCTACAAGAAGATGGATGCGCTCGGTCAGCTCGCACTGGTCGCCAGGGATGCGGGCAAAGCCATTGATTCATTAGTTGCGGAGATCTCTTGCATGAAGCTCATGGCCCAGAGCACGGACAAAGCCAGCGTTCAACTCAGCAAACTCAAGTCGATGCGCGACACTGCCTGCGACAAGCTAAAGACCGTGCACGAGCAGAGGCACCGCCTGGCCGCGGAGGAGCAGGTCATCCAGCACGAGCTCGAGATGATCAACAACTCCATCCAGGAGGTCAAGGAGCTCGAGATCTACGAGCGCGAAGCCGAGGACGACGGAGGTGACGACATGGAGTGGATGGGCGCTGGCCTGCCCGAGGGCGCCTGGCCCGAGCAGGGCATGCCCCAGGCTGCGGCTTTCGGCGCCCCGCCTGGCGCCCCGCCCGGCGCCGCGGCCTTCGCCGCCCCGCCGCCGCCGCCGCCGCAGGCGGCTGGGCACGGGGGCCCCCCGCAGCCGGTGCCGCCTGGGCCCATGGGCCAGCCGCTCATGCAGCCCGCGCAGTTTGACCCCCTGGGCCGCCCCGCCCCGCCGCCGCCCCAGCAGGTCATAGGCCACGGTGTGCCGCCAGCCAACAAGGGCCTCGGCAAAGGACCAGGAGCCAACTTACCGCCGCCGCCGCCGCCGCAGCAGCAGAACCAGCCCGACCCCTTCCAGATGCAGATGATGGCCATGATGCAGAACTTTCAGTCACAGATGCTAAACATGGCTCAGAAGCAGGATGCCAATATTGCCCAGCCCGGCATGGCCATCACCGAGATCCAGGGCACCAAGATGACGACGACATCCAGCGCCAGTTTGCCCTCCAGGGCGGGGTTTACCAGGCAGGAGGAGGCGAGCGCACCGCCTCAGCCTGCCGCGCCCCCTGGTGCGCCCACGCCAGCCACGCCAGCAGCTTCGCCAACGCCCGTAGCAGCCACGCCGCCGCCAGCCCCAATGGAGGTGACGCCGCCGCCCCATGGCCGCTACCCTGGGTCGCCCACGCCGCCGAATGCTCAGCCCTCGCCCGTCAGCCATGGCCCCTGCACGGAAGGATCGCGCGGGCCCTGCCCAACACCGGTACCAGCCAGCGAGATGAAGCAGGAGCCCAAGGACGAGGAGCTCAAGGAGGTCAAGCGCGAGGACATGCAACAGGCCACCCAGGTGCTGCACCAGCCCCCGCTGTCGCCGACCCAGCCATTTCAGGCAGGGGATCCCCTGCAGGAGGACAGCCAAGTGACCGCGCCCCAGCATTCGGTCACTGCCAACCCGATAGACGTTGCCGATTCTCAGCCGACGCAGCTGACGGCTTCACAGATAGCCGAGGCGGTGCGCAACATCGAATCTGCCCACGGCGTTCCCGCGGGCCCGCCCGACGCCGATGCCGCCGTGCCCAGCCCCCCGCGCAAGATGCCGAAGGGAGGCAAAGGCGAGGTCGGGCCGTATTAGCCTCCAGCCCCAGTCATAGCAGCTCGCAGGCCGTGCAGCCAGCGAGCGCCCTCTCACCTCTACCTCACCTCATTCACCTCTATCGGTCGTCAAAGGTCGTCCAGTTATGCTCGTGCATATCCTCCTCCCCTCGATATGGAAATCTTAATTTTGTGATTTTCTCGAGCGAGAATGCCTCAACCCCGGTGTGCACTTGCTCCAGCTTTGAAGGGGCAGCGTCTGCCCCAGCCATCATTATCACTGATATTCGAAATTCAGGTGAAGATAGCCTTGCAAGGCAGCGTCGCCTCATTAGATTTCTTTCCTCTGGGCATGGGGAGGGAGAGGGTCGGGTTGGTCGACATCGTGTTGCCAGCAGCAGCATCTCTTGTCTTGCATCTTCCTCTTATCCAGCCTCTGCAACTAGACAGCTAGGCACGCCCCCAGGGACACAAGGGGATAGCCAAGCTAACACGCCTACCTGCCCCAGCCTTAGGCACCTCCAGAGCCAAGCCAGCAAGCTGGCTCGAACTAGAGGGCAGCGTCCGCGGCGTCCTGGGAATAGACACCTGCGTCACGCTTGCTCTCCAAGAAGCTTGAGCCTGCCGCCTTCACGAGGTTCGAGGAGGAGTTGGAGGTGGGGCAGGTTTGGGAGGAGGGAACACGTCATACGAGACGCGTTGCGGCCTGCCTGCGCGCCTGCTGTGGGAAACCATTCTAGCTGCACGGAGGCCGATGCCCTCGACAATGCCCGTCGCTGGCCTTGTGACCCTCTCGAATTATTGTTCTTTGCCGAGCTGACGCTCACTATGTTAACACCTGTTGGCACGATTGCTGAAAGGTTCCTCAGTCTTGACATCAGCGGTCTTATAACATTTACAGATGTCAAAAAAGCTCCGCTACCATTTGCATACACAGCCCTCGGTCGAATAGTCACCTCTCTACCCGCAGCCACTAATGCCAGCGTAGTCGCTCTTTGCGCGGCTCAGCAGCTCTGCAACTCGTTGTATCCTGTTAATTGTTGTTTCTCTTATATGTTTGTTTGCTGTGCTGATCTCCCCCTGGTCATGTCACTTTGTAGGGGGTCCGAAGCTCTCCAGGCGCACTCGTCCGAGATTGCCCCTGGCCCAGACCATCCCGCGGTATTAGTCCGGGACCCACCCCCCCTCACTCGGTTCTGTCTGCCTGGCATCCCCTCGGTCACCGAGCAGTTGAGCAGGGTCGCCTTCCCCCCGCCTGATCTGAACACCGCAGATTTGTCCGGCCTCCCCCAAGAAGCCCTGATGGCACTAGACCTCTGCCCCCCTCGGGAGGGGGAACGGGCCAAGTACCGCATCTTCTCAGATGGGTCAGCTAAAGATGCCGACGACGAGCTCGCGGCATGGGCCTTCATCATAGTCATGTCCGACTCCCGTGGCTTCTCTCATGCAGGCAGGTATGGAGGTAAGGTAGCAGATTCTTGCAGGACTATGCCGACCCACGCCCTAACCAGCACCGGCTCATAGTTTGCTGCTATCCTCTGGTCTATTATTCTGTTGCTTTGTCTCCCAGACACTCTCCCAGTGCATATTGAATCTGATTCGCTCAATGCAGTCCGAGCGTTGAACGGGCTTTCAGCGCCTCCAAGGGAGGACCCACTTGCGAGGCTCACGTGTTCGTTGTGGCTTGTGCTCTGTCAGCGCAGACATTCCGCCATCCCCCACGTCAAGGGGCATTCCGGTCAACCCTGGAACTCCTTGGTTGACTACGTTGCTCGTCACACCTTGCTAGGCGACCTGGCCCCCTCTTCCTTGCCGCTTGACATTATCGCCACCACTGACCACCATCTTGGCGTGGAGTGGGAGTGGGTTACCCAGCTGGGCCCTGCTCAGGCCTCTGCCTTTCCCAAGTGGGGATACATTGTCGAGACGCCTGTGCCATCCTGCTTGGCTGCGGAATGCCACATTAATGGCCTAACCTCGTTTAAAAACGTCAAAGCCTCTGGGGCCCTAGTTGCTCTTACCACCGTCCAATACAATGCTCGCTCCACGTCCACGCGCAGATGTCGGGGGGCCCTAGGCAAGGCCCGTCGGGCCCGCAACAAGGCCCTTCGCGTTCAATTTGGTGCTATCGGGGCCCACTTAGTAGGCATTCAAGAGGCCCGCAACCCTAAGGGCACTAGGTGCGCTGACGATTTTATTGTTTTTTCTTCGGGCTATGCCCAAGAGAGCGGGCAGGACGGTCTAGGGGTGGAGCTCTGGGTCAATCGTCGCAAGCCATATGCGACAGTCGGCAAGAAAGAGCTCGTCTTAGCACCCAGTCACGTTAAGGTCATGCACTCGTGCCCTCGCATCCTGGTGGCGAGGTTGTTGGCTCCTGCGCTACAGCTCATTGTCATGGTCGCTCATGCCCCCCATTCCAAGAAGCCCCTACCTATTCAGAAGGACTTCTGGGATCCTTTCGGAGACCTCTGCCAACGCTGGCGGCCCCAGCTTGTCTTCGTGGATGCCAACGCCCGTGTTGGATCGATAGCCTCGGGCGTTGTGGGCACAGCTGGTTTCGCTCAGAAGCAGGACGCCACTGGCGACATCCTGCACGAGAGAGCCCTTGAGGCATCTCTAGCCCTGGTCAATACCTTTCTGCCTGACCCTGAGAGTGGACACACGTTCACAGAGCTAGGGGGCACGCCCCATCGCATTGATTATGTCATGGCTGACCAGGCCACGCTTACCTTTGCCAGGAAGACGACAGTACTTTATTCGTTTGACAATTGCATGGCCATCAAAGATCACCATCATTTGCAGGTCGATTTCCAGTGGGGATGTGAACCCTACCGTGCCCGTATTCCTCGGTGCCCCAAACTTGACCCCAGGAAGATGACTGACGCCGACGACCGCGCCGCCTTTGCCACCCAGTTAGGACACTGCCTCTGGTTTCCTTGGGACCTGGATATCAACGATCACTTGGATGAGCTTTCCTCTGCCATGCTACGCTGTGCTAGTGCCTGCTTCGCTTATCCCGCCCGTGCGCCCAAACAACCGCACGTTGCCTCGCATGCGCTTGACCTCATCAGCTGGCGCCGAGGGGCCACCAGGGCCCTTCGCAAGTGGCACACGACCCTGAGCGCCTCACATGATTCGGGGGCCCCCTTAGACGCCGCGTCTCAGAGCGAATTACCCCCAGCCCAGCAACACGCCCGCTCTGTGGCGTTCTCCTTATTTCATTATGCCAAGCGTATCACAGCCGGTGACCTTGCGATTGCTCACGACGAGCGATTCACCGACTACATGAGGAAAGCGGCAGCTCCTCTCTTGTTTGCAGCCAAGCAGATTCGTCGTTTTCTCATCTCACCACATGCGTTTGCCGACGCAGTCATGAGCTTCTTAATAAGAAGCAAGTCGACCCTATCCAAGATTCCCCACGACGACAGGAATTGGTTTCTCGAGAAAACGGCCGACCAAATAACTATGTCTGTCGACGCCCGCATGCCCAAGGCCCAATGGAACCATGTTAACACTTTGCTCTCGGCTGGGGGGAGAAAAAAGGGGGCTTCGCGCGTTCAGGACGCACTGCCTATGATGGTAGCCCCCCTACCCAGGGTGAGATTGCAGAGGCCCAGCAGACGGGCTCTGTTGCGCCCGATCGTTTGCTTACGTCCCAGGCCGAAGTCGCTGAGCATATGCAGGCCCACTTCCAGGCCGTGGAGCTAGGACGCGCTGCCACCCTCGCCGAGGTGGTCCAAGCCATTAACGAGTTGCCTGCTCTCATGCGTGTGGAGGTTGACCGTGAGCCTAGGGTTCTCCCCTCTGCGGTGGATATAGAGCACGTCATACGGCACATCAGGGTCGGCAAGTCCCCTGGCCCTGACGGGGTCCCTGCTGATCTGTTCCGCGCTGCCCCCCGCGCCCTCGCTTCTGCCCTGTGTCCTCTGCTGTCCAAGATTGCCCTTGCTGCTAGGGAACCCATAGTATTCAAGATGGGGGAGGTCACCTTCTTCTACAAAGGCTCGGGGCCCCCCCAGGTTGCCAAGGCTCAGCGCAACATCACTATGGCAAACACTATCTGCAAACTATACCATCGCCATATACGCTCTCTGGCCCTTGACTTCTTTGCCATGTGCTTGCTTGATGAGCAGTGCGGGGGGGTTGCCCACAAAGGCCCTGAGATGGCCGTGCACGGCCTGCATCTAGCCAGCATTGCCGCGCACAAGCGTAAGTTTTCTACCCTCATCCTCTCCTTGGACTTGGTTGACGCCTTTTATAGCGCCATCAAACAATTTGCGCTGTCACTGCCGGGCGAGGAAGAAAAATTGGAGGACGCTTTACAGCAGGTCCAGCTCCCCCCCATCCTACTCGAGGGTGCCAAGGTCATGCTGGCAGCCAGCAAGCCGCTGGAAGCTCACGTCCCGTCTGCTCACCTGCTGGCACTCATCCAGGAGTCTCAGAGAGGCACGTTCTGGCAAGTTCGCAATGCCCAAGGATATGTCCTCCCAGGGGGGGGGCACCAGGCCGGGGGCCATTTTAGCTACCGATTTTTTCAATTTGGTCTTCAGGTCCGTCTTGCTAAAAATCCGCGATGCCATTCGTGAGCTGTCGGCCTCAGTAAGGGGCGTCTTTGACCAGCCTGACCCACTCTGCTCGTCTCAAAGCGATTGGGATAATGCCCAGCCCGATCTCTCCTTCGTCGACGACCTCACAGTCACCTTGTTTGTAAAATGGGCAAAGGATATGCCCACGGTGGCACTGGCCCTCGCTGAGGCAGTATACGTGTCTTGTTTATCTCTAGGGCTTCGCCCCAATGCCGCCAAGACTAAGATACTTGCGTTTTTGCGTGGCGCGGGGTCTCGCGGGGTTCCAGGTTTCTCTTTTGGGGCCGCTGATGTTAAGTCTGAGCGCTGGGGTTTTGCCTTCCCGATCGTCAAGGTTCACAAAGTTCTGGGCGTTCAAATCGCCTCGTCTGGCAGCATGGCCCCTGAGGTCACCGCCCGCTGCGCCAAGGCCCGTGCCGCCCTCAGGCCCATCAAGGCCACCATCGGCCCGAGAGAGGGCCTCTCATTGCGATCCAAAGTGCTTTATTATGAGGCCTTGTCTTCGTCGGTCCTGCATTATGCAGTGGCTATTTGGCCCACCATTACAGTCACCCAAGCTCGACATATGTGCACGGCGCACATGGCGGTATACCGAGCAGCGTTGAATCTTTCAGGTACCAACAACGCCAATGATCATGCTCTTTCCGCTCAGGTCTTGTTCGATACTCAGAGATTCCCGCAAGCTATTGTCATGACCATCGCGAGGCTCCGCTACCTTGCACGCATGCTCACCCATGCCCCCCCGCTCATTCGTGTGCTAGTAGATATCACATGGGATGATCCCCGAGGCTGGGCGCATCAGCTACAGGCTGACTATGATTGGCTCTTGTTCCACACTGACCCTGCCCGTCGCCCTACCGACACCACGTCTATTGGGCTGATCCGTTTTGTCCTGGCTAATCCCCGTGCCTACCGCTCCCTTATTTCTTCAGCCATCTGTCATGCTAAGCCATATGTCCAGGACGACATGCACAGAGCTATATGGGAGAGAGAGCTCCGGATTACCGCTCGGGGGGCCCCTCTCTGTGACGCGCCCCCGCTGGTCCCTCTGCTTAAGTGCCCCCACTGCACTCACGCCGCAGTCTGTGAGCAGGCCCTTTTGGCACATATGGGGAAATTTCACAAAACGCCCGAGGCCCCGACGGCCATCGCAGTAGGTTCTGTTTGCCAAATGTGCCTGAAACAGTTCAGTGACGTAGCCAGACTCACTCAGCACCTTCGTAATGCCCCCACTTGTCGCGTTTCCTGGAGCAGGTCAGGCTGCGCAGCAGGTCCAGCTCACCAAGGCGAGCTGGCCCAGGCGCGCGATGAAGCTCGCCGGGTCGCAGCCGACAACCGATCGAAGGGGAGGCCGGCCAACTTTGCTTCATCCCCCCCCGTCCAGCTCGAGGGGCCACCAGTTGGACCTCGGATCGCTGTCTCGCGCCAGCAGGTCAAGCTAGAGGCCCCAGTGCTCCAGGTCCTTCCTCCCCCTTTGCTTCCTGACCCCTCTGCCTTCTCCCCGAGGCCCCTGCCCATTCGGCCTGTTAAGTGCATCCTTCACCTGTTCTCAGGATTCAGGCGCGAGCGAGACTTCCAGTGGCATTTAGAAGCTATGCTGTTGGAGATCCCCACTAACGTTATTGTGCTAAGTATCGATGTTGCTAACCATGCGACGCACGGCGATCTCACCGCCCCTGCCACGATACGATTGTGGTCCCTTATGCTGCGCTCTGGGCGCGTCGCTGGAATTCTCGCTGGCCCGCCGTGCGAGACATGGCCCTCGGCGCGCTACCTGCCTGTCCCCGAGTGCGCCCCTGGGGGGAGGAAGCCACCCCGCCCCCTGCGCTCCGCCCAGCACTTGTGGGGACTAGGCCACCTCAATGCCAGAGAGTGCGAGCAGGTGCGCCTTGGAAACATTCTCCTACGCACCACTATCCGCTTCTTGTTCGAGGCCTGGACTTTCGGGATCCCAGCTCTTATGGAGCACCCCTCCCATAACACCCGCGTTCCTGAGGCTCCCAGCTCCTGGTTGCTCCCCCAGCTCCGCAGGCTCGAGGGTCTCCCTGGTGTTAAGGCTCACCACATCCACCAGTGCATGTTCGGGGGCCAGGGACTGAAACCCACCACGCTCCTTGCGGTTCACTTGCCGGCTATGGGGGCCATCTTGGAGGCCAAGCAAGGCCGTGGGAGGTGCACTCACGCGAGGCCACATAGGGGGTTCTGGGGGGTAGGCAGCGATGGGCTCTGGCGTACTGCTCACCTCAAGACTTACCCGAGTCGCCTGTGCCTGTTCTTGGCCGCCAGTTTCCTCGAGGAGACACGCTCTAGGTTCCCCGAACTGTGCCTGGGTCCTGGCCGCCCTCCTCCCTTGTCCCCTGCTGCTGTCAGGCCACCACTTGCGTGGACCCTCAACGACGAACGAGCGTTAAGGGCTCTGGTGGACCTCGGCGATCCATGTGACGGGTGGAGTGCGCCGACAGGGTTACGGCAGTTCTCGGCACCGTGGGACCCTTACTTGGTCCAGGGCATCAGTATGGATTGTATGTTGCATCGGACGGCCACGGATCCCGACATGTGACGTGCACCGGCCCTCTCTTCTCTTCTTGCCATTTGTTTCCACTTGTTGAGTTGCAGAGCTGCTTGCCCTTGCGCCAGCAGCGTTGTGTGCCAGTGAAGGGCTCTTCGTGAAGGGACGCCGAGCCCACCCACAGGCTCCGCAGGGCGCGCCGCCCCCTCGGCAGTAACGACAGAGTGTGCTGGGCGGTCCTCGCCCAGCTGCGCCTCAGGCAGTAACTGGTTTCACTTCGTGGGGGAAGGCTCTTCTTTTCCATTTCTATATTATTCCCTTTTTCCATTCTTAAGTGTCCATCAGCTTTAAGTGATAGTACCCCTGCTTGCACTTACAGGTGCAGGCCGCGCCGAGAGCGCTTGGCAGCTCAGTCCACCTTCGCGGTTTGCTGCTGCTGCCTGCTGTCATTCTTCACCCAGCGTTCTTCTCGACCTTTCTCTCACCATCATTGGCTTCGACTCTCCGCCATTCGACCGAACCGAACCGAACCGAGGAGGAGGAGGAGGCCGCGCCCGACAATCTCCTTTCCGTGCCGGCGCGGCCCAGTCCGACGCACGCTGCGATCCGACCCGATTTCCCGACACGAGGGTGGCCGACCTTGCCCTGCACCTCTTCCTCCTCCTCCTCCTCCTCCTCCTCCTCCTCCTCCTCCTCCCCCCCTCCTCCGCCTCCTCCTCCTCCCCCTCCTCCTCCCAGGCTACGTCGACTCCCCTCCTCCTCCTCCTCCTCCTCCCCTCCTCCTCTCCTCCTCTTCGTCCTCCTCCTCCTCTTCCTCCTCCTCCTTCTCCTCCTCCTCCTCCTCCATTCCTCTTCCTTATAGAGAACTTTTCCCTTTCGCACCCCGAGGCCAGTTTTGAGGGCGGGCCGGGCGTTTCGCCTGAGGCTTCCTCACCATTTATGACCCACCATAGATGGAGGACGGGTCGCTTTCAAGATGTGGCTCTCGCCATGGCGCCGCGCACATTCATTTTCAAAATGTGCAAGAGCTTCGCGGATTGGGGGCGGGTGATTTTCAAAATGTGGCTCTCGCCTTAGCGTCGCGCACCTTCTTTTGAAACGTGTTCAAGAGTTTCACGGATTGAGGGCGGGTCGTTTTCAAAATGTGGCTCTCGCCCCAGCGCCGCGCACATTCCTGTGAAACATTTGCAAGAGTTTCGCGGATTGAGGGCGGGTCGTTTTCAAAATGCGTTTCTCGCTTAAGCGCCGCGCACATTCGTTAAAACATGCAGGAGCTTCACATATTGAGGGCGGGTCGTTTTCAACATGTGGTTCTCGCCTTAGCGCCGCGCACATTATTTTGAAAATTGCAAGAGGTTCACGGATTGAGGGCGGGTCGTTTTCAAAATGTGATTCTCGCTTTCCGCGCGCATTCGTTTGACAACAATTACAAGAATTGCACTGGCTCCCATGACCCACGCACCAGAAATTGTGTTTGGGAAGGGTTTTGGATTATGCCGGCGCAGCAGTTATGTTGATTCGCTGTGTTGAAGCCCCAAGAATGGAGTTCTGGCGCGATTCTGGATCGTCAAGACGCATCAGTCAGGTTGATACGTGGCGTCGAAATCCCCAGAACAATGTTTTGGCACACTTCAGGATCTTCAAACTGTTGCCTTCCAACGAGGCAGTTCCCTCAATGGCAATGAACCGTTGTAGGGGCCTACGAAGAGGGAGCTTGGAGGGAGGGTTAATTCCAAAATCGTTGATGACTCTTGGGTTTCCACTGGTCCTCCTCCTCCTCGTCCTCCTCCTCGTCCTCCTCCTCCTCCTCCTCCTCCTCCTCCTCCTCCTCCTCTTATCGCCCAGCGGCACACCACGTAACGTATGCCGTCCCGACCGATCCTGTCCCGCATTCTCCCCTCCCTCGGCCCCAGAGGCCTCTTGGAAACCGCCTGGGGTGCCTCTCGGCCGGGCCTCTTGGGAGCCGATTGGAGCCTCCTGGTGTCCTGGGTCCTGGGGGCGTCTTGGGGCCTCTTGGAGGAATACGGGTGCCTCCTGGGGTCATCCCTCGGCCTCGCTGCCCTTCCGTCTTGGGCGCTTTGCCGGCTCAGCTGCCCTGATACGCCCGCTTTGAAACGCAACACATGCCGTGTTCAAAACGTCCGTGTTATCAAGCTGCGTGTTGGTTCAACGTGGTGGCCCACGTCGTGGCAAACGTATCGCGCCAAACGTACGTTTTCAATCTCCGAGTTGAGCTCCGTGTCAACACGCTACGGGCTTGCGTGTTGCGCATCGAGGCGGCTAAAGTTGCCGGAGCTGGGGGCGTCGACGCCCGCTGCGATCCGACCCGATTTCCCGACACGAGGGTGGCCGACCTTGCCCTGCACCTCTTCCTCCTCCTCCTCCTCCTCCTCCTCCTCCTCCTCCTCCTCCTCCTCCTCCTCCTCCTCCCCCTCCTCCTCCTCCTCCTCCTCCCCCTCCTCCTCCCAGGCTACGTCGACTCCCCCTCCTCCTCCTCCTCCTCCTCCTCCTCCTCCTCCTCCTCCTCCTCCTCCTCCTCCTCCTCCTCCTCCTCTTCGTCCTCCTCCTCCTCTTCCTCCTCCTTCTCCTCCTCCTCCTCCTCCATTCCTCTTCCTTATAGAGAACTTTTCCCTTTCGCACCCCGAGGCCAGTTTTGAGGGCGGGCCGGGCGTTTCGCCTGAGGCTTCCTCACCATTTATGACCCACCATAGATGGAGGACGGGTCGCTTTCAAGATGTGGCTCTCGCCATGGCGCCGCGCACATTCGTTTTCAAAATGTGCAAGAGCTTCGCGGATTGGGGGCGGGTGATTTTCAAAATGTGGCTCTCGCCTTAGCGTCGCGCACCTTCTTTTGAAACATGTTCAAGAGTTTCACGGATTGAGGGCGGGTCGTTTTCAAAATGTGGCTCTCGCCCCAGCGCCGCGCACATTCCTGTGAAACATTTGCAAGAATTTCGCGGATTGAGGGCGGGTCGTTTTCAAAATACGTTTCTCGCTTAAGCGCCGCGCACATTCGTTAAAACATGCAAGAGTTTCACATATTGAGGGCGGGTCGTTTTCAAAATGTGGTTCTCGCCTTAGCGCCGCGCACATTATTTTGAAAATTGCAAGAGGTTCACGGATTGAGGGCGGGTCGTTTTCAAAATGTGATTCTCGCTTTCCGCGCGCATTCGTTTGACAACAATTACAAGAATTGCACTGGCTCCCATGACCCACGCACCAGAAATTGTGTTTGGGAAGGGTTCAGGATTATGCCGGCGCAGCAGTTATGTTGATTCGCTGTGTTGAAGCCCCAAGAATGGAGTTCTGGCGCGATTCTGGATCGTCAAGACGCATCAGTCAGGTTGATACGTGGCGTCGAAATCCCCAGAACAATGTTTTGGCACACTTCAGGATCTTCAAACTGTTGCCTTCCAACGATGCAGTTCCCTCAATGGCAATGAACCGTTGTAGGGGCCTACGAAGAGGGAGCTTGGAGGGAGGGTTAATTCCAAAATCGTTGATGACTCTTGGGTTTCCACTGGTCCTCCTCCTCCTCGTCCTCCTCCTCGTCCTCCTCCTCCTCCTCCTCCTCCTCCTCCTCTTATCGCCCAGCGGCACACCACGTAACGTATGCCGTCCCGACCGATCCTGTCCCGCATTCTCCCCTCCCTCGGCCCCAGAGGCCTCTTGGAAACCGCCTGGGGTGCCTCTCGGCCGGGCCTCTTGGGAGCCGATTGGAGCCTCCTGGTGTCCTGGGTCCTGGGGGCGTCTTGGGGCCTCTTGGAGGAATACGGGTGCCTCCTGGGGTCATCCCTCGGCCTCGCTGCCCTTCCGTCTTGGGCGCTTTGCCGGCTCAGCTGCCCTGATACGCCCGCTTTGAAACGCAACACATGCCGTGTTCAAAACGTCCGTGTTATCAAGCTGCGTGTTGGTTCAACGTGGTGGCCCACGTCGTGGCAAACGTATCGCGCCAAACGTACGTTTTCAATCTCCGAGTTGAGCTCCGTGTCAACACGCTACGGGCTTGCGTGTTGCGCATCGAGGCGGCTAAAGTTGCCGGAGCTGGGGGCGTCGACGCCCGCTGCCAGCTCCGCGCGGTCGGTGGAGAGCGTCACAGGGCGCGTGACGGCTCCTGCACCGTACCCCTCGCCGAGGCCCACCCATTTCGGTTCGGTCGATCCGATTCGGTGTCGGGATCGCCCGGCTACGGCCGGCAATTCTTGGTGAGCGTGTCGCGCCGCAGGTTCTGGCCCAACACGCTGCGGCGCGACACGCTATCCATGTCGCGGTCCCCAGGCGTCAAATCACGAGCTTTCCCGCGCCTCCCGCCCCGTGGAGCGGAGCGACACGCTATCCGCTTGCAAGGTATAGCGTGTCATTGGGGCCGCCGCGGCGACACTAAGCAATAGTTCCCGTCCGTAGATCCGATCCTTCCCTGCGACCCATGCGGGCACGGCACAGTTGTACATCCGGGCGCAGCCGCCCCGATTCGGAGTCGACACCGAGCCGATGCGGCCCGATCGGACGTTCGCGTCGACCCGACCCGGCTTCGCCATTCGATGCTGGTTGATCCTGCCCTCGCCGGGGCCCTCGTCTGGGGCGAGCACCGCGCGCCACCTCTGAACCCCCGAGTCCCGAGCCAGCCGCGCCCCCTTTGCATTGACGGGGTTGGTCACGGACGTTTCGCAGCGGTGTCCGCCAGGGGAGGCCAAACCTGTAACACCATGGCAAGCGTACAGTGTGTTCGCGCCGTGGCGGCGAGGCGGCGACGCCGGTGGGGGCGGTCAAGGTTGAACGCCGCCAGTGGCCCAGAGTCGGTCCTCATCGAACGACCCGTGCTGTCGGAAAGCCTCGATCATCCAAGGATTGAACGATCCGCGCGGTGTCGGAAACCGGCGCGCCGGTCGTCGCTGAGTGAACCCACCGTGCCCTGGAGAGGCGGCCGCAGGGCCCACCTGGGGAATCTCAGAGGCTGCGTTTGCGGGCACGTTCGACGCTGAAACTTTCCCCTCTGCGGCACCTCACTGGGGGTGCGTCGCCCTGGGAGGACGCTTGGACCCCCCCTCAAGTCTGCCGCGCCTTCCGGCTGTGCAAGCCGTGGCATGGGGGCGCTTGGCCACAGTCACGATGTTGCAAGAAGGACCTGTTCGGGCTCCGGACGGGCTCTGTTTTTCGGGCCGTTGGATAGACCCATGTCGGGGAACCCAATCGTGGCCGAGGCTCGCCGTGGCCAGCCCCTTCGCCCCTCATCCATCGTTCCTTCCTGTGGGACGATGACTGTCGAGCCAGGCCGAGGTTTCCATGGCTGGCGGCGGGCGGGCTCGGGCAGGCGAGACCGACTACTTCACCAACCACTGGTGGAACACGGCGGAGGCCCGCCCCGAGCGCCGCCCCCGCACGCGCGGCGAGGCACGAGGGAGCGCGCGCAGGGTCGGGGAGCAGGGCGCCGCTTGGAGCAGCCGGGCGAGGTAGCTCCAGGGCCAGGCATGCTCGCGTCGTGGCCAAAGTCACGGCGGACAGTGTTTGGCAGTCTTCGGCCTTCGGGGGGGGGCTGCATCGGGCTTCTGGACTGTCGAATGAACGGCTCGGGATGAGCCGCCGGCCCTGGGGAAAGGGCCGGGACTTCCGGGGACCCCGTGTGGAACAAATCACAGCATCGGGTCCACGTTTGGTTCTGGGAGGGAGGGGCTCAGTGTTTCTCGAGGTTCCCCAAACAGGATCCGAGTTGATGGGGTCGAAGGATCGCGCCGCAATGCCGATGCATCGGCGATGCGGCTCGATGTGGAGCTCCACTTGACCCATGCTGACGTCGCCCATTCATCGCCAGCGTCACCGGGGCATCACCGATGCATCGGGGATGTGGCGCGATCCTCCGACCCCATCTGCTCGGGCCCCGTCTGGGAGGACTCCAGCAGCGCGGACGCAGAGATGGACGGAGCTGCCGCTGGGAAGCTCGTGCGCCGTGAGGGCGTCACGCGCTGCAGGTTGAGCGGGCCTGCACCGTGGTTGCGTCAGCTGGGTTTTGTGGGGGCGCGTCGCCCCCCGGAGGCACGGCGCCGTGGAGCCCTGGGTGGCGCACGGGGAGGTGCCCAGCTGGGACACGACGACGTCGTCGACGACGCAATTTACGACGACAGCGACGACGATGATAACGACGAGGCCGACGAGGCCGACGTCGACGACGCAGCCGACGACGGCGATGTTGACGACGAGGGCAACGATGGCGACGGAGTCTGCTGGTGAATCAGGGGAGGAAAAACGAGACGGGAGAGAGAGAGAGAGAGAGAGACGGGGAGAGAGACAGAGAGAGAGAGAGAGACGCGAGAGGGAGAGGGAGAGAGAGATAGGGCGAGCCATCGTTGGGAATGGTGGTCGAGGGTGAGGAGGAGCGCGGTTTGTCTCCGGGGGAAGCGAGAGTGTGTCCGCGCGTCCTCCTCCAGGCCGTTGCCCGCAGGACGACCCCAAGCTGCGTGCCTTTACGCTCGACCGCTTGGCCATCGGACCAGTGCGTTTGACTGTCAGGACGGCTCGGTCCAGGGCTGGACCTAAACGCCGTGTTGCTGGACTTCGGCTGTGTTATGTTTTTCGGTTTGGGAGTCAGGTGCAGGAAAACAGGTAGAGCAAAACAACAAGCAAAACGAGACCAAAACGAAAAACAACGCCTAGATCCAGCCCTGGCTCGGTCTTATTCATTTGTGTACGCGGTGCTAGTGCCACTCGACTTGGGGCCCTGTAAGGGGCCTGGCCAGCAAGTATGCCGTGCAGCCTTTTCGCGCTGCGCAGCATGGGTGGGAAGCCCTTTGTAAAGTCAGGCACCCCATTATCGCAGTCAGCTCGAGAATGTGAGCGCTGAAGCTTGCAATCCCGTGCAGCGCTCCAAAACAGTGTTGTTGCAGCCACAGCCGCCGCGCCTCTCTCCGCTGCGGCGTGCTAGTGCCTGCCGAGCCAGGGATCGTTTGTTGAAGGCGCTGGGGCGTGGCGGCCAAGAGTCCCTCGCCGTCGGCCTCGGAGGCTCCTCCTGCCCCCCTCCTCCATACAGTGGAGGCCCATGCCAAGAGACACCCTGCTTGCCTCCAGGGTGCCCTGGGTTCCTTGGGTTTCGATGGTTTTGCGATGGAAAGCGTGACGCCCCCGCGCCGAAAATCGATGGCCGTCCCGGGGTCTCAGGGTCGGGTTTCTTGTGGAAGGTTTCTTGTGGACTGGCCTCCACCGTATCAGCTCTCCCTCCGCCTGTTCCCCGTCGGCGCCTGCCTCATTGCCCCGCCCTCCTCCCCCCCTCGTCGCCGACGCTGGGGGCTTGGGGCCTTTCTGCGCACCCCTCTGGAAGAGGGCGGCAGAGGGGAGGGACCGAGGGCGGACCTCGAGGGCAAGGATTTCATCTCGGCGGCGAGCCCGAGGGGGAACGTGAGAAGGGGCGGGCCTTTCAGAAGGCTCGGAGGTCCCGAAGCCTTCTGAGAAGTTGTTCTGTACGCCTTTTTCGAAGACAAAGCCCCGCCGCCTTCTGAGAAGGCCTTCTCCTTCTCGCTTACCCCCCTCGCTCGCCGCCGGTAACAACGATCACAACGCTCGCTATCGCTGTGATCGTTGCTGTCGTTGTTCTCATTCTCGTTGTCGGGGGTGCGGCCGCGGCCAGAGTGCCCGCAGAAGTCTCGGAGCGGAGCGAGGGCGGCTCTGCTGGCGGAGGCCATGCGGAAGCTTGCGGAGATCGAATCAGGGCCCTCTAGACCCAGACCCCTTCGAGTCATGAAAAAAATGCGACAGCTGGTCTTTCACTATTGTCGTTTTCCGGGGGCCATCATATTGGGCATCGGGGCCGTCCAAGAACAATTCAGGATGAAGAAAAATGGGTCCCGGGGAAATGGTCGAGACCTCTGGGGTCCACGCAGTGAAAAAAACAAGCATGACTTCGGGGGGCTGGGAACCAGGACGTTGCTAATCAGGACTTTGAGAGTTCCACGCGGCGGAGAGACCGGAGACTGGAGAGTGTTTCGGCCCACGGCTGCATTGTTCTCGGGCGCGCCGGAGTCTGGGTTTTCCCAAGTCCCCGTCTGGAAGGCCCTGATACAAGCGCACTGGGCGGACGGATGTTCTGTGTATGGTGTAAGACCCGCGTCCCGCTGGGCCATTCATACATATATACATATATATACGGCATACATACAGAGAGACAGAGAGATATACGTTTCAATATATGTATCGCTTGTATAGGGTGCAAATAGAGATGCACACCTGCACTTGTACTTGCGCATGCAAACGTCGTGCTCCGAATCCTAGGCAGGTTTGCCCAGGAACCACGCGAGAGGTCAGCATCAGTGACAGGTTAAGCGGAGAGAAAGCTTGCTTCGCAAGATGGGATCAATCCTGACATTCTCGGGGTGTCTGGAGCTGGCCATGCACATAAACACGACGACCTCCGCTAACGGTGGGAGAGGAGAAGGAACGGGTGTATTTGTTTGCTGCGTATAGCTTGCCCCTTGAGGTCCACTTTCGATCCAGTTCGGTATCGATATCGATTATGGCTGGTCCGATCCGGTTCGATTCTTGTATTCCACTTGCATGGCACTGTTGTGCGTCTTGGCGCGGCCGATCCGATCCAAGCCCTACCCCGTGCCGATGCAGCCCGATCTGACGCACACGTCCATCCTGCCCGCTTTCCCGATTCGATGCTGACTGATGCTGCGACTTTCACCTCGTAGGTGCAGGCCCTGGCGTCGGTGGACGCCAGCAAGCGCTTCTACTCCCTCAACCGCGCGTGGACGCCGGGCATGGCCCGCCTAGGCGAGCGCACGGCTTTCGGTTATGCTGCCGCCGCCCTGGGAGCTCCGCCCGAGTTCGTGAGCTGTGCCAAGCAGCTGGATGCGCACGACGTGGCGACGTGGCGGGCTGGGGCGAGGGCCTCGCCTGTCAGTGGAAGTGAAACGGCGGCGGGTCCGACGGAGGAAGGTCGGTGGAAGGCGGCGGAAGTGACAGTGAGACGTCGACATGTGTGCATCCAGGGCAGTCGGGGGTGGACAGAACCCCCACCCTGGCACGTCGATGAGTGAATTGTCCGTTTACGGTTCTCGAGAGGTTGCCGCGGCCGTCATTTTCCAGGCTTGAGCCCGCCAGGTTTGGGCCCGAGGTCGTTTTCACTAAACCACGTTTTGCCAAAGGGGGTTTTGTCCATCCCCGAGGTAGTCGGCGCTGATTATATGTGGCAGCATGTCCTTGTAGCGCTTAGCCCTTGCATTGCCAGGCAATTATGCCCTCCGCACGTGCGTTTGTCTGGCAAGTGGCCTCCGCGTGTTCGGCATGTGGACGCTGCATTTGTTTCCAGCTTCCAAGTTGTTATCCAGGGGTGGTTGTGGCTGGGGCATCCCCACCCATCGGTGGGAAGCACCTCCCCAGTAATCAACAGATGGAAGCAGACTGCAAACTTGGCGCGTGCGGGCGTGCGGGTGCAGCGCTTGCCGGCAATAAGAGGCCGGTGTCTCCCAGCGACTCTCCCGGGAAAGGCTTTCGAATCGCACGCGATGAGTTATCTTACGACATCCATACAGGCTTCAGGGAAATGACGCAGTGTATCACCAAGGCTGGCCTTACCAAGTCTGTCCGTGCATCCTTGCGTCTTCGGCCATTGCCTGACCATAGATCCAGGAGTTGCTGACCCGATACCGCTGCAAGGAATTACACGTCGACGTCTTATGGTCCTGCACCCTTACCTGGCGTCCCTATGATGGAGTACAGTCGGTTCCTTGTTCTATGCTCGTCTGGTCGGACAATGCAATTACAGCGTAATTGAGCAATCAAGCATGAAGTTGCACGTGTGGTATGGACGGTGTCGTGGCAGCGGGCTTGGGCCAGGGAGCGTCATTGGTGTATTCGGCGCCATGGGGCCACAGCAGCAATGGAGCATGTGATTTTGTTCCTTCTTTATCCTCCTGTTGCCCCCGCTTCCCATAAGGTCGAAGTTCCGATGTAGGGGTCCTCTACTTCGGCGCGCTGTCCTGCCAATTGCTCGCTGCTTCCGCTGTGAAATTCTCAGCGTCATCCCGGAAGTGCGTGGGCACTAACGAAACAAGCTCGGCAAAAAAAAACACGCGCCAGGGGCTGCTGCCTGGACAGGGGACATCATGGCGACGTGGGAGGACAGAGCTCGTTTCATCCGCAAGCATATGCTGCTTCGCGTTCTTCTGCTCGTCCTCTTGCTCTCTCTCTTTCCGACGTCCTTTCCTGCGCACCCATCTTGTTCCCTCCTCACCATCATGATCGTAGTCATCATCATCATCAGCAGCAGCATCAGCATCATCGCCACCACCAGCAGACTCATCATCACAATCAACAGCAACATCATGATTAGCATCATCAGCATCGTCGCCATCATCACCATCATCATCACCATCATCATCACCATCATCATCAGCAGCATCATCATCACCATCTTCATCAGCAGCATCTTCATCGCCATCATCACCATCCGTGTCATCATCGTCACCATTACCATCGCCGTCATCGCCAGCAGCATCGCCATCATTATCATCACCATCATCAGCAGCATCATCATAATCATCATCATCGTCCTTACCAACAGCAGCAACATCAGCATCAGCATCAGCAGCAGCATCATCATCATCATAATCACCCGTGGCATCAGCATCGTCATCACCAGCAGCATCATCGTCACCCTGGTAACTCATAGTTTTCCTCTGGATTGATCCCTCCCCCTGCTCTTCCATACCATGTCCTCCATCCCCCTACCCCTCATGCTCCCTGGCTCTCGGCTCTTCCCGCCTCTCCCTCGTTCTGTTCCTCGCCCCCCCCCCCAACGCCCCCCCTTCCTGCCCCTGCTGCTGCTGCTGCTGCTGCTGCTGCTGCTGCTGCTGCTGCTCCTCCCTGCTCATGCTGCTGCTGCTGCTGCTGGCCTCGGGGGCACGGGTCCAGCGTTCTGTCGAGGACGCTTGCGGCGAACCACCGCTGCACCTTGCCTCTTGGAAACGCCCCTGCGGCCAAACGCTGGGGACAAATTCTGGCCTGCGGGATCGGCCGAGACCCCCATAGGAACCTCCTCCTCCTCCTCTTCCTCTTCCTCCTCCTCCTCCTCCTCCTCCTCCTTCTCCTCCCCCCCCCCCCCCCTCCTCCTCCTCCTCCTCTCCTCCCCTCCTTCTCCTCCTCCTCCTCATCCTCCTCCCCATCTTTCTCCTCTCCTCCTCCCCCTCCTCCTCTTCATCCTCCTCCTCTCCTTCTCCTCCTCCTCCTCCACCTCCTCCTCCCCCTCCTCCCCCCCTCCTCCCTCCTCCTCCTCCCCCTCCTCCTCCTCTTCCTCCTCCTCCTCCTTCTCCTCTTCCTCCTCTTTTTCCTCTCCTCCTCCTCCTCCTTGCAACAAGGTTTAAGCCATTGCCAGCATCCGTCTAACGAGGACCATCAATGCGTTGGCCTCTTCGGGCCTTCCTGGAGGCCCCCTGGGAGGCCTCCTGGACCCTCCAGGGAGCCTCTTGGGAACTATTGAGGCCATCATGGGGGGGCAGATCGGCCTGTCTTGGAGACATCGTGGGACCACCTTGGGCCCTCTTGGGGCCACCGTAGCCGTCTTGCAAACCATCTCGGCAGTGTTGGAAGCCACCCTGAGGCCGTCTGGAGCGGGACGATCGACACCTTGGGAAGTTGACGAGTCTCGATAGGGCGAAATGGCCCATGGAGTACACCTCCTTTGGGTGGCTGACGCGATCGGCCGATGCCCCGCTGGGAACCTCTAGAAAGAGCCACAGCCTCTTACAAGTCTGACACGCCGTGCACCCCTGTGGCAAACCACCGAGAGCGACGGATCGCAGGCGCATGCGGCGAATCACCGCAGCCCCGTGCATTGCAGGAGTGTGGCCAAACGTTTGGGCAACATTGGGCCACGCTATTGGACCATGCGCTCCCCCAGCCGTTGAGGACGCCCTTCGGGGGACACCTGGGGGATGAAGAAGAGAATGAAGAGAGGGATGAGAAAGGAGGATGAGGAGAAGGATCAGGAAACCTCTTGAGAGCTTCTTGGGTCATTATTGGCGCCTCCTCAGAGCTTCCTGGGAGCCTCTTGGACGCTTCTTGGGGGCCTCCTTGGGACTCGTTGGGGCCTTTGGGGGCTTCTTGGGGGCCGTCTTGCGGCGTTCCTGGCCCGTTTGACGCCGTCGGAAGCCGTCTCGGGAGCCCTTGTGCCGTCTTGGGGCCTTTTTGGGACGATCCAGGGTTGTCTAGAAGGGCATCTTGGGCGTCTTGGAGGCCTCGTGGGGCCGTCTTGGGGAGGCCATCTTGGGAGCCTCTCGGGCCGTCCTGGGGCCATCTTGGAGGCCAGGATGATCTCGGAGGCCTCTTGGGCCATCTTGGGCAATCGGAAGGCCGCTGTGAAGCAAATGCCAAATCTTCCAACAATTATATGAAAATCAAGGATTTGGGCATCGTCGGGCCTTCCTCTGGGTCCTCTTGGAGGACTCCTGACGCAACTTGAGCCCATCTTAGGCCGTCTTGAGTGCATCTTGCGCCGGCATTCGATATCTTTCGGCCATCTTGGGCTCTTTCGGGGCATGATTGGCCTTCTTCGAGGCGTCTTGGGGCCATCTTGAGGGCCATCTTGACCAGCGATATGACCGAGGAGAGGCGGGTGTTGAAAAGTGTTCCTGGTGGCCAGCGGATTGGGCCGACGCCCCAGTTGAGTTCTTTTTCAGAAGAGAACCAAAACCTCTCAGACGTGCGGCACGCCGTGCACCATCGTGGCGAGCCACAGGGGGCGGCGGAAGTAATTAAGGGCACTCGGCCCATCTTGCCGCCGTGCCCCGATCGTAGGTAAGAGGCCTCCTGGTCGAGCAGTGGCGAAGCGTCCTGGCTTGCCCGTAGGCCCACCAACTAATAATCTAAGAACCTTGTGTGGTCTGCGCGGTATGTCCTGAGAACATGTCTGGCTGAGACTGTCTTGTTTTAGTACATCGGGTCTATGTTCTAAGAACACTGGTTTTGCTCTTAGAGCATTTCTGGGTTCGAAGAATTTCTCGTGGTAGGACAAAAGGAATGCCAGGACGGTCGGTCCCTCCTCAATTTGGCTGCTTGTGGGTATCTGTTGAGCGGGCCTCGCGAAAGCCTCTTGGAGGCGGTTTTTGATGTGTTTTGGGGGCCTCTTCGGGATTTCTTGGGGCCTGATTTGGGCTTCCTTGAGCTTCAAAGGCGGCTTCTTGGGGGCCTGCTTGCTGTCTCGGTCGTCTTGAGGCGGAGGGCTCGATATGTCGATTCGTGTTCTCCCTGCTCTTGGGTCCCTCTTGGGGCCGTCTTGGGGCCCCCTTGGGCCGTCTGGGGGCCCTCTTAGGGGCCTCTTGGGCCGTCTTCAGCCGCTTGGGCCGTCTTCAGGTGATCTCGGGGGCCTCTTGTCTTGGAGTGTCTTGGAGCGTCGAGAGCCGGGAAGCTGTCTTGGGGGCCTCTCTGGGCCGACTTGGAGCCATTTCGGGGGGCACTTCAAAGCCGTGGGAAGCCATCCTGGGCGTCTTGAAGGTCTCCTGGGCCCTCTTGGGGCCGTCTTGGGGGCATCTTGGGCCGTCAGGGGCGTCAGGGGACAATCTCGGAGGCCTCTTGAGCGCTCTTGGGTTCATCTGGGTAGCCTCTGAGGCCGTCGTGGGCCGTCGGAAGGCTGAGAAGGAGCAGACGCCCAAATCCATCAAAAGTCACCGGACAATACGTCATTGAGGAGCCTTTGAGTGCCCTCTTGAGGCGTTTTGGAGGCCACTTTGGCCGTCTGGAGGCCACCTTGTGCGTCTGAGAGGCATAGTTCGGCCACTCGGAGCCCTCTTGGACAGTTTTGGAGCCCTCTTGGCCCCGCCTTGGGTCACGTCTGGCTAGTTGTCTGCACGTCTTGGCCCGCCTTGGGGCACGCCTCGGGAGCGCGGATCTTTGCTCCGCTGTTCTAAGGGATCGTGGCTTCGGGAGCGCAGAACACCCAGAAATCTGGAGAACGTGATTCGGGTAGGGGAGAACGGCGATTTGAGGCCGAACGGTGTCGCACACTTTTTTCGACGGCGGCGAGGCAGAGTTGACTGCACAAGCGATAGAGCTAGACGGAGGCACCGAAAAGCCAATTGGCCAGCATACAAAAGTGGGAAGAGGGCACAGCGGGCGGCCGCGGGGGGGGGAGAAGAAGAAAAGGCCGTTCGGAGGTGGAAGAGTTCTCCGGACGGTGTCGCGCACATCTCCTGAAACTTGAAACAGTGCTGGCTCAGGAACTGTTCAGTTCTATGCTACGAAAGCGGGTGGCTGGCAAATCACTGTCACCGAGTTGCTGAGCTCCTGGTGTGAATGCAACGTTGCGGCCTGCAGCAGGCTGGTGGTGAAGGCTCAGCTGCACAGCCGCTGCAGCCCAGGCCTCGCAGCCCGATGCCCCCCCTCAAGGGGGGGGGGGACAGGCGGATCTGCCTGCGCCCTGGCAGGCACGAGGCTGCACCGACTGTCTCGTGTTGCGCTGCGCTGCGCTCCATTTCGCTGCGCTTCGTTGCAGGCATCAACTTTCGGAGCTCTGCTCGGAGTTCTTGGATCGGCGCCGGGTCCCTCTGACGGGACCTCCGGCGCCGCCCCTGGCGCGCTCCCCGCGCCAGGAAGGGGGGCCCATCGCCGATCCAAGAAGTCCGCGCGGAGTTCTGAAAGTTTATGTTTACGCCAACCCTTCTTCCTCGAACCGTAAATGTAGCGCACTGCGCTGTACACTTTTGCTTTCGCCATATCCACTTTAGGGTATCAATGTTGCGCTGCGCTGCTGCGTGATATGTTTTGTCATCTGATGCTGTAATTTGCTGTACTGCATTGCTCTTGCTGCCAGACGTGCTGCGCCATGCATTGCTTCATTGTGTTGGGGCACCAGTGATTATTCGATTGTGTGTTGAGTGTGGG
>CAUYUJ010015005.1:349126-421626 GCA_963575745.1 Prorocentrum cordatum | reverse complement strand
CAGCCTGGCTTCGCTTCACAGACTGGCCGCACCTGTTACGCGACGGTCTTGTTCTCTGCCGCCAAGTGCGCAACCTATAGCGCAAGCGATAGGAGACGGTTAGACTCTCGGCCGCCAAGGGCGCAACTTATGGCGCAATCGATCGGAGGCACTTATATTTTCGGCCGCCGAGGGCGCAACCTACGGCGCAGCCGATCGGAGACGGTTTTATTTTCGGCCGCCGAGGGCGCAACCTATGGCGCAACCGATCGGAGACGGTTATATTCTCAGCCGCCGAGGGCGCAATTGACGGCGCAAACGAGGCGCCGAGGCGCAGCCTATGGCGCAATCGACAGGACACGGTTTTATTCTCGGCCGCCGAGGGCGCAACCCTTGGCGCAACCGGTAGGAAATGGGTGTATTCTCGGCCGCCGAGGGCACAACCTATGGCGTAAACGATAGGAGACGTTTTTTTTTTTTTGCTCAGCCGCCGAGGGCGCAACCTATGGCGCAACCGAAAGAAGAAGGTTGTATTATCAGCCGCCTAGGGCGCAACCTATGGCACAACCTAACGGCATTCGAATGCGTGCGGGGCTACGCCCGATGTATGTTCGCCGTTTGGGCTGGCAGTGGGGCCCAAGCGGCGAGCGTGTGATGTTGTGTTAATTCTCTATCTTTCTCTCTTTCTCTCTCTCTCTCTCTCCCCATCCTCCAGCCCACAGGTGGCTTCGGTGGCAACACCACTAGCTTCCTGCTGTCGCGGTGGATGCAGGTGGGCGCCTTCATGCCCCAGATGAGGACTCGATCAAGCGATCCCTCCAAGTATCGTTTGGTCGTTCTCATCCAGTTGGGGCCTGGGGGTGGTGCAGCTGGTGCCGCGCTCACGCGATGTCTAGGACAGACCCTGCGCTTTGGGCGTTCGTGGTTGGGGAATAGAGTTTGACTGGGCTCGAGATTGTGAGGAGAATTGCGTGGTGGTCTCGTGTCGATAGGTCATACATTATGTGATTGGGCTCGCGCGTGAGAATGCGACTGGATGGAGGGGGCTTTTAACTAAGTTGGCAGCGCGGTGGGTAACCCTCAACGCGGGTGTTCATTCATGTTGGTAGTCGTTGCGGTTATATAAGTTTCAGAGTGCCCAGAAAGAGAGAGAGAGAGAGGCCACACGTGTAGCATCGTTGATCTGTGGGGACGTGCCGCTGATGCAGGTGTGGCATCTCCAGATGGCGTTTGAGAGCGCATCTGGCAGCGTCATCATTGGGGGGCCGAGTAGGGTAGAACTCTTGGTGAATCATTGGGGTGACGCGGTCAGCGTGAGAGAAGCGTGCGGCATTGGGAAGCGATCTGCGGTGGATCTTATGTAGTTGTTTTCGCGTGCTGCACGTAGGCATGCTGCGTTAAAGGCATGGGCAACAGAACGTCGAATCGCCTCGGCAAGATGATGGGGCGCGGTGGTCTCGACAAAGTTTTCGCTCAATGGCGTCAACGGGGGAGTGTGGCGGAGCGTTCCCGTCACTTCAGCGGCGAGCGCAGCACGATCTACGTGGCTGAGTGTTGCAGGCGACGAGCTGAGGTGCGGAAGAGGGGAGTGATTGGGCGTGACCCTGCTGGTCAGGGCTTTGCCTCCTCTGAGCGCGGGGCGTGAGCGTCGCTGCTGCAGCTGCGTCCGTCAGAGGAGAAGGCACGTCAGCGATGCAAGGCAAAGAGCTGGAGCCGTTTTGTCAACGTTGGCACCATAGTCTTCGTGAAGGAGGGGGGCGGGTGCAGGAGGAGTGATACTGAGAGCAGCTGCGAGCCGCTATGAGAAGACACTCCTTCACCGGCGCTGACCTGCGCTCGCATAGGCCCAGGGTCCCCAGGCCACAGATCCGGCGGTATCCATGGGTTTGGTGACGTGTGCATGCGAAGACGACGACGACGGCGACGTCGACGACGACGCTGACGAGCACGACGGCGACGACGACGGCGACGACGACGGCGACGACGGCGACGGCGACGTCAACGACGACGGCGAGGACGACGACGACGACGACGACGGTGACGACGACGAAGACGACGGCGACGACGACGACGACGACGGCGACGACCACGAAAACGACGACCACGAAGACGACGACGACGAGGACGACGACGGCCACGACGTCGACGACGACGACGACGACAACCACGACGGCGACCACGACGACTTCGAGCATGACAACGACGACTACCTTACCTTGACGATGACGACGACGATGACGACGACGGTGATGGCAGTGACGACGACGACGACGACGACGGTGACGAAGACGACGACGAAGACGACGACGGCGACGGCGGCGACGACGGCGACGACGACGACGACGACGACGACAACGGCGGCGGCGGTGACGACAACGACAACGACGACGACGACGACAACGACGACGACGACGACGACGGCGACGACGACGACGATGACGACGACGACGACGACGGCGACGGCGACGACGACGGAAAGCGTGGGGGGCATGCGACGTCACGCGAAGAATACTTACATTTGAGGTCCGCGCCCGTCAATAATATTCCGATGCTGAGGGCCGAGGAAAGAGGGTTACAAGAGATGTTGTCGTCGTCGTCTTCGTCCTGGTCATTGTCGCCGCGTCGCCGCCGTTGGCGCTGCCAGCCGCCGCCGCCGCCGGCGCCAGCGCCGGCGCGCCAGCGCTGGTGCTGGGGGCGGTGTGGGGTTCGGGGAGGGAGGGGGGGAGGGGGGAGGGGAGTCCCCCTGGTTCTGTCCGACGGCGCCGGATGTTCGGAAGGGGGGGGGCCCGGTTCAAACGCGCCGCCGAATGTTCCCTCGAAGATAAAGAACCACTTCTAGAAACGTAGGTTTCTGTTCTGGGGACACTGTCTTGATGAAGCCTGACGCATGCGGGCCTCTCTTGGGCTCGGAGGTGGCCTGGGTGGGAGTCGCCCATGACCCCGTTCCTCCGCTTGCCCCGCGCACTTGGGTCTGCCCCGGAACCAGCGCTGGTGGCCAACAAGGGCGGCGTGTTCGTACGAGTCTCTGTCAGGCAGGGAGTCGCGGCCACCGTGCCCTGGCCCAATTGCCCACCGCGACAAACCAATGCCCTGTGCGCACGAGCACGCTCGACCCACGCGGTTTCAAGGCAGCACGGTCGACGATTGTTTCTCGAAGGCGGAGATTGTTTGCCAACGCAAAAGATGCCCAATCCATCGTGAGATCGTGGAACCTCGCTCGGGTGAGGTTTCAGCAGGCAGTTGGATCATCCACCGACCGTGGCTCTTCAGCGGTTCAATCGCAGCCGCGTTGACCGCTCCGACGCCGTCTTGTTTTTTTCACGCGATGGCGGCGCGGGCCCTCGAAATGGGCAAGCAAGCTTTGGAAGCCGCCGCGAAACGGCGAGCGAGCCTCGCGGTGCGGTGGAAGGCTCGGTGAGCGGCCGCATCCGCGACAGCGGTCTGGACTCAGAGGACTACGAAGCGCAGAAGGCAACCTGAAGTGCAGCCAGCTCTCGCGCTGTCTGGGGGTCGTAGCGCTCACTACCCAGTCCCTTCCGAAAGAAGCCAGGATCAACCACGTAGGCCTCACTTCAAAACCGGTAAGAGGCGGTCAAATGTCAGCCGAAAGTTCAGCATGGGCCTCTCAGCGTTTATGTGGAAGTGGCAGTGCTTGCGTCGTTCTCAGAGAACCCAACTCTCGCCAGCAACCCTCCGATGACAGACAGTCTGGCCAAATTGAAGGCCCTGCCGAAATCCGCGAGGCAAGCAGCCCCTAGCAGTAGCAGCTGAGTTTCCCAGGTGCTAGACAGCCATTGCGGGCTACAGCAAAAAGTACCCCCCCCAGTGTCAACCCCTGGGCGTCCATTTGGGGCGGAGTTCTGGTTCGTATGAGTGCACTCGTGACAACCGTTTTTTGGGGTCCCAGGAGCGTTGCGAAAACCCCCGCCGTCGAAGGCCATTCAAGAGCGCCGACTGCAGAGTTCTCCCGAGAAAATGCCCAAAAAGGCCCGCCACAAGAAGGCCCAGGGTCACTCTCTCTCTCTCTCTCTCTCTCTTGCTCTCCATTTGTTCTGCGCTCTTGCGTTGACTATTGTGCTGGATGCATCGCATGGTTCCCTTGTTCCCTCCCCCCTCTCCGGTCAGGGGTTCTTGCTCGTTTATGGTCGTTCCCTTTTGCTCTTTGGTGCAAGCGCCGGCTTCCAGTTTCGATCGAGGTGTCTCCGCCTCGGTCGCACGGAAAGGGGGATCCCTCGACTGTTGTAACGCCAGCGGGAATTCAGTATTCTCATGTGCCCTGCGGCCGCCTTCGCACACTGAAATTGTGATCTAGCCATGTGCAGCTTGGACAGCCAGCCAGCCGACCCCCCCATCTCATCATCTCCTCCTTCCTCCTTATCATATGTTTCTCCGCTTCCTTCACATTTACCCCCCCTTCTATCATGTATCTTATTTCCGCTCCCCTCTCATCCCTCATCATCATCATCATCATCATCATCATCATCATCATCATCATCATCATCATCATCATCATCATCATCATCATCATCATCATCACCATCACCATCACCATCACCATCACCATCATCATCATCATCATCATCATCATAATCATCATCATCATCATCAATCATCATCATCTTCCTCCCACCTCATCATCTGGAGGGGGGAGTCCGGTTGGAACGCCCGCGACCCGCCAGCTGCCGCCAGGATACACTCCGTCATCAACGCGATCCCGCACTGGCCGTGGCGCTTCGGACCAAACGCGGCTCACGCGATCAAGAAGGCGCGTGTCTCGCGCAGCCCTTTGCTCAGCTCGGGTGTAGCCACTGATGCCTTTGGTTATGGTGGCATCATGCGGCATTAACTCGTACGCGCACACACAGGCACACGATATGAACATGTTCACGCGCATATCGTGCATCGAGTACTTCTGCGAAAATGAGAAGTAGGCATACTCATATATTCCCCGAACAGTGCTTGCACTTCGGGACAAGAAACTGGGCCTGTCTGCCAGTCTGGCGGCTATGTAGCCGTCGTCGCCGCCCCGTCGCTGCCTCGTCGCTACCCGTCGTCTGGGCCTGTCTGCTGGTCTGGCGGCTGCGATTTCGCCGTCGCCGCCCCGTCTCCGCCTCGTCGCCGCCCGTCGTCTGGGCCTGTCTGCCGGTCTGGCGGCTATGTAGCCGTCGTCGCCGCCCCGTCTCCGCCTCGTCGCCGCCCGTCGTCTGGGCCTGTCTGCCGGTCTCGCGGCTAGATCGCCGGCGTCGCCGCTCCGTCGCCGCCTCGTCGCCGCCCGTCGTCTGGGCCTGTCTGCCAGTCTGTAAGCTATGTTGCCCCCGTCGCCGCCTCGTCGCCGCCCCGTCGCCGCCTAGATTGCGCAACATCAATTGCATACACCCTGCCCGCGGGATTGTCCGCTCGGTTTTATGCTTTGCAATGTACATATGATGTTGCCTTGTCGGTCGTTTTCCATTTACCGATCCTACCATCCCAGCCAGGCCGGTATCGATTGGCCCCGTCATCCCTTGCAACAGTTCTATGCGCGCGCATTCATGTATCAAAAAACATATCTGTGCCAAAGCCCCGCGCGCAAATGGGATGAAGTTCACACGCGCGCGTCGTCGCGCGCGCGCATGCCGAGATCCCTCCAGAACCTTCGGTTTCGTAGGAATGTGTTAATCGAGTGTCCCGACAACAGGTAGCAAAGCCATAATTTTACAACACGAGTTGTCAAAACACATCTGCGTTCGCGCTCTCGCGAATTCGTACGCACACCATGTTTCAGAACTTCTATCACATGCAACTAAACGGGCCTCTCGCGCGTGCATGTCGAAATCATTCGAAAGCCCTCGCGCGCGCGCTGAGGGGGGGGGGCACGACCCCTGTCAAACCATAATTGGCGGGCCACTCGCGCGCGGTTCGGCCACGCGCGCATATCGAAATCCTTCCAAAACCTGCATCACCGACGCGAGGACACCATCATCGTCATCGGTGTGATCATCATCGGCGCCGTCAGTGGCTTTGCCGCCGTCGTTGCCATCATCGTCACTCGCATCGCTACTATCATCGTCGCGCCTGCCCTTGTCGACGTGGCCGCCATACCGCGACCGCCCGGATCACCGACTCGCCTTGAAGTGCCCACGCGTCAGCGCGGCCTGCGAAACGCGCGGGGAATCCCCAGGCGGTCAGCGCAACCGCGGCCGCGTCGGTCGCGCCAGACTTGTTGGCCGCTCTGCGCGCGAGCTTGTGCGCGCTAGCGCGGCCGCAGCGATGCGCCAGCTAGTGCCAAACAGCCATCGCAATCGCTTCCGCATGGCGTTTGCTAGCCAAGTTGCGGGCGGAGGGATGCTTGCACGATCATGGGAGGTTGTCCGGCGCGGCGCAGGGTAGTCATTTGAACCGCATCGGATGCACCACGCAGACTGCATCACATAGATTGCACCACGTCTGTTGCACAATTGCACCACGTACGTTGCACAACACAGATTGCACCGCACAGGTTGCACCGCTCCATTGCGCCACCTAGATTGCGCACCACATAGATTCTGCACCACGTAGATTGCTCAACGTCTATTGCACCGCATAGATGTTGCAGCACAGAAGTTGCACCATGCCAATTGTACCGTATATATTGTTCACCACATAGATCGCACAACGTACATTGCGCCGCACAGTGCATAACAGAGACTGCATAACAGAGGTTGCAGCACATAAGTTGCACCACGCCGGTCGTACCACATAGATCGCGCACCGCATAGGGTCTCCGACATAGGTTATCCGTATTCAAAACCGGCGCTGTCCCCCTCCAATGGATAGTACGATGTGCACACAGGTCTGTCCCATCGCGCGTTTGAGATATGAACGCATACCATCCCAGGGACCCTGATCGTCCCCACTTCACCCCTGTCAAATAATACAGTGTGCGCGCACTTGTTTGTCAAAACCACCATTTTTCAAGGATCCCTTGCGCAAGAAAGACGAGACCAAATCGGCGCGCGCGCGTTGTCGCGGGCGCATGCCCAAGTTTCAAGAAAAAATGGCCATATAAAACACCACGAAACATGGTGCTTCACGAAAGGAAAAACATGCGCACGTGATCCTGCGAATTCGCAAGAAAACTATGCGTTTGTCAACATGTTCATCACATGCGACCAAGCGGGATTCTCGCACGCCCATGTCGGAATCATTCGGACGTTTTTGCGCGCTTGCTTGGGGGCATCACCGACGCGTGGACACCAGCATCGCCATTGGCACCGGCATCGGCCTTGCCGTCGTCTTCGCCACTATCGTCAGCAGCATCGCTACTATCACTATTTCTCGTGTCTACCGTTGTCGACTTCGCCATGATGCCGCGCCGCCCGAGTCACCAACTTGCACTGAAGCGTCCACGCGTCAGCGCGGCCTGCGAGACTCGCTGGGAAATCCCTGCGGTCAGCGCCACCGCGGCCGCGTCGGTCGCGCCAGACTAGCTGGCCGCTGTGCTCGCGAGCCTGCGCGCGCTGGCGCGGCCGCAGCGATGCGCCAGCTAGTGCCAAGCAGTCATCGTAATCGCCTCCGCATGGCGTTTGCAAAACAAGCTGCGGGTGGCTGGGTGGGATGATTACGCAAGCAGTGGAGTTCACAAGTTACGAGCGAGCAACAGGTAATGGCACCACAGAGGTTGCACAGCACAGCTTGCACCAGGGCTGGACCTAAACGGTGTTTTTGCGATTTCGTGGGCCGTGTTCGTTTCGATTTCGTTTTGCGTTAAAGGCGGATTGAAGACAAAACGAAGGAAAACGACAACAAAACGAAACCCAAAAACACCGTTCAGGTTCAGCCCTGGCTTGCACCACATAGAATGTGCCACAACTGTTGCACAACATCTATATACATATACACGGCGTATAACCTGCACAACCGGGATCTGCGATCTGTAGATGTATGCACACACGCGTCGCGTGCTACATTCGCATCTGCACGCTGTGATGGTGCCTTCGCGGAGGCCGAGGCCGCCAGCGCCGCTCGTGACACGCTTTTTGTTCTGAGTGCCTCCTCCTGAGGAGGAGGAGGAGGAGGAGGAAGAGGAGGAGGAGGAGGAGGAGGAGGAGGAGGAGGAGGAGGAGGAGGAGGAGGAGGAGGAGGAGGAGGAGGAGGAGGGGAGGAGAGAGGGGGGAGGAGGAGGGGGGAGGAGGAGGCGACGGAGGAGAGCGAGGTCTGGGCCGTCCGCCCACCCACCAGCTGCACGTAGGAGCGAAGAGTGGCAGAGTGATCTCTGGTGCGCGGTGCTTCGGGGGGCGCGCTGTGGGGGGGGGTGGGCCAGACCCGGGCAAGCAGGCCAGCACCGTCGCACCGAGTGCGACAATCGGCAGGCCGCGCACCACGGGACACGCAAGCCACACGCGGACGCAAAAAAGCGTCGATTCCCAGGAGAAAAGGAAGATGAGGGGAAGGCGAACATCCATGATCTATATATATATAACTATATATATACATATATATATATTCAAAATATTGGGAATCTTGGGATTTGTTTCTATTGATTTGTGTATCTCTAGGCCCCTTTCCTCAGGTCAGCCTTCAGGCTCCATTTTGGTTCGATCGCTCCGGTTCGATGCCGAGCTCATGAGGCTCGGTCCGGTTCGATTTCGATATCCTTTCGACCCGATGCGTCCCGATGGTTGCGCAGCGTAGCTGTGCATCCCGGCACAACGGGTCCGCTTCAATCCCGACTCCGCGCCGACGCAGTTCGATTCTGTGATTGTTCCGATCCGATCTGGTTTATCGTTTCGATGCTGACCGTTCCTGTTTTGCCTTTCGCCTGACCGCTCCTGCTTGTGCCTGTCGCCAACGGCTGACGCCATATAGGTATGCGGTGGCTCTGCGTTGCGGTGGCGTTCTTCATGTTGTTTCGAACTTTGAGAGGTTGATTATGATATGCGGTGCTGCGTTTTGCGACGGCTAACTTACATTTACCATCGCCTTACGTCGAGGTCCGGGCCGCGTTGACGCAGCGGCGACCCCAGCGTGAGATTGAGCGATCGGCACAATCGTAGAGCCGCGAACTGTTCGAGGCAGGGCGACCCACGCGTGGTGCCCGGCACCAACGCGCAGGCCGCCGCGACACGAGCCCGCCGAGGAAAGCTCGTAGCCATCTGGCTCGGGCCTGTGCTTGCGTGGTTCTTTGTGGGAGCCTCAGAGGGTCACAGAATTCCTTGCGGCTTGAAGGACTTCGTGGCTCGTCGGATGTGGTCGAGGTCTGGACGAACTCTGGACGAAATCTGGACGAAAGGGTGGAGAGGGGTGGTCGAAATCTCTACGAAACCCGGTGGGCTTCACGTTTGTGACAGGGCCGCGGAGGTCCACAGAGGCTCCCGTGAAGGCTCACCCAGCTGCGCCGCGCGCCCAGGAAGGCTCCTGGAAGGTCCACCCGGGCGAGTGCGCAGCCCTGCCCGATGCCGACGGCAGCGCCGGCTCCGCACGAGCAGCCGCCTCCGCCGCCCTGCGGCGCGGCCGCGGGGCGGCCGCTGCCAGCGGGGCTGCCGGGGGCCGGGCTGGCGGTGCTCCAGCCGGCGGAGCTGCACGAGGCTCGGCAGGTCAGCATCGTTCAGCCGACCGTTTCTCCCCCTCCGATCCCCATCTGTATTCAGACCACAGTCCATCTCAGCACCCCAGTTGGGGAAATACCCTTCTGAGCCCGAAGGAAGCGGCCTACATCCCCATCTAGGGGGGTGAGCTGGCCAGTGGGGCCCAGGCCACGCCGTTGGGGATTGGGGTCGGTGCGGCGATGCTCACTATGATCGAAGCGGGTACGGGAAGAGGGGTACGAAGACCGACAGCCTTTTCTGTTCATCTTGAGCAGGACTCGGGTTCGGCGTTGCCGCGGGCGTTGTCCATTCCAGACAGGGGGCCGCCTGCCCGACAGCGGCCGCTGTCGTCTTGAGGCAGCATTTGCTGCTGGGCATCCTGCCCATTTTTTCCTTACCCATTTCGGGCGTCCAGAGAGGTGGCCGCGGGGGCCGTGGTGGCCAGGATCCGCGCATGACCTGTATGCACGCACCGCGTTGGCGTCTCCCGAGGCGTCCTCGATTCTCGACCCAGGAATGGTACGGTACATAGTTTTTGTCCGCATGGCGGCGCCGCCCCATTTCGGTACACCCCTCACACGCTTCGTGGCCCCATAGGGAGCTCCACCTAAGATCCCCCTGGCGCCGTCCGCATGGCGGCGCCGTCCCATTTCGGCACACCCCTCACACGTTTCGTGGCCCCATAGGGAGCTCCACTGAAGGTCCCACTGGCGCCGTCCGCGTGGCGGCGCCGCCCCTCCCCATTTCGGCACACCACTTACACGTTTCGTGGCCCGACAGGGAGCTCCACCGAAGACGATTCTTACAACTGCGGTACTCCCAATTGCATATCGTTGGGTTCTTCGCCAGGCCAGTTTTTGTTCGGCCTTCTGGAGCCGACGAACTCTGCACCGCACCGCGTTCGAGCGACGCCCGACGGGAGACCAAGCACGGTACGGTCTCGGTTGCCCTGAGACGCCCGACCTGAGACGCAGCACGTATTAGGTTCGACAAGTCTGGGTTGACACGCTGCGTCGTCGTCGTCGTCGTCGTCGTCGTCGTCGTCGTCGTCGTCGTCGTGGTGGTCGTCGTTCGGGCCCAGTACGCTCGCGTGCCGGCAAGCCCCCCCGCCAGCTTGACTGTCCCGCCCGCCCGACCCGCCCGCTGGTTCAGCGCATGTGGGCAAGCGGTTTCGGCGAACGCATCGCGCCGGGCCCATGTCTCCGTGTCACAGGGCCGCGTGCTGCGCACGAGGGCAGCCACGGGCACGGTGCGCGGGCGCCGCTCCCGCACAGGATCCAGCGGGAGATGCACAAGCTGGGGCAGGCCTACGAGGACGAGATCCGCGTGTGCCTGCGGGAGGCCGAGGATCAGGAGGGACCAAAGAGACACCGGAATCCTGAAACGTCGATGTCATATTACATATGCGAAGCTGTGGGACATGATGGGCAAGACGACACTCCAAACAACATGGAACTACTCGACACGGATATCCCCATTTATTCATAATAGATTATTGTCACGCCTCGCTAAGGAATTTGGCCTGTGAGCATTTGCATGTGAGGGCGAGTCAGCGTAGACGACGGGCGCGACAACGAAGACGACGACGGCGACGACTTCAGTGACGTTCTCCTCCTCCTCTGGGCATCTTTCAGGAGAGACGCAGATAGCACAAGTGGAACAGCGAGGGAGCACTGGACCACCAAAAGAGAACAGAGTGTGAGTGAAAATGATCGCGAGGTATCTGAATGCCAGTGAGTCTGAGCGTGAGCGAGCCCAAGTCTGATGAAGTTCGGGTGTGAGTGAGTCTGGATATGAGAGAGTCTGGGTACGAGTGGGTCTGAGGATACGTAAGTATGAGTATGAGCAAGTCCGAGTGCGAGTGAGCCTGAGTGTGAGTAAGTCTGAGAGTGAGTGGGTTTGCGTATGTGTTTGATGCGTTGGCCACGGCCACCCTGGTGCCCACGCCGACGTCTGAGGTACGGTGTCACTCTTTCTCTATCGGATTTGTCCCTGGCCGTTGTTGCCTTTCCGACGCGTGACGCCTCCGACTGACTTGCAGCTGTGCACGCGGCAGTTCCCCTCAGCTCTGTCCCAGCAGCCCCCCCTTTCTGAGGCCTCGGCCGCGCTTAGTTGTCGCCTCGCCCGTCGCTCTGTTTGTTTTTCCCGCGTTTCCCTTGCCAATTCTTCTCTGCGTAGCCCGCTTTCACCTGACTCGCCGCCGGCGCTCTCGCCCGCGGCCGCTGACTAAAAAGTATGTGTTTGATGAGTCGGAGTCTGACTATGAGTGAGTCTGTCTACGACTGAGTCTGAATATGAGTGGAACTGAGGGTGGGCGAGTCTGAGTACGATCGCGTCTCGGTGTGAGTAAATGTGCGAGAGTCTGAGTATCAGTGGGATTTCGAGTATGAGTGACCAGCGCCTCGCCTGAGACATCCTCACAATCTGCTCTGACAGCCGAAGAGTCGAGGGCGCCGAAACAGGCAGACCGTTTGAGACATCCCCACAATCTGGGCGCGAGCGGGCCATTGAAAGACCCGCCAGGGGCTCCCCTGTCGGGGTGCTCGAACCAGCGCCTCGCCTGAGACATCCTCACAGCCTGCTCTGACATCAGACGAACGGGGGGCGCCGAAACAGGCAAACCGCTTGAGACATCCCCCGCAATCTGGGCGGGAACGGGCCCGTGAAATACCTTCCCAGCGGCTCCCCTGTCTGGGAGTGCTCAAACCAACGCCTCGCCTGAGACATCCTCACAATCTGCTTTGACATCACAGAATGTTGAGCATGCGCATAGGCAAAGCTTGAGACCTCCTCACGATCAGGGCGCGAACGGGCCCGTGAAATACACCCATGCGCCCCCCTTTGGGGTGCTGAAGCCAGCGCTTCGCTTGAGACATCTTCACAATCTGCTCCGAAAGCAGATGATGTTGGGCACGCAAACAGGCAAAGCGCTTGAGAGATTCCCACAAACTGCGTGAGAACAGGCCAGTGACATACCCCCCTTGTGGCTGTCCCGTGGGGGTGCTGAAGCCAGCGTCTGGCTTGAGACATCCTCACAATCTGCTCCGGAAGCAAACGATGTTGGGCACGCAGACAGGCAAACCGCCTGAGACATTTGGGCGCGGGCAGGCCCGTGAAATACTTCCCTGGCGCCCCCCCCGTTTGAGTGCTGAAAACAGCGCTGTGCTTGTGACATCCGCACAGACTGCGTGCGCGTGCGATTCTGAATCTGAGTGAGCCTGAGTGAGGAAGTCGTGTGGCGGACTCCGAATGAGGAAGGGTGGGTCTGAGTATGAGTGAGTATGAGTCTGAGACAGTCTGAGCGTGAGTGAGCCTGAGTCTGAGTGAGCCTAAGTATGAGTGAGTGTGAGTGCGAATGAATCTGAGCATGAGTGCGAGAGTTGATCTGAGTGAGTGTGAGTGAGCGAATGAGCTTGACTGTGAGTGATTTGGGAGGTAAGTGAGGCTGAGTGCGAGTCTGAGTGTGAGTGAGTCTGAGTGCGAGTAGGCCTGATTGTGAGTCTGAGTGCGACTGAGTCTGAGTATCAGTGATTTCGAGTATGAGTGAGTATGAGTGTGATGCGACTTAGCGAGGAAGAGGATTGATGTGAGTGAGTATGAGTTGGGCGTGGGTGATCTGGGTGTGAGTATCTAAAATGATACGAGTGAGGGAGAGGAGGAGGAGGAGGAGGAGGAGGAGGAGGAGGAGGAGGAGGAGGAGGAGGAGGAGAAGGAGGAGCGAGGTCCAGAGGCGTCGAATTGACAACAAGAGCCTCATCTTAGGCGATTGGGAGATCTGGAGCATCCTGGAACGTATGTCTACTTAGTCGTGTCTCCCTGGGCCCTTGCAAAGGAGGCGCAGCTGCAGCAGCAGGCCGCTGAGGCCGAGCTGCGCGCGTTCGAGGGCGAGCTGCGGGCGCTCCGCGCGACCGGGCTCCAGGAGCTCCGCGAGGGCCCCACGCCGCACGACGCGTGCCGGCGGCCCACCGCGCACGAGGCGGCAGCGTGCTCGCCCCGCGGGCTGCCGCGCGCCGCGCACGAGGCGGGGCCGCCCAGCCAAGGCGCTCTCGGCTCTGCCACTGCCGCGCCCGAGCGGGCGGCGCCGTCCGCTCGGCAGGAGGAGCCTCCGGCGCTGCGGCCGCCGGGCGGGCCGCGGCCGCCGCCGGGGCTGGAGCTGGCAGAGCCGGCAGCGTCAGCGGCTCCACCGCCCCCGCCCCCGCCCCTGAGGGGGTTTCAAGACATGGGGCCAGCTCCGAAGGGGGCGCCGCTGCTCCCGCAGGAGATGGAGTGAGGCGGCTCGCCAGCGATAAGACGTTGAGCCCAGAGGCGAAGAAGAATGGGAATAAGAAGACGAAGAAGAGGAGGAATAATAATATTAATCTGAAGAACACACATGATAAATGATTCATTTTTTGGAGGTCCGCGATGGTTGTCCGGATCGGCGCTGGACGCCGATCCGAGAAACTTGCGGGAGGCTCCGAAAGTTCTTTATCATGTGATTTGATGTTCCATAGGGGCACACGCAGCTCGCAGTCTGAGCTGGTTGCGCAGGGCGTAGCGGGGATTGAAATGGTCTGCGAAGGAGCCAGCCCTGGCGACGAGGCCGAAGGAGGGGCCGACGAAAACGCCGCAACCCCTGCAACCTCCTGGCGACCTCTTGATTTCTTGACAAAACACGACTGGTTGGCCATTGCCCGTCGTTGATTTGCAGAACAATGGTGCGCGGATCATGGGGTTGATGACATGGAGGAGGAGGAGGAGGAGGAGGAGGAGGGAGGAGGAGGAGGATAGATGAGGAGTGAGGAAGAGGAGAGGAGGGAGGAGGAACGACGACGACCGACGACGACGACGACGACGACGACGATAATCACGACGCGACCAAGGAGAAGGAGTAGGTAGGAGGAGACGGGGGTGAGTCGGGGGTGTGGGAGGGACAAGCTTTGCAGTGGCTTCTGGAGTGTCTTATGGAGTGTCTGAGCCGTCTGTGTGTCCGAATGGCGTCTGGGGGCCCTTTTGGGTATCGCCGGGGCCCTCTGGGCGCACTCTGGCGGCTGGTCGGAGCAATCTTGGTTGCCTCTTGGGCCTTCCTTGGCCTTTCTGGAGAGCTTCCTGGGCCATCACGGGACCGTTCTGGGGCTTCTTAGCCCGTCTTGGAGGGTTTTTGGTCTTGGGGCCAGCCTTCGACCCACTCGGGGACTCCTGAAGCCATCTTTGGAAGAAAGGCTTGGGAAGCAAAAGCATAGGCCAGGGAGAGGGCCAGCCACTGATATTCCCAGCGGCGGCAAACAGGACTACGGCTGGAGACAAACATCGGAGTAGGGCCAGTCCAGACAACGGCGGCCTCCCCGGCGTTCTTTCCCTTTTTGGGGCCTCCTGCAGGCTTCTCGTCGCCACGACTATTTGCCACGGAAATCGTAGCAGAATGGGCCCCAGGAAGGGTCCTGGGACCGGTTCTGATTGCCGTTGTGTCAACGGGCCTGTCTCCGACTTCGAAGGCAGGGGCAGTCGGAGACACGACAGGCCACGCAAATCCCTGGCGACGTGATGCTTGGGCGCTCGGCAGCGGGAGGGGCAAAAAGGGAGGAGGATCGAGGATTGTTGGGGATGGCCCAAAGCGGGGCCTTAAAATCGGCCTCTCAACTGCAACCACCGGGCTCAAATGTTCCGGTAGCCATTGGGCTCAAGACGGCGGGCAAGTGGGGTTCCGCCCTCGGTCGGCCCCCCCCCCGACCGTACATCGTGAAACGTTACACCCACACGCATTCTTTCTGCGTCAGCATTTCCAGGCGACGCCAGTTCGAGATGGTCGGCAGTTTGGAAGGCACCATATGCTTCTGTCCTTTGTGCGGTCACGCCCTCGACCCGAGCCCATCGTTCTCGAACAAACGCACGAAGGGTTGGGGGGCGGGCGCAAGGACGTCGCCAACAAGTTCCAAAACCCGGCTGCCCAACGTACACTACCGGTATGTGTGGCAGTGTCTGACCTGGGCACGTACGACAGATGTTATCTGTGGCCTTCACTTTGACGCTGGGGACCGGCGACCATCAACGTTGGTTATGCTTCAGTGTATCACCACGAATTCTTGGACCCCGGGGACCTCCAACATGGGATTGACGCGCCGGACGCAAACGGCCAGTCTTTGTCCCTTTGGTATTTGGCTGTCAATGGCAAACACTTACTATTCAGTGATGTGATTTTCGTTTCAACAATTATGACATTCCCCTGAACACGGCTGTGGACATACGCTTGGTGTACTCCAAGAGCGGAGGCACAGTGGAATTGTATGTGAACGGTGTCTTGACAGAGACCTTGGCGCACAACGGCGCCTATTCGATCAACTTCACGGCCGCGAAAATCGGATGCTGGAAAACTGAGAGGGTCTTGACAGAGACCTTGGCGCACAACGGCGCCTATTCGATCAAGTTCACGGCTGCAAAAATCGGATGCTGGAAAACTGGGAGGGTCTTGCGGGGAACGATTGAGGGTTTTGAGGTGTCTGCGACGACGCCCGCCCCGACGCCAGCGCTCACGCCCGAGCCGACTCCATCGCCTACGCCCGCCCCGACACCGACGCCTACGCCCGCCCCGACGCCAGCGCTCACGCCCGAGCCGACTCCATCGCCTACGCCCGCCCCGACAGCGACGCCTACGCCCGCCCCGACGCCAACGCCCTTGACGACTTCGGCAGTCGGCGATCCTCATATGCAGAATGTACATGGCGAGCGGTTCGATCTGATGGCGCCAGGCAGCCATATTCTGATCAACATCCCTCGTGGAGAGCGCGATGACAAAATATTGCTTCGCGTGCAGGCCAATGCGCGTCGATTGGGTAGAAAGTGCATGGATATGTACTTCGACACGGTGAACGTGACCGGGTCTTGGGCAGAGGCAAGTCAAGCCGGAGGGTATCATTTCAGCGCGTCGCAGAGCGAGGTTGATTTTCCCGGGTGGGTTGTTTTTGGTAAGGTCGAGTTGAAGATCGTTCGCGGGCATACGGACGGAGGTTTGCCGTATTTGAACGTGTACGTCAAGCATTTAGGACAAGCGGGGGCTGTTGTCGGAGGTCTACTTGGCGAAGACGATCACACCGACGTGAGCACGCCAGAAGCTCAGTGCATGGACGTATTGAGTCTGGAGAAGGGCGCGCGCCAATACAGCAGCGTTTCCCTGGCGGTCTCGACCGCAGAGGGAACGTTCGCTTAATTGGAGGTTTCCGTTCGCCTGGAAGATCGGCCGAGATAACGGGAGCCGTCATACCCGCATGTTTGTCCCCTTTTCCCTCATTTTATTGCCCCCCTCTGCGTCATAGATTTCTGGGCGTTTTCATATCAATTATACCTCGCACGGGATCTTAGTTGACATGTATTGTCTTGTTTATGTTTGATTGTCGTTGTGCCGGGCCTTATTATATAAATGGTCGGTGGGCCATTGGAGGATGCATGCGCAACGCCAAGCCAACGCCTTCTTTTTCTTTGTCCTCCCCCTCCTCCTCTTCGTCCTTCTTCCCCATGTCCTGCTGGCTTTTTGGTTGGGCGAAATGCACGGTTACAGATGCGGCCGCTTAGATTGCCATTGAGTTGTTCCTATTCGTCGCGCTATTGGATACCCATGCTGAGGGGCAGGACTTTGAATGATGTTTGCGTACTTTTGCCGTGGAACAAAAACAAAAAAAACTGCAACCACGGGCTAAACAGTTGTTGGACGGGTGCGCGCTTCTTCAGCCCCCTGTGCATCTTCCCCCCGATAATGATGGCCCGACATGGCAGGCCATCAACAATTCCGGGCGACGTGACACAGCAAGGCGGGGGGCAGTTGGGCGGGGCGGGCCGGGGCACAGAAGATGTTCGGCCACGGGGAGCAGTGCTTCCGACAGGAGTTAAGACTCCCCTCAGCCCTCAGATGCGCTGCTTGTGCCGTCTAAAGCCTGAAGGTTGCTCCAGGCCGCCACCTCGGGGCCCTCTTTGGCCGTCTTGGGAAGCTTGGGCCGCTCGTGGGCCGTCTTGGGGCTTCTGAAGCGACTCTGAGGCCATCTTGGATCGTAAAGCCGGGGACGGAACAGACAGCATCTGTTGACGACCTTCGCTGTCTGAAGCCTTCTCTTGGGGCCTGCTAGTGCCTGCTGGGGTCATTCGTGCGTTTTGGGGGGGTCTCTTGGGGCATCTGGGGTCCTCTTCGACCGCTTGGGCTCGCTTCGTAGAAGGTCCAGCCCACCTCCAAGATGAACCCAGACCTCCCCATCCCCGCAGCTGAACGATTTAGGGCTCCAGGAGTTTGATTGAGGGAAACAGCCTCACACGCTTGGCAATCCCAGAAGTGTGGGGCGGACTGTATACACACATGTATATCTATATAAGTACATATCGGTGTGTTTATGTACGTATGTATAAATACACATGTGTTTAGACATTGGTGCCTGTATACGTGTATGTATGCATGCATGCATGCATGTATGTATGCATGTATGCATGTATGCATGTATGCATGTGCGCACTCTGGGCGCACTCTGGCGGCTGGTCGGAGCAATCTTGGTTGCCTCTTGGGCCTTCCTTGGCCTTTCTGGAGAGCTTCCTGGGCCATCACGGGACCGTTCTGGGGCTTCTTAGCCCGTCTTGGAGGGTTTTTGGTCTTGGGGCCAGCCTTCGACCCACTCGGGGACTCCTGAAGCCATCTTTGGAAGAAAGGCTTGGGAAGCAAAAGCATAGGCCAGGGAGAGGGCCAGCCACTGATATTCCCAGCGGCGGCAAACAGGACTACGGCTGGGGACAAACATCGGAGTAGGGCCAGTCCAGACAACGGCGGCCTCCCCGGCGTTCTTTCCCTTTTGGGGGCCTCCTGCAGGCTTCTCGTCGCCACGACTATTTGCCGCGGAAATCGTAGCAGAATGGGCCCCAGGAAGGGTCCTGGGACCGGTTTTGATTGCCGTCGTGTCAACGGGCCTGTCTCCGACTTCGAAGGCAGGGGCAGTCGGAGACACGACAGGCCACGCAAATCCCTGGCGACGTGATGCTTGGGCGCTCGGCAGCGGGAGGGGCAATAAAGGGAGGAGGATCGAGGATTGTTGGAGAGTGGCCCCAAGCGGGGCCTTAAATGGCCTCTCAACTGCAACCACGGGCTCAATCCGTAGCCATTTGGGCTCAAGCCATTTGGCAAGTGGGGTGTCCGCCCTCGTCGCGCGTACATCGTGAAACGTTACACCCACACGCATTCTCTTCTGCGTAGCATTTCCAGGCGACGCAGTTCGGATGGTGGCAGTTTGGAAGGCACCATATGCTTCTGTCCTTTTGCTGCTGGTCACGCCCTCGACCCGCGCCCTCGTTCTCGAACACAACGCCTCGAAGGGTTTGGGCGGGCTCCAAGACGTCGCCAACAAGTTCCAAAACCCGGCTGCAACGTACACTACCGGTAATTGTGTGGCAGTGTCTGACCTGGGCACGTACGACGATGTTACTGTGGCCTTCACTTTGACGATGACCGGCGACGCATCCAACGTTGGTATTGCTTCAGTGTATCACACGAATTCTTGGACCCCTGGGGACCTCCACATTGGGATTGACGCGCCGGACGCAAACGGCCAGTCTTTGTATTTTGCTGTCAATGGCAACACTTACTATTCAAGTGATGGTGATTTTCGTTTCAACAATTATGACATTCCCCTGAACACGGCTGTGGACATACGCTTGGTGTACTCCAAGAGCGGAGGCACAGTGGAATTGTATGTGAACGGTGTCTTGACAGAGACCTTGGCGCACAACGGCGCCTATTCGATCAAGTTCACGGCTGCAAAAATCGGATGCTGGAAAACTGGGAGGGTCTTGCGGGGAACGATTGAGGGTTTTGAGGTGTCTGCGACGACGCCCGCCCCGACGCCAGCGCTCACGCCCGAGCCGACTCCATCGCCTACGCCCGCCCCGACACCGACGCCTACGCCCGCCCCGACGCCAGCGCTCACGCCCGAGCCGACTCCATCGCCTACGCCCGCCCCGACAGCGACGCCTACGCCCGCCCCGACGCCAACGCCCTTGACGACTTCGGCAGTCGGCGATCCTCATATGCAGAATGTACATGGCGAGCGGTTCGATCTGATGGCGCCAGGCAGCCATATTCTGATCAACATCCCTCGTGGAGAGCGCGATGACAAAATATTGCTTCGCGTGCAGGCCAATGCGCGTCGATTGGGTAGAAAGTGCATGGATATGTACTTCGACACGGTGAACGTGACCGGGTCTTGGGCAGAGGCAAGTCAAGCCGGAGGGTATCATTTCAGCGCGTCGCAGAGCGAGGTTGATTTTCCCGGGTGGGTTGTTTTTGGTAAGGTCGAGTTGAAGATCGTTCGCGGGCATACGGACGGAGGTTTGCCGTATTTGAACGTGTACGTCAAGCATTTAGGACAAGCGGGGGCTGTTGTCGGAGGTCTACTTGGCGAAGACGATCACACCGACGTGAGCACGCCAGAAGCTCAGTGCATGAACGTATTGAGTCTGGAGAAGGGCGCGCGCCAATACAGCAGCGTTTCCCTGGCGGTCTCGACCGCAGAGGGAACGTTCGCTTAATTGGAGGTTTCCGTTCGCCTGGAAGATCGGCCGAGATAACGGGAGCCGTCATACCCGCATGTTTGTCCCCTTTTCCCTCATTTTATTGCCCCCCTCTGCGTGATAGATTTCTGGGCGTTTTCATATCAATTATACCTCGCACGGGATCTTAGTTGACATGTATTGTCTTGTTTATGTTTGATTGTCGTTGTGCCGGGCCTTATTATATAAATGGTCGGGTGGGCCATTGGAGGATGCATGCGCAACGCCAAGCCAACGCCTTCTTTTTCTTTGTCCTCCCCCTCCTCCTCTTCGTCCTTCTTCCCCATGTCCTGCTGGCTTTGGTTGGGCGAAATGCACGGTTACAGATTCGGCCGCTTAGATTGCCATTGAGTTGGCCCTATTCGTCGCGCTATTGGATACCCATGCTGAGGGGCAGGACTTTGAATGATGTTTGCATGTTTTTGCCGTGGAAAAAAACAAAACAAACTGCAACCACGGGCTAAACAGTTGTTGGACGGGTGCGCGCTTCTTCAGCCCCCTGTGCATCTTCCCCCCGATAATGATGGCCCGACATGGCAGGCCATCAACAATTCCGGGCGACGCGACACAGCAAGGCGGGGGGCAGTTGGGCGCGGCGGGCCGGGGCACAGAAGATGTTCGGCCACGGGGAGCAGTGCTTCCGACAAGAGTAAGACTCCCCTCAGCCCTCAGATGCGCTGCTTGTGCCGTCTAAAGCCTGAAGGTTGCTCCAGGCCGCCACCTCGGGGCCCTCTTTGGCCGTCTTGGGAAGCTTTGGCCGCTCGTGGGCCGTCTTGGGGCTTCTGAAGCGACTCTGAGGCCATCTTGGGTCGTAAAGCCGGGGACGGAACAGACAGCATCTGTTGACGACCTTCGCTGTCTGAAGCCTTCTCTTGGGGCCTGCTAGTGCCTGCTGGGGTCATTCGTGCGTTTTGGGGGGGTCTCTTGGGGCATCTGGGGTCCTCTTCGACCGCTCGGGCTCGCTTCGTAGAAGGTCCAGCCCACCCGCAGCTGAACGATTTCGGGCTCCAGGAGTTTGATTGAGGGAAACAGCCTCACACGCTTGGCAATCCCAGAAGTGTGGGGCGGACTGTATACACACATGTATATCTATATAAGTACATATAGATGTGTTTATGTACGTATGTATAAATACACATGTGCTTAGACATTGGTGCCTGTATACGTGTATGTATGCATGCATGCATGCATGCATGTATGTATGCATGTATGCATGTATGCATGTATGCATGTGCGCACTCTGGGCGCACTCTGGCGGCTGGTCGGAGCAATCTTGGTTGCCTCTTGGGCCTTCCTTGGCCTTTCTGGAGAGCTTCCTGGGCCATCACGGGACCGTTCTGGGGCTTCTTAGCTCGTCTTGGAGGGTTTTTGGTCTTGGGGCCAGCCTTCGACCCACTCGGGGACTCCTGAAGCCATCTTTGGAAGAAAGGCTTGGGAAGCAAAAGCATAGGCCAGGGAGAGGGCCAGCCACTGATATTCCCAGCGGCGGCAAACAGGACTACGGCTGGGGACAAACATCGGAGTAGGGCCAGTCCAGACAACGGCGGCCTCCCCGGCGTTCTTTCCCTTTTTGGGGCCTCCTGCAGGCTTCTCGTCGCCACGACTATTTGCCACGGAAATCGTAGCAGAATGGGCCCCAGGAAGGGTCCCGGGACCGGTTCTGATTGCCGTTGTGTCAACGGGCCTGTCTCCGACTTCGAAGGCAGGGGCAGTCGGAGACACGACAGGCCACGCAAATCCCTGGCGACGTGATGCTTGGGCGCTCGGCAGCGGGAGGGGCAATCAAGGGAGGAGGGTCGAGGATTGTTGGAGAGTGGCCCCAAGCGGGGCCTTAAATGGCCTCTCAACTGCAACCACGGGCTAAATCCGTAGCCATTTGGGCTCAAGCCATTTGGCAAGTGGGGTGTCCGCCCTCGTCGCGCGTACATCGTGAAACGTTACACCCACACGCATTCTTTTCTGCGTAGCATTTCCAGGCGACGCAGTTCGGATGGTGGCAGTTTGGAAGGCACCATCTGTTTCTGTCCTTTTGCTGCTGGTCACGCCCTCGACCCGCGCCCTCGTTCTCGAACACAACGCCTCGAAGGGTTTGGGCGGGCTCCAAGACGTCGCCAACAAGTTCCAAAACCCGGCTGCAACGTACACTACCGGTAATTGTGTGGCAGTGTCTGACCTGGGCACGTACGACGATGTTACTGTGGCCTTCACTTTGACGATGACCGGCGACGCATCCAACGTTGGTATTGCTTCAGTGTATCACACGAATTCTTGGACCCCTGGGGACCTCCACATTGGGATTGACGCGCCGGACGCAAACGGCCAGTCTTTGTATTTTGCTGTCCTTGGCAACACTTACTATTCAAGTGATGGTGATTTTCGTTTCAACAATTATGACATTCCCCTGAACACGGCTGTGGACATACGCTTGGTGTACTCCAAGAGCGGAGGCACAGTGGAATTGTATGTGAACGGTGTCTTGACAGAGACCTTGGCGCACAACGGCGCCTATTCGATCAAGTTCACGGCTGCAAAAATCGGATGCTGGAAAACTGGGAGGGTCTTGCGGGGAACGATTGAGGGTTTTGAGGTGTCTGCGACGACGCCCGCCCCGACGCCAGCGCTCACGCCCGAGCCGACTCCATCGCCTACGCCCGCCCCGACAGCGACGCCTACGCCCGCCCCGACGCCAGCGCTCACGCCCGAGCCGACTCCATCGCCTACGCCCGCCCCGACAGCGACGCCTACGCCCGCCCCGACGCCAACGCCCTTGACGACTTCGGCAGTCGGCGATCCTCATATGCAGAATGTGCATGGCGAGCGGTTCGATCTGATGGCGCCAGGCAGCCATATTCTGATCAACATCCCTCGTGGAGAGCGCGATGACAAAATATTGCTTCGCGTGCAGGCCAATGCGCGTCGATTGGGTAGAAAGTGCATGGATATGTACTTCGACACGGTGAACGTGACCGGGTCTTGGGCAGAGGCAAGTCAAGCCGGAGGGTATCATTTCAGCGCGTCGCAGAGCGAGGTTGATTTTCCCGGGTGGGTTGTTTTTGGTAAGGTCGAGTTGAAGATCGTTCGCGGGCATACGGACGGAGGTTTGCCGTATTTGAACGTGTACGTCAAGCATTTAGGACAAGCGGGGGCTGTTGTCGGAGGTCTACTTGGCGAAGACGATCACACCGACGTGAGCACGCCAGAAGCTCAGTGCATGAACGTATTGAGTCTGGAGAAGGGCGCGCGCCAATACAGCAGCGTTTCCCTGGCGGTCTCGACCGCAGAGGGAACGTTCGCTTAATTGGAGGTTTCCGTTCGCCTGGAAGATCGGCCGAGATAACGGGAGCCGTCATACCCGCATGTTTGTCCCCTTTTCCCTCATTTTATTGCCCCCCTCTGCGTGATAGATTTCTGGGCGTTTTCATATCAATTATACCTCGCGCGGGATCTTAGTTGACATGTATTGTCTTGTTTATGTTTGATTGTCGTTGTGCCGGGCCTTATTATATAAATGGTCGGGTGGGCCATTGGAGGATGCATGCGCAACGCCAAGCCAACGCCTTCTTTTTCTTTGTCCTCCCCCTCCTCCTCTTCGTCCTTCTTCCCCATGTCCTGCTGGCTTTGGTTGGGCGAAATGCACGGTTACAGATGCGGCCGCTTAGATTGCCATTGAGTTGTTCCTATTCGTCGCGCTATTGGATACCCATGCTGAGGGGCAGGACTTTGAATGATGTTTGCGTACTTTTGCCGTGGAAAAAAACAAAACAAACTGCAACCACGGGCTAAACAGTTGTTGGACGGGCGCGCGCTTCTTCAGCCCCCTGTGCATCTTCCCCCCGATAATGATGGTCCGACATGGCAGGCCATCAACAAGTCCGGGCGACGTGACACAGCAAGGCGGGGGGCAGTTGGGCGGGGCGGGCCGGGGCACAGAAGATGTTCGGCCACGGGGAGCAGTGCTTCCGACAAGAGTAAGACTCCCCTCAGCCCTCAGATGCGCTGCTTGTGCCGTCCAAAGCCTGAAGGTTGCTCCAGGCCGCCACCTCGGGGCCCTCTTTGGCCGTCTTGGGAAGCTTGGGCCGCTCGTGGGCCGTCTTGGGGCTTCTGGAGCGACTCTGAGGCCATCTTGGGTCGTAAAGCCGGGGACGGAACAGACAGCATCTGTTGACGACCTTCGCTGTCTGAAGCCTTCTCTTGGGGCCTGCTAGTGCCTGCTGGGGTCATTCGTGCGTTTTGGGGGGGTCTCTTGGGGCATCTGGGGTCCTCTTCGACCGCTTGGGCTCGCTTCGTAGAAGGTCCAGCCCACCTCCAAGATGAACCCAGACCTCCCCATCCCCGCAGCTGAACGATTTAGGGCTCCAGGAGTTTGATTGAGGGAAACAGCCTCACACGCTTGGCAATCCCAGAAGTGTGGGGCGGACTGTATACACACTTGTATATCTATATAAGTACATATAGATGTGTTTATGTACGTATGCATAAATACACATGTGTTTAGACATTGGTGCCTGTATACGTGTATGTATGCATGCATGCATGCATGCATGTATGTATGCATGTATGCATGTATGCATGTATGCATGTATGCATGTATGCATGTATGCATGTATGTATGTATGTATGTATGTATGGATGCATGTATGTATGTATGTGTGTATGTATGGATGTATGTATGCATGTATGTATGTATGTATGTATGTATGTGTGTATGTGTGTATGTGTGCATGTATGTACGTATATATGTGTGGGTGCATGTATGTATGCATGCATGCATGCAGACATGCATGCATGTATGTATGTATGTATAGATGTACGTAGGTATGTATGTATGTATGCATGTATGTGTATAGGTATGTATGTATGCATTTGTGTATGTATGTATGTATGTATGTATGTATGTATGTATGTATGTAGGTATGTGTGTATGCATGTACGCATGTATGCATGTATGCATGTATGCATGTATGTATGTATGTATGCATGTATACATGTATGCGTACATGTATGTATATCTGTATGTATGTGTGTACGTATGTGGGCATGTATGCATGCATGCATGCATGCATGCATGTATGTATGTATGTATGTATGTATGTATGTATGTATGCATGTGTATGTGTGTATGGCTGCATGCATGTAGTGTATGTATGTGTATGTTCTGTAGATAAATGCACACGCTTGTGTACATGTATGTCTATATATATATATATATATTACATGTGGGCTCATGGACTCAATCCACGGCGATGAGCGGATCGACGTTTCGGTGGCTTGCCGTTGTTCCTGTGAAGCTTGTTTTAGCGGCTCCAACTGAAAGCGCCCAATGCACTGAGGCGGGAGGCGAGGCAGAGCCCAGGCTGGAGCAGCGTTGGACCATTGGCGCCGGGATCGCGGCAGATACGGGAACGGGCCTGGGCAAGCGCGACGCCATCTCGGGCCGCGTCGGAGGCACCGGAACGCCGCCGCGGCAAAATAAGGATGGCAGCGGGCCAGCGGTTTTGGGATGTCCAAAACGCGAAGCTCCCAGCCGAGATGTCGCTGCGCATGTTGCAACAATATCGCTTCTCCTACACGCCTCCGATCCCGCGAGGCGACAAGGCGTCGTCGTCGTCGTCGCCCAGAAGACAGGTATCCAGGGTGACCGAAGCATCACAACTTTTGTTCTGCCCCCTTTCCTTTGGAGGCAGTTCTGAAAGTTCTAGAAGGCCACTTGGCAGCCCCCAGGGTGCCACGTTGGGCCTCGCGGAGACCTCCTGGGCCCTCTTGGGCCGTATAGCGCGCCTCTTGGATTGTTTTTGGGCCGTCTTGGAACATCTTGGGTTTGGGCCGCCTTGGGGCCGCTCTGGGGCCGCCTGGGTCCATCCTGAGGTCCTCTTGTCTTGTGGCGATCTTGAAAGCCCTTGGGGGGCCTTGGACGTTTGGAACAGCCAGAAATCGGAACTGCTGAAAACGTCAGTTTTCCGAAAAACGTGTGACGATTCTACTTGATGTAGCCCTTTTGGGGGTCCCCTTGGAGCTCTCTGGATGCGATTTGGGGGCTTCTCGGGCACCGAGGATGATTTGAGGAGCCGTTGTTGGCAGTTCGGGAGGCTCCTTGGGATTGAAAGCGATTTGGGGGGCCTCTGGGTCCGCTGCCAAGCAGCGCGGGTGATTGTTTGAGCCATCCTTGGCCGCTTGGAAGCCTTTTTGGCGCCGCTGTGGGGCTTCCATGGTTCCTTGGAGGCCTGGGGGACCCCCCAACCTTCAAGGCACCGTTCGAATTGCTTTGAATGGGTGTTTCCGTCGGGATAAGGACTCCAAGTCACGCGCAGAAGCTACGCTGTGGCACTAGTGTATCAGAGGCTTCCGTCGATGCTCGTAGAAGCCCTGCGCGCATACAGCCATGCTCCCCGCGCGGGAGGCCGCTGGGGGCACGCCGAGGGCCGAAGAAGATTTGAGAATTCGGGATCCAGGCCTCCGAAAGAACTCTCAGAGGATTGAGGACTGAGGCTTAAGGGATTAGGCGAAGGACTTGAGGACACTCCAACTCGTGCTTCCGGGAACGTTGGCGGTTACATACATGTTCAGTACGAATCCATGCATAAGTCTGCACATCTGGAAATCTCATACACACATTATATGTGTGGCGCGAAGAATCAACATATACTCATATATATACTCATATATATATATATATATATATATATGTATGTGTAGCTGTGTCGGCCTGTGTTGTTTTATGTATATATGTACACATGTACGTATTTATGTAGATACGTATATATCTATGAGTGTGCACGTGTCCTGCTATCTTTCCTTCTCCGCGTTTGCTGTAGGGCTCATGGTAATGTGAGCGTAGTGGGTCGTTTGTTTGTTTTTTCTCTCTCTCTCTCTCTCTTTATTTTTCTTCACTTTAGAATGAGGACATGGCACGGCGTCGGATCCTCGTACGTATGGACTTCTAAGTGTGCACAAACCCATACACAACCCTGACGTTCGTACAAACGTTCTGCTCGCACAAGCTGTTTGTTTACACAAGAGCTATCATGGTAAAAGCCCATATGTTGTAATTGCAAGCCCCTCGTCCGTACCAACCCGCGCTCGTTCGAACAAAGGACTCCCACTTGAACGGGCAATTCGCGGGAGGTGCGCCTTCCTGCTTGGAAGTAATTGTGTAAGGTTTCCCTTGGCCAACCCTGGGACCTCCTGGTCTCTCCTTGGTTCTCCTGGGGCTTGCTTGGGCTTGCTTGGGCCTCCTGGGGCCTCCTACAGAGTTTTCTTAACGCCGGTTCACAGGCCATCGCTGGCTGCAGCGGGTCACATGCTATTAAGGGCGAGGCGATTTGAGCTCGCACCACACAGCTTACACGTACGCAGGTTGCGCTTACATCTCACGAGGCACATCGTGAAGACGCCTCAGGCGAGCCGCACCCACACCAGACCCAACCAGGCAAATCGTCAGGACGTGTCAGGCGAAACTGCCCCCAAACCAAGCAAAGCCAGACAAATTGTGAGGACGTCTCAGGCGAAACCGGCACCGAACCAAGCCCAAACCAGGCAGATTGCGAGAATTTCTCTGGCGAAACCAGCTCCAAGCCAAGCCAGACTGGGCCGAAACCATGCAAATGTTCAGGATCTCTCAAGCAGGGCGCCATGCCAAACTAGGCCAAACCAGCCCAAATTTGTCCAAACCAGGGGCCAGACCAGGTAATGTTCGAGCATCTGCTGAGCGAGACGCCCCAAATGTGGCTCCATCCAACCTCTTGAATAAAAGCTGAAAATCAGTTTGAAAGGATTGGATGACCCAAGGCGGTCCCGCCGCAGAGGGCCCTTCAGATAGAATGTGATGGACAGGGGGGCGCAACAGCATCCATGTTGCTGGGGCACAACAGCATGCATTTATCTTTCGGTTGTTGTTCGGGCTTCGGTGTGTCGTTAGGGGAAAGACTCTCGAGCCTTCAGAGCTGAATGGGATTCCTTAAGGCCTCCTGGACTCCCTGGGGCCTTCCAACAATATCCGGAGGCTAGCCAAGGTCCCTGGTAAGGGAAGCCCCTTAGTGGTAGGTCCCGGGAACCGAAGGATAGTTGCAACGCTTGCACCTGTGCGTGCACGGTGCCACCCTGGGCCAGGGTGAAATCGGGTCTGTCGGTTGTTCTGGTTGATGGCAAGGCCGAGCTAGCTGGGGCGGAGAGGGTAGTTGTGCGACACCGCGCCGCGGTAACGCTGAGCGCCCCTTGTGCACGTCACGATACCAGCCTTGTCCAGTCTGCGTCTAGGAAGCCTTGTATAAGGCGCCATTGGCAAGTTGCATTCGTAGTGGGACAGATCGCGATTGTTACAAAATGAGCATTGAAGCTTGTTGGGCAATCTTGGAGCCTCTCGGAGCTTTCTGGCGATCGTGCGAACCTTATAGGCGTACTTGCCGCATGTTCGAACGATCCTCGTAATGATTAAATTCCCTTGTTCGTCTAAAACGTATGTCCATACAAAAGCCCGCATAAGCCGAATATCATTAATTTACCGACGCCTGGACAAAAAAGTATGCCTGTTGCAACAGCTTGTACAGGCCCCAAATGTTCGCACGACTCCGATATTTGTAAAAGCTAGAATTTCGTACATACTCTGAGCTCGCGCCAACGCTACATCGTCGTATAACCTCCATACACGTGCAAAACATGCACATCCGGTCTGCACGAATTGTTCGCGATACTTTGCACAGGCAGTCTAGGACTTTTTTCGAAACACTCCGCTTAAGGCCTCAACTTGGTTCCGATGGAGCATCGTCTGAGGGCTGCGCTGAAACGGTCCTGGACCAGGATTAAGTCGCCCCCATCGGGCATTACTTGAGGGTACACCGAAATCGCCGTTGACAGGTAGAAGGCCGCCCTCTATGTGGTAATTGTTGGCTTCGAGGCAGTTGAAAAGCGGCCGGTATACTTGTTGAAGAAGCCTTGCAGAAAAGGCGCCATCGGCAACAGATCGCGATCGTTACAAAACGAGCATCGGATTTTGTTCAGACTGTGATCGGCTTATTGGTGTCGGACCCCGAAACCGACGATTCTGGATTATCGATGGTGTTGGTGGCAACGACCATCGGCGAGACCGATTCCGCGGTGCGGGATGACGGTTGCGACGGATGGATGTTTAGCCAGCTGGGAATTCCAGATGTGGGGCGGGAGTGGCACATTTGGAGGTTTCCCCTTGGCAGCTTCGCTCCTGGCTCAGTGCATGCTTGTTGCCCCCATGGCGCCGAGGCGCTGGAACTGCGGTACAGGCTGTCCCCGTACCACTACTCGTGGGCCCACAAGATGTACCGCAAGGAGGCCAGACCCGTGGGCGGCGCGAGGATTTTCGTTGACCGAGACCTAGGGAGGAGGAGGAGCAGGAGGAGGAGGAAGAGGAGGAGGAGGAGGAGCAGGAGGAGGAGGGAAGCGGAGAAAGCGTGGGCGGGGTCCGTGGCGGCTTTTCCCCATTCAGGAGCAGGGAGACCAGAACAATGCAACAGTGTGCCTCTGGAGTGATGTATTGTAGTTCTTGTTGTTGTTCTTAGCCTCTGGATGGTCTTTATGATTCCTCTGCCTTGTCTGTGTTTCTGTTGTTTCCGCCGCGGGCCTTGGGTGGGTAGACGGGACGGGCCTTTACCTCCGTGCCCACGGGATACCTATTAGACGCAGTTGCACCCTGAAGGTCACTCGTTCCGTCTCGTCCTCCCGGGGTGCAACGTAAAGGTCCAACGTGAGGACCCAACGCAAAGATCCAACGCGAAAACCCCAAGCCAAATTCCAATGTAATAATCCAACGTAAAAATCCAACGTAAAAATCCAACGTAAAAATCCAACGTAAAAATCCAAAGTAAAAATCCAACGTGAAAACCCCAAGTCAAATTCCAATGTCATAATCCAACGTAAAAATCCAGAGTAGAAATCCAACGTAAAAATCCAACGTAAAGATCCCGCGTGGGGCGTTCCAGAAAGGCCCTCGCCGTTCGGCGCGCCTCGCCGGGGGAGAAACAGCCAGCGGAGATAACAGCATCGGCGGCGGGTTCGCCAGGGGAGGGTGGGCGGCAGGCCGCGGCAGTGGAAGTATTTCCATTCCTCCTCCTCCTCCTCCTCCTCTTCCTCCTCCTCCTCCTCCTCCTTCTCCTCCTCCTCACCCTCCTCCTCTATCCTCCTCCTCCTCCTCCTTCTCCTCCTCCTCTTCCTCCTCCTCCTCCATCCTCCTCCATCCTCCTCCTCCTCCTCCTCCTCCATCCTCCTCCTCCTCCTCCTCCTCCTCCTCTATCCTTCTCTTCCTCCTCCTCCTCCTCTCCTCCATCCTTCCCTTCCCCCTCCTTCTCTTCCTCCTCCTCTTCCTCCAACATTATCTTCCTCTATCTCCTCCTCCTCCTCCTTCTCCTCCTCCTCCTCCTCCTCCTCCTCCTCCTCCTCCTCCATCCGTCTTCTCTTCCTCCTCCTCCTCCTCCTCCTCCTCCTCCTCCTCCTCCCCCTCCTCCTCCTCCTCCTCCTCCTCTCCTCCTCCTCCTCCTCCTCCTCCTCCTCCTCCTCCTCCTCGTCCTCCTCATTTTCCTCATCATCCATCCTTCCTCTTCCTCCTCCTCTCCTCCTTTCTCCTCCTCCTCCTCCATTCCCTCCTCCTCCTCCTCCTCCTCCATCCTCCTCCAACCTTCTCTTCCTCCATCTGCTTCTCCTCCTCCTTCTCCTCCTCCTCCTCCATCCGTCCTCCTCCATCCGTCTCCTCCTCTTTCTCCTTCTCCTCCTCTTCCTCCTCCTCCTCCTCCTTCTCCTCCATCCTTCTCTTCCTGCCCTTTCTCCATCCTTCTCTTTCCCTCCTCCTCCGTCTGTCTCCTCCTTCTCCTCCAACCTGTTCCTCCTCCATCTCCTCCATCTCTTCCTTCTCCTCCATCCGTCTCCTCCTCCATCCTTCTCCTCCTCTTCCTCCTCCTTCTCCTCCTCCATCCTTCTCTTCCTCTCCTCCTCTCCTCCTCCTCCTCCTCCTCTCCTTCCTCCTCCCTCCCATCCTCCTCCTCCTCCTCCTCCTCTCCTCCTCCTCCTCCTCCCTCCTCCCTCCTCCTCCTCCTCCTCCTCCTCTCTCCTCCCTCCTCCTCTCCTCCCTCCTCCCTCCTCCTCCTCTCCATCCCTCCTCCTCCTCCTCATCCTTCTCGTCCTCCTTCTCATCCTCCTCCTCCGTCCTCTCTTCTCTTCCTCTTTCCTCCTCCTCTCCTCCTTCCTCCTCCTCCTCCTCCGCTCCACCTCCTCCTCCTCCCCCTCCTCCTCCATCCTCCTCTCAACTCCTTTTTGCTCCCCCCTTCCCTCCCTCCCCCTCTCTCGGCCCGCGACCATTACGGCCCTCGGCGCGAGAGAAATCCTCTTATCCCGAGGTTGTCGGTCGGGACCGCATGTAATTACCGCGGAAGGCGTCAACAGTTGTGGATCAATGTGATCCAGAAGCGGCAATAATATGTTTCTCCATTGGCCGACCACGAATGCATCCGAGGCGCTGGTGATTGACCCCTTTCAGCTTTCACTTACGCCCGTTTGCCCGGAGATGTCGGGAGCGCGCGACCAGTTTCCAATTCTGATCCAGGCATCCCCGTTCCAGATGCTCCAAGGAAAGGTGCAGCCGTTGTTACCCGTTCGTTCTGGCACGCAGTGCAGCCGTACAGTCGCGCCCCAGGGCTCGCGCGTGAAGCGCTCACCTCGTGCTCACCAGCATACTACACGCAAATGCCATCGCGATGCCGTATTTCGAGAACTTCCTGGAAACTTAGCGCGGAAATTCGGCAGTGCGATGCATGTCTGAGCCTTGTCCGACCGATCGCCGTCCTTGTGCCCAGAGTCGTTGATACTTTTTTGTTTGTTCTGAACGAGTGCCATGTCGTCCACGCCTACAAGAGCCTATATAGTTGGCGAGCTCGACGTCCACATTCCCCGCGCCCCAACTGCGCGTCACCGATGAGGTCATCTGGGAGGGCTCATCGTGCCACGCTCGGCTATGAAAGATCGCGTTCTGTGGTCGCTTGCGGGGGCAGAGGTTTCAAACCGCCCCCTCCCTAAAATATCCCAGACGTTAATAATCCGGGAATAGAAGGGGGAGCCCAACCCCCCGCTCTGCCTAGCGCCGGTCGCCGTCGTGTGCCGCGTGAGGGAGCGGGGCGGGGCGACGACGACGACGACGATGACGACGACGAAAACAACGACGTCAACGACGACGACGACGACCTCGACGACGACGACGACCTCGACGACGACGACGACGACGACGATGACGATGGCCATTGGCGCCAGGGCGGGGCGGGGAGGGTGGAACCCCCTCCCCGAGTTCTCTGTGAGGGAGGGTTGGGACCGGGTCTCGACGTGTCGAGAAATGGTTCGCAGCCAAGTTCCTGTGAAACGCGCTGCAAGTCTGCCTGTGTGATGTGGGGTTCCCTTCCCTCCCGCCCTTCCGCCTCCCTCCATTCCTCCCTCGCTCCCGTCCATGTCCCCCGCGTAGTTTTCCTCATCCCGTTGTTGCTCATGCTCCTGGCCCCGTTCCTCCAGGGCACTCGCCCCGCCTCCCCTCTCTCCAAGAGCCCCCGTCATTCCCCCGACCCCCTTCCCGATCACTGCCCCCTCCCAGCCTGAAAGTGTTTACCGGACGAAGCTGTATAATATAACCTGTTTCCCCGTTGGGGACCTCCGTCACAAGGCGGCTGGACAGTTTACACCCCTACGCTGGCACGACGGGGCATTCAACTTCCCAGCCGCCCTGGGACAGGTGTCCCCCGTTGCGGAAAAGTGTACGCTGTAATGTGCTTCGTCCGCTGAACTCTGGGTGGAGTGGGCAGGGACGGGGTCGACGAGGCCTGAAGCCTGACGGGCGATCGATCGAACTGGCGGGTAGGAAACATCTGGAGGCTGGCGAGGCCGGTGAGGGGGGGGGGGGCGTAGGGGCGCAGTGCCAGGGCGCTGATGCTGAGAGGAGAATTTGAGAAGCGGAGGGGCGGAAGCGCACAGGCAGAGGCGGGGGCATGGGGCAGGGGCCAGGGGCAGAGTGGAGGCCGAGGCCGAGGCGGACGGAGACCGACAGGGACGGACAGGACGACAGAATGACGAGCAGACGGATGCGGCAGCGACGAGGGCAGGTGTTGGCAGAGAAGTGGGCACGTGCGTGTCCGGACCAATGCACGCAAACAACATGTTTTTCTGTTTGGTCCGTGCGCGCCCATCCAGACGCCGACACATGCAGGCATACCCTGCTCGGAGCACGCCTCTGGCGGATTACTCGGATGTATACACGGTGCAGGATCCCGCGGCACGATGCCACTCAGCGCATGGGCACGATGCGTCATGTTGTAATCGCATGGTCGTGCCAGCATTGATAACACTGTCGGTGTCACCGAGACCAGTCTACATCCATGATTGCGTTTGCTAGGACATGTTGGTTAAGCATCTGCGGCGACAGTGCTCATTCATGACACTCCTGGTTCATGATCATGGCCACCATGCAGTGATGAGCACTTCGGGGTTGGGTTGCCGTGTGCGTTCGCCTGCATCTCCCTCCAAACGCTGTACCGTGTCGGGCCAGAGGCCATGTGGATCCGCCCGATGGCCATGGACTTTCCTGACGACAAGCAGGCGGCCAGCACCTCCACACAATGGACAGCCGCCCTGCGGGGGGGGGGGGGGGGGGCCGGGCTGCGGAGTCGAAGCTCAGAGACGGGACGTGTTCAGTGTGGGGTGAGCGCAGTACACTTGAGGAATCACTTGCGCGCATTGAACAGGTTACTGGCTAGTTGGAGCATTCTTGGTATTCCTTTGCGGCGCCATGGGCAGGAGATGACGGGGAGCAGCCGCAGCAGCAGCAGGAGAAGCCGCATGCAGACCAGGGGCAGAACATGAAACCCTCTGGGATCGTTTGCGCATTGCGCCAGGGGGGGGAAGGGGCGCAGGGAGCCGAGATGTGCCGGGGCAGCGCCGTTTGTTGTGCAGCACGGCGCGTTCTGCCAAAGGCCGAGGGGCGACGCCCAACCGTAGCGGCGGAAAACAATTCTTGACGCTTCGCGTAACCCCACAACCTTTTTCGGTGTTCAGGTGGTGCACACCTGCCCGCAGTCCCCCCCAGGCGAGACCTCTGAACGCTGGTGGGTAGTGCCGCCGTGGTCCCACGCGACGTCCCCCCCGTCCACGGACGCATGCACTCGGGACTCACGACAAGACTACCGACGCCTGGTTCAGTGACGACCTGTCTTCGAGCACATGAGGTGCTCTGTGAGTGAGGCTCCCTGTGCCCCCCTGTCCCTCTCCCGCCTTCTCCCCCCTTCTGTTCGTTCTCTCCTCCTCCCCCTCGTCGTGTTGAGCTGGCGCCGTTTTGGCGACTCTTCGCATTCTTCCCGGGCCCGTTCCCACATGCCGACGCTAAGATGCGTCTCCTTGAATTTAGTTCATTTTGTTCTGTGCGCGTGCAACTGCGAGCATGCTTGCAGGTGCTGTCGGCTGTCGACAGTGACGGCTGGATTCGCAAATTATCTCGCTCTGTGCCCCAGACGACCTGATTGACCCGCCCTCTGGAATTGTCCTTGCGGGCCGCCGATCAAAAAAGAATAACCGCACAACCGTGGCGCATAGGTGCGTTCGCCTTAATGCGGAGCATTTTGCTCAGTGCATGTGCGCACCTCGCATTGTTTGCGAATTAGCCCCGTACCGTGACCCGGACGCCGCTTCCGCTCCCTGTCCGTTGCCTCGGAGCCGCCGACCAAAAAAGTAACCCCACAACCTGGCAGTCAGCCCCCCTCCTGCAGCTCGTTGCATGCGTGCACCCCTGGCAGTGCAGCCACCCTGGCAGCAGCCGCCAGCCCCTCTCCACTCGCCGGCCCGCCCGCCGAGGTGCCGCGTGAGGCTCCGTCCCACCGCTTTAGGTTGATTCGTCTTTGCGCGGCCCGCTCTGACTCGACTCGCCGCTGGCGCTCTCGCCTGCGGCCGCTGACTAAAAAGTAACCCTGCAAACGGTGCCCAGAACAATTGCCTCGATCAGGGAAGTGGGCAGCACACAGAGGAAGGGTCCCCCAGTGGAGGCCTCTTGGAGCGTCTTGGGGGCCCCTTGGCGGTCCCGGACGCCTCTTAGAGCGTCTTGGGTGCCTCGGAAAGCTTCTTGGGGCCTCTTGGGGGTCTCTTGCGAGTTTGTTGGAGGTCTCTTGGGCGCCTGTTGCGGCCTCCTGGTGCCTCCTGGGCGCCTCTTGGGTCCCTCTTGAAGCGCTCATGGGAGCTTCGGGATCGCTCTTGGAGCCCTCTTGGGCCATCTTGAGGCCTCGGATGGCCATCGGAAGCGAAAAGGCGAGAAAGCCAAAAACATTAATTCCCCAACGGTTTTGGAAGCGTTTTGGCCTTTTCGGGGCCTCCTAGGGGAGCTCCTTGGCCACATGGAGCCGTCATGGAGCGGTCTTCGGGCCTCTTGGAGCATCGTGGGAGCTATCTTGAGGCATCTTGGGATATCTTGATCCATGTTGGAGGTCATTTTGGGCTCTCCCAGGCGCTACTGGGGTCATCTTAAGCAGTGCCCCCCCCCCCCCCCAGGAGCAAGAGGTGGCCAAAACCTTCATAAAATCAATGATGTTGGCATTCTCGCCGAGGCCTCTTGGAGCGTCTTGGGTGCCTCTGGGGGGCCTCGCGGGGCCTCTTGGGGGACTCTTGGGAGCCTCTTGGGGGCATCCTGGGGGCCTCTTGGGGGCCTCGTGGGGCCTCCTGGCCACCTCTTGGGGCCCTCCTGGGGCACCCTTGGGAGCCTTGGGAGCGCTCGTGGGGCCACCTCCGCCCCCCCAAGAGGCCACAATGGGGCCGCAACCCGAGTAAAATCACTGATTGTGGCTTCCTCGCCGAGGCCGTTTTGGACGCCTTGACCGCTCGCGGGGCGCCCCGTCCAGGTCCAGGGGAGGGGGTGGGGGGAGGGGTCAAGCTTCCCACCCGCCCGCAAGCCGTCTTGTTCACTCCCACCCACCCTCCCAACACATACGTGACACCGGGGAGTCAGCATATCGCGTAAGAACGTCGGAGACGCCACGGGTTCCAGATGCACCAGGCCAAAGAGGGCCTGCCTGTGCCGCAGTCGGCCGTTCCCGGACGGTGCCTTCTAATCTTGGCGCCGATGATTCGGTTGCGCGTTGCAGGCATGTCATGACGTTGTGCGTATCCCCGCCAGCCCATGCAGAAACGATGCACACGAGAGCCGACGGGAGAAGAGAAGAAGAGACGCACATGGCGACACGGGCTGCAAGGATAGACTGAGAGACCCCTGGGAGCGAGGCGTGTCGATGCTGCTGGTGATAATGTTGTTTCCGGTGTTGTTGCCTGTGTTGTTTCCGGTGTTGTTGCCGCCGCTGTTGGTGATAATGTTGCTGTTAGTGTTATTGTTGTTGGTGGTGGTGTTGCTGGTGATGCTGCTGGTGTTGCTGCTGGTGTTGCTGCTGGCGCTGTTTGCTGCTGGTGAAGGTATTTTTGCTGCTGCTGCTGCACTTGGTGTTGGTGCTCCTGCTGGTGCTGCTGCGGCTGCTGTTGCCGGGGCTGCTGGTGCTACTGCTGTTGTTGCTGGTGCCGGTGCTGCTGGTGTTCCCTCGGGGTCTTCTTCGGGATATGTTGCGGTGGTGTCAGGAGGTATTCGGGTCCTCTTGGGCCTCTTTTGGTGGGTCTTCGCTTTTAGGGCATCCTTGAGGGTTTCCCTGATGGCCAGGAGAGCCTCTTGGGACCATCCTGGACGACCACCCGCGGCCAGAAGGCACGTAGGATCTACCGGCACCCCGGCCGTCCTTGTAAAATATCAATACGAAGTGGTCGCGGGGCGGCCGCGCATGCTCTGAATGTGGAGGCAGAGTGTGTTTTGTATTGTTTTCTGACAGGGATGGTGGGAGGGGGTTGGCATTGTTCCGGGTTGGCCGCCGGCCGGGTGGGGGAGGGGGTGTTTGTTAATAGGGAACAGTGATTAACCCCTCCCTGAAGGGGAAGAAAGGGGGTTAGAAGAGGAGCCGCCTTAAACCACCTTCGCCCAGAGGGCTGGTGGGATTCTCCGACGAGGTGTACCAGACTCGGTGTCCGCGCCCCTGCGCTGCACGTGGTGCAGGCGCGCCAGATTGCGGCCCTCCCCTCCTTCTCCTCCTCCACCTCCTCCTCCACCTCCTCCTCCTCATACTCCTCCTCCCTCCTCCTCCTCTCTTTTCTTGCGGTGGCCAGACCTTGCGCTTACGCGTGTGTCTTTCTTGAAGTGCTGCCAAAAAATGAAGCGCTAAGGACTCGGCGCAAAGGATACCTGGCGGGCGCCGCGGCTAAGGCGGCAAAGAGAGACAGTGAAACACATAGGTAGAATAGTAGGCGCTCGCCAGATGACGCAGCTTAAATCTGAGCGGCGAAGCCCAAAACAAGTTCAATCCAAGTAACACATTGTGAATGCCAATTCTCAGTAGGTAAACAAGAAAGAGAGTGCAGTGGCGCTGCTTTGACTGTGCAGTTCTAGGGTTGCTGCCCAGGTTTGGGCCGACCCCAAACCGTATGAAAGTGCTCACCTCCGCCTCCACCGTCCTCATATATAGCCTCCGACCCCCATCTCTATCACAGAACAGGTGCCATCTTGGCAGGCTGCAATGAGCAGAACAAAGTGTGCTTGCTGCTAGAGAGCATGGAGATAGAGAGGTGTATGGAGGAAAGGAGAGCGGTGAGTCGCGTGAGTTGCCAGTGCGGCGTCGACAGTAAAGTGTGGCAGTTTTAGGTTGTTGCCCGGGGGTTTTGGGTTTACCCCGAACCACCTCGGTTATGAGACCCCCGTGCTTTTCGTATGGTTTTTTTCTGGGTCAGCACGAACCCTTATTGTCCAGCAAGGGTAGTATTGTGAGGCGTCGCAGGCTGGCCTGTTTAGGCTGGCCCATTGAGTATGAAAGCGTGCCCTAGCTGTGGTTAGGTGCTGTTGCGAAGACACTGGGAGCTGCACTATCTGCGCGAGCCGTGCTGCTAGAACTCATACGCGGGCAGACTGCTAGAGTCTGGGGGGAGCAAAAACGTGAGAGTGCGTGCTGTCTGGTCCTGGCCACAGGGCGGTCTGACATTCAATGTCTGGCACCTGATATGCCACCTCCTCCTCCTCTCCCCCCCTCTTCCCCCTCCCCCTCCTCCTCCTCCTCCTCCTCCTCCTCCTCCTCCTCCTGCTCCTCCTCCTCCTCCTCTTCCCTGCCGCCATTCGGTGCTGTTACGGAACCACCGCCCAAGGCCCATTTCGATCCGATCGGTCCGATTCGACATCGGTTCTGGCCGGCCCGATCCGATTCGATTCCGATGCGCCGGCGACCCGATACGGCCCGATGGTTAAGCATGGCGGTGTCGTGTTTCCTGCCGCAGCCGATCCGATTCGATCCCGACCCCACGCCGATGCTGCCCCCTGGTTCGGTTGACTGCGCAGGGATGCCCGCGGCAATGTGGCGCCCTGACTCTCTAGAAGTCTGCAAATCCCTGGGAGCGGCGGGGGCCACGAGGGGCAAGTGAAAACAGCATAGCAGGAGAGAGATGGAGCCAGCTGGGGGTCTGAGGTGGCCCAGCATCAGCATTCCGGCGAGCAGGAAAGGGACGAGGTTCTCGGGTCGAGGATTTGTTCGGCCTCCATGGGCCGGGCCGCTTCCGGGCCCCAGGACGTTCAAAAGCGGACCTGAGGGTGAAAAATTGCACCAGGTGGAACTTGGGAGGGGTCCTGGGACCGATTTTGAGAGGATTCGGCTTCGCCCCCAATCTTGACAGATTTTCTGGGGCCCCATGCAATTCATACCCCCTGGCCGTCCAGAAGAAGAGAGAGTGAATGAGCAAGGGAAGTGGAAGCGGAAGCGGCGTCAACGCGCGGGATGTATGTTGTTTCGGGCTACACAGCGCGCTCCAGAAAGGCCCTCGCCTTCAAGGGTCGAAGGAGTTGTCATCTCTCCCTCAGCAGAAGGCGGCGGAAGCCGGCGAAAGTAATGCGAGGCTGCCTCCGCTGGCGGAAGCCGGCGGAAGGCAGCGGAAGTAAACAGTTGGCCTCCCAAGACATGGAGAGGTTTTTTAGTTCAGGGCTTCCAGAATCCGCCACATATTCGACAGGCCCACCTCTATCCCAACCAACGCTGACACCTTCAGCAGGAGATGGATGCGAAGACTCGTTCTTCATGTGGCATGGCAGACGACTTCGTCTCGACCTAATGTTACGGGGGTCGGCGTTGTGGTCAATGTGAGTTTGTAGGTCTGTTCTGTGGGAGAAGAACGGGTGTGGATTGCGAAGACGACGGTCACAGGGCCCCCATTCCGTGTAACGTGTGTGTGTGTGTGTGTGTGTTAACCGGTTGGCACAGCAAGGAAGTAGTATCATCGCATGGCCAGCCGACGTTCAGGCCTGTTAGGCTCGAGTGTTGCTGTGGTTCCCGCCGGCGATGATGTTGCGAGGCGCTCTTTTTTTGTTGCAGACGTTGCTGCCGCTTCTGCCGTTTCAGCATGGTGATATACTTGTCTCCATGGGTGCATATGTTTTGTACTGTTGTTCCCTCAGGGTTCCAATCCCCCATCATTTGCGATACCCTCCTCTGTCTTCGATGCGTGTGGCTTCTAAGTTTGCCAGAGGCTGGGGGAATGAGTTCGGGGAACACCAGAATGAGAGGTGGGTGCCGAAACGGCGATCATGATGGCGGGGGACGGGGCTGGAGATGAAGATAGCTATGGAGGCCGAGATGCAGACGAAGTGGAAGACGGGCAGCGAGATAACGAGAGCATCGACGTTGAGTATCGCCGCTGCGACCTCTGGCAATCGGGTGCTAGTAGCGGCATGGCCAACTCGGATCAACTGTAGCGGGTTCAGGTGCGTGGTCAGATGCCGCACCCGATATTTTAGACCAGCTTCCCTCAATGCCAACCAGAGCCCTGGCATAATTGCAGTGCTGGAGGCGGAGATTATTCTCGACAGCAGCCATTAGTTTCGACATCAAATGCGCCATGATTCCAATGCGCAGGACCATCGCGCTTTTCCCATTGAGCCCACAGAGCGGCCACGGCGGGCCACCCCCTTAGGGAAGCTAGCCCACCAATCCCGCAGCCTTGGAGGAGGATGAGGAGGAGGAGGAGGAGGACGACGACGACGAGCAGGAAGTGGCATGTTGGCGTATACGTGTAGTGGCGCATCTTGGGCCCCTCTTGGGGCCTGTTGGGGCCTTCTTAGGGGGAATGTTGGCCTCTTGGGGTCCTCTTCAGAGCCCGTCTGAGGCCTTATGAAGCTGTTTGGGGGTCTCTGTGGGCTGTCTTGGGGCGCTCTTGGGGCCGTCTGGAAAGTCTGGGGACCGTCTTGGGGGGCTTTTGGGCGCTCTTGGGACAGTCGTGGGGCCCTCGTTGGCCGTGTTGGGACCATTTTGAGGCCTCGGAGGCCAATCGGCTGCGAAATCAAAGTGTGCCATGTGCTTGAAAGATTTCGGCATCACGGCGGCATCCCTCCTTGGGAGGCTCCGTGGCCATTTGGAGTCGGTTTGGGGAAGGCGTGGAACCTTGCGCAACTTTCTCGGCAGTTATGTTCGGCAACATCCTGCTAGATTGGGCCATCTTACAGGCAACTGGAGGGTGTGTGAGCCCACTGTGAAGCCATCTTGGGCCGGCTTTCGGCGGAGAGCCCAGGGGTGAATGCAGAGGGGGCGGGCATTCCCAGAAGTCTCGGGAGGTCTCTGGCCTTCCCACAGGATTTTTAAACCTTCTCGGAAGACACACGGCTTCTCACAAGGCGGGAGGGGTTATGAGATGCCCGCCTCGCCGCCGTCTGAGAAACCTTGCCCCTTTTCACTTCTCCCAGTGCTCGCCGCCAAATCTTGAAGGCCGTTTTGGGGGCATCTTGGGCCGTCTTTGGAGGCATCTTGGAGGCGGCACGGCGTTCAGGCTTAGTGCTTAGTGTCCGAACGGCCTGGCAACTTTCTGGGAAAACGCCCGGGGTGGGTATGCGTTGTTCGTCCGCCGCCGCCTTGGCTCAAGGTTGCGCCGCCCAATCCGTCTACGTTGCGGCGTCGGCCCGGAGAAGAGAGTTTGTTTTTACTCCACAGCCACCGCGATCGCAACCCTCAATCTTATTTTTCGGTTCCGATATGCGATAGTCCCAGTTCGATTTGCTAGCGGGGTTGCGGGGTTGTCGCACCCGCGGCAGCTCTGCTCGCCTCCGCCTTCGGCGTGGTGACGTACAGCAGCACAGCAACATCTACGCCTACCACCAGCGCGGCGGAGGTCACCCGCAGGATTACAAACGCATGGTGGATTCCTGCCTGGACTTCCACCTCATCGGCACCTGCCACCACGTAGGAACTGCGCCCACTTCTGACAGCACCCTTGGCTGTACGCGCGCGAGGAGACTCGACCGCGTCACCGAAGGCCTTCCCTTCATCAACCTCTTCCTGGACAGCGCCGTCTTGCAATCTCAGACGCCATTATGACGACTTCACCCTCGCCCGCAACTTCGTATTCGAGCGCGCCAGGATGCTCGATCGCCAGTGCGACGAACCAACACTCCACTACGAATTCCACAACGCACGAACGCGGGATCGCGATCGACCACCATACCTCAGAGTCCGAGGAGCGCCGACTCGCGAACCTCTCTCAACTTCTTGCCGCTCGTGGAGACGTGACTGGCTCCCTCTCCATAACCACTACCGCCGACGTCGTCCCCTACCACTTCCATTGGCCGAGCCTCACCATCTGAGGGCGCGTGGCCATCGCCATCGGCACGATCGTCGGCCACACGCTGAGAAAACGGGAGGGAGAACCACGGGCCCCTCGTGGGACCCGGCTAGGAATGCACCGTGCCGCGTATGGACCCGCGGGGTTCAGGCGTGGTTCAACGTCCATTCAGACGTGCGACGCCCTCCCAGCAAGCGGCTGCATTCCAGAGACGCCCCTGGGGCTTGGCACGCAGCATTGCCATGCGGATGCCATCCGCGGCTATCAATTTCGGAGCAGAGGCAAATGGTGTTCGAACCGACCCAGCAAAGTACTCAGCGCACTGCCTGGTTCAAATATTCGGGGGCTTAGAGGGCGAGCCCCAGTTGCAGCGGTGACTGGGGCCCATGGACTTCCGCTTCCACAGCAATGAGGATCGACGTTGCTCCTGCCAGGTGGGAAATGGCACGGGTGGAAGCCGACAAGGCTGGATCCAATGTAAATTATCAGGTGCAAAATTGGTTCGAGCATTCCGAGCCGCGCCGCGAGAAGCGCGGTCGCGTCTCCAGCCGCTCAACGGCATGGCGCCCAGAATCCAGCAGGAGCACGATGGAAAGCTGGAGGCCATAGGAGGCGCCGCGCCGTCGACCGCGCGCCACGATCTATGGGCGGCAGCGGCAGAAGCGGCGCTTCGATGGTGGACGCAGTCGACGCTGGGGGGGATAGGCAACAAGAAGATACCCCAGCAGGCGCGCCTGCCGCTGGATCCCGGTCAGCAGTCGCCCGTTGGCCACGTGGCGCTCAAGGAGACTGAACCTCCCGGGGGCCCCCAGCGGCCGCGACTGCACCGTCGGCTGCGCCCGCTGCGACCCTCTGCGGAAGGCCCGCAGAGGAAGGCGACAGCGGCGCGGGCGCGGACAACGCCTCGTCAACCTACGAGGCCGCGCCGACCTAGAGCGACCTCGCGGACCCCCCCGAGGACCGACATGCCCAATCACTGGCTTATCTTTTACAGCATCACAGCTGCCGCTGGCCGCGCCACTCGGGCAAGCCAGAGCGCCGAGCCCGCCAGCTCAGCAAACGGACTTCCAAGGGCAAGGGCATTGACGGCCGCGGAGACCGCTGTCGTCTCGCTGGAAATGGCATCCAGACGCATGCCTCAGCCTCGAACCACGGAGCGGCGACGCCCACGATGGATTGTTCTGGGGCGGCCCTGGTAGGGGCCGTGGGAAGAGGGGCAAGGGGCGCGCGACGTTGCGCTGGCCAAAGGAAAAGTAGACGACGGACACCCACCAGCAGACGGCCAGGCGATGAAATGCCGCAACTCCGGCTCAACACAGCACCTAGCACGAGACTGCCAAGAACAAGCAAGAGAAAGCAGCGCCGCCACTTCAGAGACCTGCTCACCGACACCGCGGAGTACTTGGAACTGACGGAGTACAACCAACAAGGGCAACTGCTGCCCATAGGGGGCCAGCGAACAGTACCCCGTATCTGATAGTCCACGACGCGCGCGCGGCGAGATAAACAAGGACCCCCCCGTCAACGATTGGCCCGCGGGAACACGACCCGAAATATGAACTGGAGGAGGATGCAGTGCTGTTGCCTTGCCGCGCAGTCCTCGGAACCGAACATAGCTGGCGCGCGCCGCGAGATCATTGGCGTCGACGACGACATGCTTGACCCAAGCGCCTTGTTATCGCGACATCGTGGCCTGCGTGCATCACCGCGCGCAGATGGACCTGGGGCACTGCGTCTGAGCTCTCCGGGCACTGGGTTACCGCCACTGCGCCCGCAAGGCAAGATGCTGGAGGGCCGATTCGCGCCGCGCATGACCAACGACGATGTTCTCCAGGTGATCGTCAACGCAACGGAACACCCGGGATGCGCTTCTCGGGCGCGGCAGAATCGTACGATGGCAGACGCCGCGCATTCCTGAGCTCTAGAAAAGTCGCGTCGAGGCTGGGCCCGCGCTAACGCGGGGCACAACTGTCGACTGGCGCGGGCCCAGGCCAGGCGGCGGGGGGGAGAGCGAGACGGCGTCGCGGAGCCGAGCAACTTCCCCGACGCTTCCCCCTCGCCAGGCGCTGGGCCAGCCTCGCCTCGACGCGCCACGGAGCCACCGCGACGCCGCTGCGCTCGCGCGGCAGGGTCGGGCGGGCGCGGGACGACGCGCGCCGCCAGCGGGGCGGCCGCGCGGGGGGCGGATCGCGACCGCCTGCGACGAGAACGCGCTCGCGGGCGCGCGGGGTAGAGATTCGCCTCGGCGGACAATGGCCGCCCCGCAGCATTATGGCGAGCAAGAAGAATAGCCTGAAACGGGCCTCGGCGCCCCGCTGCGACTTCTCCCGGCGCCCGCTCTCGCGCAGGGCGCCACTGTCGACTGGCGCGGGCCCGAGCCAGGCGGCGGGGGGGAGCGCGAGTCGGCGCCGCAGCGCCGAGCAACCCCGCCGACGCTCTCCTGCTCGGCGGAACAACGCTGAAGCGCGCTACAGGCAGGCCGCAGATGCCTGGCATGCTCAACCCGCGGCCAGGGCGGCCCCTGCACCGCCCCCGCGGCGGTCGGCGCGCCCCGCGCGCCGCGCGCCGCCGCTGAGCCCCGGCCCCGATGCCTGCAGGGCGGCGCCTCGTCGGAATCGGAGTGCGCGCTTTCCGCTTCTGCCGCCAGCACCATGGCTCGCGTCTTTGCGGCCGGGCACCTGCGCGCCGCCGCGCGCGCAATCGCGGCCTGGTCGGCGCGGCCGCGCCCCCATTCGAATGGGGCGCCCGAAGGCGGCCGCAGATCCCCCCCCCATCGAAGAACAACGCCGCCGGCCCCCAGCACGGAGCGCTTGTCGGCGAGAGGCCTGGGCCGCGCGCGGGCCCGGAGGGGGGCCCCGCTCGGTCGGCCCCGCCGCGCCTAAACCAATGCATCCCCCACCCAAGCGCACGACGGAGCCTGAAGTTGGCAGCGGCGAGCTTGGCGCGAGCCGCCCGCGCGCACTTGGCGCCAGGCAGGAGATGCTCACCCGGCCGAAAAACAGACGCCTAATGATGCAAACCGCGCGCAGCCGTCTGCCCTGAAGCTGGCATACGCATGCCCCCCGGACCTCGCAACGCGGGGCCCCGGGGCGAATCCCACAAAGCGCTCGCGGCTCGCCGGGTCGGGGGCCACTCTTCACTTCCAGCGGCGGAATCGCGCCTGCACCTGGCGCTTCTCTTCGCCCGCTTGGAGCGACGCGTCGTCGTGCCCCGTCGCGTTCGACCCCGCCGCTTCGGAGCCGACGCGCATGCGAAACTGCCAGCGCACGACGAATGCGTCGGCCACGTCGCCGCGCCCGATTTGCCGACCGCCGGGCCCCGCCGACCGGCGCGCTCCGCAGGCCGCCCAGAGGGCGCGCGGCCGCGCCACGCGCGGCCAAAGCCGTGGCGCGCGCGCGAAATCTCTGCGCGCCAGGCGGCTCCGCCTGCCGCCGATGTCATGGGGCGGCGCGCGGTTGGCCGCCGCGCCTTCGGGGGGCCGAATGCCAGGGTCCGCGCATGCGCCATGGACCCTGTGTCTGCTCGGAGCAGATACAGGACCGAACGCACGCCCCGCAAACAGTGGCCCCCGGGCGGCGACAGACTATCATATCCCGCGCAATGGAACACGGCAGCCGGAACGAGGCCCCCGCCCCATCTCGCGCCTGGCCGTGCAATTCCACCGCCGAGGCATACGGGCACGCCGAGAGTTCCCACGCATGTAACTCTCGCCACAGCGCGGCCATCCGAATCCGGCGCGCGCGCTCCAGTCCGGCCCCCCCCGACACTCGCAATTCTTCGGCGCGCCGGCGAGGTGCACCTGGCACCCGCCGCGCGCGGATATCCGACCGCGCGCTCGCCCCCCGCGGAACGCCGCCTTCGCTGGCGAATTGGGAAGGCCAAGCGGGGGGCGAATCGCGACCGCCCGCGACGAGAGAACGCGCGCGCGGGCGCGCGGGGTAGGGATTGGCCTAAGCTGACAATAGCCGTCCCGCAGCATTGAGGCAAGCAAGAAGAATTGCCTGAAACGGGCCTCGGCGCTCGGCTGCGACTTCCCCCCGCGCCCAAGAGCTGCCCAGGGCGCCCGTGCAAAGAGAAAGCTCGAATGCCCGAATGTGAAAGATATCTGCATGCCCAGCACTTGCTCATCGACTCCGTCAGTCCGAACGTGGATCCGCCCAACCAGCACACCGATGGGGGCGACGACGACGCCGAGGCCAGAAAATCATGGAGCCCCACAGTTCGCGACTGGGCCCCCACCGTGATCCCGATATGGAATGCATCATCGAATTGGACGACGCACCAGACAACGACGTGGACACTGCCGACGAGATGCCACTCATGGTGCGCAGGCCCCTGCTAACGCAGGTGATCCCAGATTCGCACTGGGCGAAGCCGCGTCGAGGACCCAATAGAGTTTGCATTATTTTGGGGCTCGATCACCGTCAACGCTGGCATCTTACTTCAAGGAGAGCGCCATCGGCCACTGCCGCGAGGCCCCGATTTAGACCAGGCTCTAGAAAGAGACACCGTCTCCAGCGAGACGGCTATCAGGGCGTTCCTCGACTGCAGTCCGACGCCAGCAGGATGCCTGTCCACCCTCGCCCAACAACACCCAACGGACAACGCAGCTGGCGGGCGCGTCCAGGCTGGGCGCGCCCGACGTGCCGCGTTGACGTGTGCGACGCGCCACGCGGTTCACTACAAGGCCTGCTATTATAGGTGAGCATCACTCCTGCCGGACCGCCCGGGGAAACTTCCTACTAGGGCAGCGCGCTATGGGGGCGAGATCGGGGGCTAGGACGCGCTAGAGAAAATTGCATTGCTCGTTAAAATTTACGCCCAGCCCCTTCTGAACGGGCGGGCAAGGAAAGGCAGCGGATCGCGATCACCACGTTCATCATCGTCGGGGCGACGCCCGACGCCTCCACCCTCGCCCGAGATGCGCGACCAAGGCACGAGCCCAGTGTCGAACGGCGCCGCCGCGCCAGTTGGTTTCAGGAGACTTACCCTACAGGAAGGTTCAAGTGCAGGCCGAACAGTCGAACGGCGGGCGCGCGACCGACCCGAACAACCAGAACAGCCAGAGCTGGAGCTCCCCAAAGGCTCGGACGCACACCCGACATCAGAAGCTTCCATTGGGAGATCCATGAAGACAGAGCTATGGAGACCAAGTGGAACTCGTTCTGTCACTCCGGCAACATCCTCAAGCAGCCAACCAAGTTCGGCCTCTCGACGGGCAAGAAGTCGCGAGAAGGTCGGGGGGATCATCTTCAACAAATCAATGGGCCCCAGCGAAATCCAAGAGGTGGCCGAGCGCGTCAGAACCGACGTGGAGACATCGCGGGTACATCTGTGTCCGAACGCGCTCATGTAGAAAAACCTTTAGTCATCGATGTCCCAATCGAGGTCTCCGACGACGCGTTCAGCTCGCACCGGGAAGGGATCCAAGCCGGGTATAGCATGGGTCGCGGGACCGCCTCCGGAAAACGCGTTCAGAACATAGCCATGGCCAAGGGCAAGAAGAAGCTGGGGCCCAAACCACGCAGAACACCTGCTCCAAAGCGGGAGGGGAACCCCGGCAGCGGCAATGGATGCACGCATCCTTCAGTCGAAGGGGACATGCGAGAGCCTGGAGGACAAGCGCAGACGCCACTGACAATCGCCGGGCGCACCAACCTCACTTTCAAACCCAGGCCACCCCACATATCAGATGAACCGCAGGGGGGCCAGGCTGGCGCCCCACCCTCGTTCTCGACCCGCACATGACCCTGGAAGCGAAGAACATGACCAGCTGCAGCAGGCCACGCGGGAAGTTCGTAGAGCGGTAGAAGGAGGTGCACGGGGAGGCCCGACCGCCTCTGGATCCGGCTCAGACCCCACAGTGGAGCCAGATATGTGGGAGAAAATGGGAAAGGGAAATGAATCTCAGAAGCTAAGGAGCCGAGGGCCACGGACACTTACGATGCCACTTACGACCTGGGCGCCGACGACAGTCTCACGGGCGAGGCCCAACGCGAAATTGGGTTGGGACCGCGCTTTCATCGGCGAGCAGATGTCGAAGTTTCTTTCCCAGACTACTGCGGTGCGGCACTGCCATTAGTCATGCCCGATGAGACCAGCGGTTCAAATCCTTGCTCTGGACGTACTGGAAGTAGCTTGGCATGCGTCGTCAGATGGGGATTGCCCCCCCCGCGTTCAGCTCGCACCGGGAAGGGATCCAAGCCGGGTATAGCATGGGTCGCGGGACCGCCTCCGGAAAACGCGTTCAGAACATAGCCATGGCCAAGGGCAAGAAGAAGCTGGGGCCCAAACCACGCAGAACACCTGCTCCAAAGCGGGAGGGGAACCCCGGCAGCGGCAATGGATGCACGCATCCTTCAGTCGACGGGGACATGCGATAGCCTGGAGGACAAGCGCAGACGCCACTGACAATCGCCGGGCACACCAACCTCACTTTCAAACCCAGGCCACCCCACATATCAGATGAACCGCAGGGGGGCCAGGCTGGCGCCCCACCCTCGTTCTCGACCCGCACATGACCCTGGAAGCGAAGAACATGACCAGCTGCAGCAGGCCATGCGGGAAGTTCGTAGAGCGGTAGAAGGAGGTGCACGGGGAGGCCTGACCGCCTCTGGATCCGGCTCAGACCCCAAAGAGGAGCCAGATATGTGGGAGAAAATGGGAAAGGAAAATGAATCCCAGAAGCTAAGGAACCGAGGGCCACGGACACTTACGATGCCACTTACGACCTGGGCGCCGACGACAGTCTCACGGGCGAGGCCCAACGCGAAATTGGGTTGGGACCGCGCTTTCATCGGCGAGCAGATGTCGAAGTTTCTTTCACAGACTACTGCGGTGCGGCACTGTCATTAGTCATGCCCGATGAGACCAGCGGTTCAAATCCTTGCTCTGGACGTACTGGGAGTAGCTTGGCATGCGTCGTCAGATGGGGATTGTTCCCCCCGCGTTCAACAAGCCAGCATCCTCGGATGCGTGTCCAAGGGCCCCACCAAGGACCGCATTGAGTGCATGATGAAGCGGGGCCCCGATGACAGTCATGAATGGAGCTACACATGCCAGATCTGGGCGGCGCACAGGGCTTCGGAGAGAGCTCGTCTGTTATTTCTGCTAAGGTGTGCGAGGATATCAAGATGAAGATCATCGACGACGACGCCATCCCCCTTGCCATGGTACGCGGGACCTCCGAGCTCGCCTTGAGAAGCACTTTCCACGGCAGCGCCGGGGGCACCTCGTGCATGGCCAGGTGGCGGTCGTCCAAGGGCCCATGACGTCCGATAACAACCGCTAGCTGAGAGAATTCAGAGCGGCTTCAGGGCATCCACCACCATCGCGTTCTACACAGAATTCGAGGATATTCTCAGAGACACCATCCGAGGTCTCGGTCGGAGAATGGGGCCCTGCTGCCGCGCGACAAGGGCGGTGCAATACCCGCGAAGTACTTTTATAAGGTGGTGAACCTGGGGCAGCGGATGGCGTGGTTCAGCCCATTGCGAAAGCACGCGTGCGTCTACCATATCCCTGGAGAGGAGGACGATTGCTAGACATTGGAGGAACCGTGTTCAAGCCAGTAGGGCACCCTCCGTCGTCATCGCGTTCTCACCAAGCCTCGAGGACGTCATGCGCGTGAACCGCCCGGAGTTGGACCACCACCAGGACGACCCAACAGTACCATGATGCCCTACACCACGCCCAGGACCTACGACACGAACTTGGAAGCGGCCTCCAACACGAGATCACGACGAAAGCGCCGACATCTTTATGACCGTTTCCTATGACCTCGCACCAACACTTCAAGGGGGATCGACACCCGCGTCCGCGGCTTCGTTGCATCGAGAACCTGAACCAGAAGACATGTTGCAGCGAGACCCCCATAACGCTGGGCGCCCGAGCCCTCCTGGGCGATCAAATCCGATTTGGCAGGCACTGTTAGATAGAGCTCGGCAAGCACAATCAGAATCACCCTCGGCAGCACATGCCGCCGAACCGACCACTACACGTGGTGTCAGCCGTCAGCCGCCGCGAATGCCCTCAGCGGCTGCGGTTCATTGAGACGCGGCCGCGGATCATAGAACCTTGACCAAGCCGATGATCTTCGACGACATCGCGAATGACAATCACGACGTTGGGCGCCTGGGGGTGCACGCCGAAGAAGTCAGATACCGATTCGGACTAATACGACAAGCTATCGAAGCACTCGACCAGATGCAAGCACGTTTGCGCTTGCATCCGCAATGCCAGGCAACGGCGCAGGCTGCCACGGAGGCGGCACGACAACAGGGCCTGCCTAAATCGGCAGACGGCTGGACCCACCATATGCCTGGACACCGAGCCCTGCGACGGGCGATCGCGCGCCGTGCGCGCGCGCTATCTGCGCGCTCCCGGGCTTAATGTACCTCCAACGTCCTACGGGCTATCCAGCAGACCCACCGGCCTTCCCATAAGTATTTGCCGAGCTAACGGGAAGGCCTTGCATCTTCCCACCAGCGAACAGGACTGACAAACGAATTTTTCGCGAGACCGTCGACCATCCCTTCAGATGTCCACGACACGAGTGAGAGACCAGACGCCTGCTGCCCAAGACCACGTTCGACCCGAACGAGCACGGCAAATATCCGCAGCCAGCGGCACTTGAGACGTCAGTACAGATATGCAACGAGACCTCCCTGCCGTAGATCCAAGACATGCACATGACTCAGAAGATGGCCGCGCGTCGAACCTCGCGAAGCATCCCACGGGCATTGCTGAGGCGCGACCTTGCAGACCAACTACATCATCGGCGCGACGGTGGACTGACAATCCAACAACATACCAGACATAGCGGTCACAGGATACGACGTAGACGATCAAGTCTGCCCGACATGTCTGGGAAACTTCCATCCAGTGGAGCACATGGCTGGAGTTATATCATATGTTTCACGAGGAGCGTTGGCATAGGAGGACGGTGACGTGGACATGGGACGATGTGCCGGATAAAAACTGCCGAGGGTCTGGGGTCGAGCTCACGGGAAGGCCTTGCATCTTCCCACCAGCGAACAGGACTGACAAACGAATTTTTACGCGAGACCGTCGACCATCCCTTCAGATGTCCACGACACGAGTGAGAGACCAGACGCCTGCTGCCCAAGACCACGTTCGACCCGAACGAGCACGGCAAATATCCGCAGCCAGCGGCACTTGAGACGTCAGTACAGAAATGCAACGAGACCTCCCTGCCGTAGATCCAAGACATGCACATGACTCAGAAGATGGCCGCGCGTCGAACCTCGCGAAGCATCCCACGGGCATTGCTGAGGCGCGACCTTGCAGACCAACTACATCATCGGCGCGACGGTGGACTGACAATCCAACAACATACCAGACATAGCGGTCACAGGATACGACGTAGACGATCAAGTCTGCTCGACATGTCTGGGAAACTTCCATCCAGTGGAGCACCTGGCTGGAGTTAAGTCATCTGTTTCACGAGGAGCGTTGGCATAGGAGGACGGTGACGTGGACATGGGACGATGCGCCGGATAAAAACTGCCGAGGGTCTGGGGTCGTTGAAGCCCTATTCCCACGCCCAGGCGCCGCACCACTGGAGGATGGCGCAGGATCATTCGCAGCGCTACGACAACAACGCGGCCAGCAAAAATCATAGCAACCACAGGCGACAGCACGGACACCACCGTCACCACCTCACGTCAACCCACGAGGGCTCAATCTGATGGGGGAGAACATCACGACATCATGTACACGCAGACACAGATATACGCCTGGGCCACAAACCGGGACCACGATCAGTCACGCCTGACGCCGGGCGAGTTCGCACGAACCACTTGAGGACATCGTGGAAACACGACTCCTGGAGCTGCCAACGCCAAGACGACTTCGAGCACCAATCTGCCGTTGCCGCCGATCAACGTTGGTAGACTTAGGATCTTGCGTCAATCTGATCAGACCTTCGAGAACAAGGCCGCCATCGCCAAGAAGGGCCTGGCGACTCCGTTTATCAGGACGGGCGAACGGGCTCATTGAGAATGGCGCTGGACACGGGCCGGTTGCTTGTGACGACGTGGCCAGTATACCTATCGCTGCGAAGGGCAATACAGAGACCAAAGGGGCATTTGCACAGCCTGCGTGGTCATGGCCTCCAAGCTACCTGTAATCCCTGGCGGGACGTCGGCGCAGGACAAGGACGCCAGCATCATCCCACGGAGGGGGGGTGAAACAATAGTCTTCCTCGGTGGCGGGGCCTGCCGCATGCAATTGTCGACGACGGCAGAAATCTTGCTTGCTCTGGAATCATCGAGTGGGCATCTCGTCATCCCGCGCGACCATGTCGACATTGAGGAGAACGACGGCACCGACGCAATCAAGCACGCAACCTCCCCGCAGGACAAAAGGCGGAGCGAGGCGGGGTCCGCGGGTGGAATGGGATTCGAGGAAACGCGACCCAATTGTCCTGCTCGCCAATGTAATGGGGCAGGCTGCTTCGCGCGCTCCCGCGATAAAGGGCGCGCGCGCGCGGCTTGCGCCGCTCTCCGCCGATACCGCATCGCGCGTTACCGTGCGCACCGCAACGTGACCTCGCACGGTATGCAATAGATTGGAAAGCCTCCCAAAGGAGAGTCTTCATTGCATTGGGTCAGCACTCCAGGCGGTCGGCGCATTCGCAGACCACGCCAGCGATCAGAGCCACACTGGCAGAAACTCCATGACATGTAGCCAAGGCCAGAGACACCAAGATGGGCATTGTCATATTTGGGCCTCTTGACCATCTCTGGCATCGACCCCCAGTGCCTGAGTTCTGACACGATTGGGGTTTCGATGTGGCACGCATGGGGCTCTGCGAGTTTGGCGCCAGATATGCTGCCGCGAGTAAGACGCCAAGCGGCGCGTACATCCAGACCGCTACCACACGAAAGATATCATCCGGTAGACGGCTGTTCATCTTTCCAACCAGCATGAAGGATCACGCGCTGGACTGGCGTGGCAGAACGGAGAATCGCAGCCGATGGAGAAAATAAGTAGTCATGAAGTTGACGGATCACTTCATCCAACGGTTATTCCGACAGGAGCCGGCAGTGCATGCCGACCTCCGCATGCACGAGCGCAGCGACTCCGATGTTTCCCGATTTATCCCATCAAAAGGCTCTGGCCAGACGATGCCCAACTGAAGCCTGGCTGTCAGCGGAGTTACGCCAGACGTGGGCAAGCGCAGCCAGATCATTCAGGACACACTGGTCAAGGGGTCCCCATGGGGCACGACTGGGAGGCCGACCTCCCGCCTGGAGTCAAGAGCATCACCGCGAGCCTGCGCTACCGGGGGCAGGAGGAGATCGATGCCGACGACTGCCATCAATCCTCGAAGAGACGTTAGGCCGTCATCCTAGATGCCGAAGCCCCCCACTCCGAATATGGCTGGTGGCAGTGCCCCTGTTTCTTTCCACGCGCGCCAGCACGCGAATCCCCGCCGACCTAGAAAACTGCCAGCACTCCCCACCGACGCCCGCATGCGACCGAAACTAACAATGACGAGACAAGTAAGGCGGAACCAAGCCCAAGACATTTCCGAACATGCGGGCGGCGGCAATGACGATGGCAGGGTTGCTCTTAGCGGCCCGGGCAAGGACATCACCCTAATGACGTACGATGTCTACATGGGAGACCTGTGCAGCAGTGGTGGTGATAACACCACGATGGCATCGTTATTGGCATGTACACCCGCAGCAAATTCCAGTATGCCCACATCTACAGCATGATCTCTTCCCTCTGCAATTGAACCATTTGATACAATGATATTGTCTTCAACCTTGCGGAGGAGAAGGGTGCATGTCTGGGGTTGCGTTTGCTAGGGGAGTGTCTTATGTGGGGAAGGTCGACATCGCGACCGCTTTCGGCTCCTGCGACCCAGGTGCGCGACGCGCGGTTAACCATTGTCTGGGGACCTGCTGCTCACCGGCCCAATCGCTGAACGACAGGCTCCAACACTCGGTTACATTGAAAGTCGAACTACCATGCATGGCAGGGGCGGCGCGGAGCTGACCTTCCACGCATGCGACATCGCAGTCGCGTCGCCCTACTACCAGAGCAACTGGGCCGATACTGGACGCGGGAACGCCCGCGCGGATTGGATTCATGAAATACAGCCGTGGACTCAAGCACAGGAAGGGGGGCCAATCTTGCAGGGTGGCTTTCGACCAGCGCATGGCGAATCTCAAGGACAGCCACGACATGCCCGTGCGAAAGCCGACAGATATTGCTACCAACCACTTGACACGGCTCCGACATTGTCCTACAAGATCAGGGCAATGGACGTCATGGGCACTGCCAGCCATGCAACAAGGAGCTCACTTTTGGCCGCCCACTACAGGAAGAAGTAGCACCGGATGCTTGTCGACGCCGTGGTCTCGCCGAAGGCCGCGGCGCCCCGTCGCCAACTGTCTCGAGAAAACTCGCGCCAGCCACATCTAACCGACGTCGACAGTTCCCCCAATGCCAGCAGCTGGTTGCGCGGACCCAGCCCAAGCGACTCGAGCCGCCAATCCATTTCTATTCGGCAGAGCACCGCAGGGCGGACGCGATTGCCTCGGGCGCGCCAGGCACTTCCGAGCCAACGGCCCCGCGCGCACTCAAGATCCCCACGCGCGCAGGTACTGCGACGCGATCTCGGCCTACTGGTAATGCGAAACATGTGAGGAGGATTGCAACAAGCGAGATCCTGGTCACAGCTGCACTACTAGCGAATACAGATTTGCCCACGCGTTTCGCTGGCCCGACGGATCTGATGCGCCCATACCCCTTGCACCCAAAAACGTCTGGGACCCTCCCGAATTGATCGAAGAAGGCGGGGAACAGTCTGCCTCATCTACTGGACGAGCAGGAGCTCATCTTATACGACCGCGACCTCGTGCAACTAGTGATCCTACCGCGGAAGTGGACATTGCGACTGCGGCGCCAGCTGATCGTGGCAATGCGACCAGACCTGCCTCAGACGTGCCTCCACCGCCTGCACCAATCCATCAGCGCGGCAGATTTCGTCGAGCACCTCTCACTGTTCGTGCCATGGCCCGATCTTCGGACCGCGGCAGTGGCCCAAGCGCCCGTCCAGACAAGGCCAGATTCAGAATCCAGTCCGGCCCCCGAGCGCTCAGGAGCGCCGACCCCGCTTCGATCAACAAGGAGCTCCGCCAACTGCGTCTCAGGTTCTTCCATGCGAAGGAACCGGAGATGCGTCAGATCCTACAGCGTCTGTGCTCAGACGACTCCCCATTGAACATGATCAAGCCCATCGTTGATACATGTCGTAAATGCCTGGCGTGGGAACGCCCCGGCCCCTCCGCCATGTCCTTGTTGAGCCTGCCTGGCCAGTTCAACGAGGAGGCGGAGGGCGATCTATTCTTTCGCAAGAAGCACATCGCTTTTCCCCTCGTCGACCGATGCACCAGGTGCGCCAGCGGCTGTGAGATCCCCTACAAGTCCAAGGACACCTCCCTGGATGCATATTACAGTGGTTGGGCCAAGCACAACCGCGCCCTTAGAGTGCGATCCTGGGATGGCGAAGGGGGCCTCAAAAAAGACGACGCCAAGCGCTAGCCCAACGCACTTGGAGACGAACTCCGCATTTGAGCTTCTGGCCAAAGCGCCATCACGATCGAGGCCCGGAACGGCATGCTCACAGGGGCCATGCATACCGCGAGGGAAGATCTGAAAAGGCATGACATATGTTTTGCCGCCCACAGACCACTGGCCGAAACACCTTTCGCGTGCAAACCATTTACTTTCTATCATGAGTGATGCCTATCCAATGCCTACACCTGCAGATGACCATCTCTTCTTCCTGACCTTGGGCTCGAAGAACTCGAGACCGCATCTCAGGAACGTAAGCGTCGCATCCGTGAGACTGCCCTTGCGCCATTACTCAAGCCACTGCTGCGGCCAGTGGCGAAAACTAGCGCGGACGGCGGCAGGATCTCCCGGGTCGGCGACATGGTGGACTACCGCCGGCCAACCGCCACAAAGGAGGACAACGGCGGTTGGAGAAGCTCGTGCATCGGCACCGAACTCATTGAAGAAAGGGGTCAGATGATAGCCGAAGCTGGGACCAGAGAAATCGTTGCTCCATTCCCTGATGCGACATTGACCCTATTCATCAAGGTGCCATGGCCAAGGAATTATGCATCGACAAAGCGGCATCGCGAACCGCCATGTCCTACATTGTGGGCCTTCCAGCAGGAAAGGCCCCCCAAGCTCTTTCCCTTCATCCTCGACCACAAGGAGTCATGCCGATTAGTCTCGGCAAGCAATCTAGCCCCGAACGCCCATGTCGCGTCGCCGTGCGCACTTCGGGGTCGGCAGCGCCATAGCCGCATGGCTGGCTGAGAGCGTATTCTTTCTGCAGACGCACCAGAGAGCTTACTGAAACTGATCTACTGCGATAGCGATATGTCCACCCCAGCGTGCACTTATACGAGTCCGCCAATGCACGTCTCAACATTCGGGACAGCACTGGCGACGACCGTGCTCGCCACATACAGTGCCAGATTGCAACTAGACCCGTCCACTCGTTCGACGAGGACACTACTCGATTCGTAGACCTTGCTGATGGACTTCAAAATGACAGCGACCGCGGAAACGCGAACCTGCCTGGAGACCCCAATGGAAGCCGCGCGCGGCGACGGCCGTCTATCTACAACCGAAAAGGGTGATGGCGAACGAGAGGAGGACACCATGATCATGCACGGCTGGAAGCAGGAACTCATGGACTCCGAACAGCACGTGGAAGCACGCACCCTCCTCGAACAATTTCAGGCCCTCTATTCGACTCCCGCCCCCGTTATGTTTGTAAGCGCGGTACTCGGACCCCATGAGCAGGAGACGCCCACGTTCAAGCCGGAACTCATAAACTTACGTGAGTACGGGCAGAGTGACGCCCAGTTTTCCTACCAGCGTTCAGGTGCCAATGCGAATGGCTATACAGCAATGATGCCGACGAGCACGGCGGGCTTGCCGGACTCTGCTCCAGCGACGAGATGGCAAAGGTGAGATTGGGTGAGCCCCAACTGAGAGCTAAACTCCCCGACGGGTTGGCTACTATTCGCGCGCGCGTCTCAGTCGAAGGCAAACGAGCGACGGCGGTCAAAGATGACGACCCGCTTGCCAGGCAGGGCATCATCAACAACCCTAAACAGGCATCACCCGCAGCGCTGGCGAACGCAAGCTAGCAGCTAGAGTTGGACAACCGGCATTTCCCCAACTAGCTGATGTCCAAGGCCCAGGACGTCTAGACCTCAAGGCGCGCATGCACATGGAGGTTCGGAAACAATGAGATGCTTATAGGACCCCGCCTTGCATTGCACAGTTTCGCGGGCCTGGAAGCCTTCTCCGCGGAAGCATTCCGGAAAGGCGCGACGCATTTCCCCGCGCCCGTGGGCGGGGGGGGCAGCGTGCCACCAGGATTGGATCCTGGCCAGTTTGCCACGCAGATAAGGCTTTAAGGCCGCACATGCAGAGGACTGGCCGAAGTCACAAATGAGCAGGGGCGCGTCGCTAACCGGGCTTCCGGGAGCGCGACGAGTCGCGACGCTGTCCCAGATGTCTCAAGCTTGGCTTTGGCACCAAGGGTGCTTTTCGTGCCTGCTCATGCAATATCGAGAAGATCAAGGACAGCCTCGGCCTCGAGCCCACAGCTTACGACCAGGAGTTCGGGGCCGCCAGGGGCACGCTCACAGCCGAGCACGCGGGCGACATCAACGCGTGCGGCAAGGAGCCCCACATAAACGCATACGTCAAACTGGGCGAGCCGGCGCTTGGCACGTGCATGCTGAGCAAACATACCTACACGAGTGGTGCAGTGCAACACACCAGGACGGAATAGGGGATGTTATGATGGATCAGGACGAGCACGCCTGACCATTTCCCCCGATTGCACATCCCGATATTGTAGGTGCCTCCCCAGAAGCAAACAAGCGAGTCATATTGTCAGCGACAGGTTTGTTCGACTGCGGATATCCCTAGCGCATTCTGTATTTACCCAAGGCTGGATTATGGTAGAATCTTTTTGTTGCAGCGCTTTCTGGACCGGGCGAATACGCGCGCGAGACGACCGAATGCACTCACCCGTGAACTGTTGCAGAAACCTAAGAGTATCATCGACCAAGCCAGGGCCCCCGATGGTACTCTGGACCCGCAAAGCGACTCCGGGCATCGGATGTTCACCAGCATGAGGGCGACGAGACTACGGGTTGCGGGCGGCTTCGTGGATGCAATTTGCTGTGTCGTGGAAACACGAGCAGCAAGGGTGAGGTCGCGCACTGTGTCGACTGCCTCTGCACTGTTTTGGCAGCTCTGCTGCCAAACAAGTTACCGCCGCTCATAATCATGACGTATGTTGCCCTGCTCTGGTACCACTACATGAGATCATCAGGGGGCCCCTGAGTCCGTCCGAGCTCAAACGCCTCCGTGAATACCGGGGACCCTGCATTCAAGTGCCCCTCAAGATTGACGCCGAATCGGTTCACGAGTCTCTTTCCCGCAAAGATCTCGACACACACGCGGAGATGACACTGTTGGGACTTATCCGCTGGATAAGAGAATTCTTGGACCTCGGCATCATCAACAAAGCGCAGTGGCGCGACGCCCGCGACATGACGGCGGATGGCCCCGCCAGGGGAACTATCGACAGGGACCTGGTTGTCCAACTCATGGCAGGCTACCAGAGCTACACGCGAAGTCGGGTCGCACGCGCCGCATCGAAGCCATAAGCCTCCCATCGCCGACCAATGACAGCTGTTGCCGATAACTCGCCGTTATAGACCCCAGAGGTCTGGAGGACCATTCAGCTGCAGCCGCTCTGTGTATAAAAGAGGGGGTGGCTCCTGCTGGCCCGGCGCAGATCGATCGCGGACCCGCGACTGCTCAGAAGTGACCGCGTCTCCGCGCTCCTTCCACATGCTGGTTCCGTGGAATCGCGACTGCAGTCGTTGCGCCTTGTTGTCGCGGAGCCGCGAACTCACATAATGTTTTGTGCGTCTGGGCTTTCAGGATAAAAAAACTGGTCTGTCCGGCCCAAGCTGTGTTATGCAGGTTGTCTTTGCCCATCAGCCTTCGGTGCTGGTTGGATGGAAAGAGGATTTAGCTTCTCGCACCCCTGTGTGTTAATGCGTTGCCTCGTTGGCCAAGGCTTTCGAATGGAGATATCTTTTGCGTTCGCAAGCGCTGTTTTGAGTCTATACAGGTAGGTGGCGACGGTCGAATTGCGCTTCCCTCCCCCCTCGACTTTGAGTGAATGCCCCGAGGGTGGCATGTAGATCATGCGTTGTTCGTCCGCCGCCGCGTTGGCTCAAAGCGGCCCCGCCCAATCTGCTTACGTGGCCGGCGTCGCTTGCGACGTAACATCTGCGACGTAGGAGAAAGCATATCTCGCCGAACGCCGCCGCTATCGCACGCCTCCCTTTTACCTCTCTATCCTAACATGCTGGTGCTGTTCGCGACCCTCCACCCATCAACAACATGAATCAGCCAAGTGGCAAAGTACCCTCGGAATGTGCTATGCGGCGCGTGGCCCGCCGTGCTGAGCCCGCAGATCGGGAGCCACGGCGGCTCGCCACTTCGTGAAACTAGCCCGCAAACTTCGCGAACATTGAGGAGGAGTAGGAGGAGGAGGAGGAGGAGGAGGAGGAGGAGGAGGAGGAAGAGGAGGAGGAGGAGGAGGAGGAGGAAGAGGGGGAGGACGACGACGATGACGACGAGCAGGAAGCGCCATGTTGGTGCATATTGGGGCCTCCTGGGGCCCTCTCGGAGCCTCTTGGGGGCCTCTCCTGGGGGCGTCTTGGAGGCCTCCGGGGGCCTGTTAGGAGTCATTTTGGGGTGTATTGGGGGTTTTCGGGGCCTCTTGGGGGCTTGTGGCTTGTGGGCTTGTCTTAGGGCGCTATTAGCGCGTCTGACGCCTGCGCAGGCCGTCCAGGGGACCACTCTGGGCCGTCTTGAGACGCTCTGGGGCCGTCTCGCAACTCTCTTAGGCTGTCTTGGGGCCGTCCTGGGGGGTTCGTGGGCTCCTTTCGGCGCCGTCTTGGGGCACTGTTGGGAAGACCATCGTGAGGCCGAAATGGCCCACCGGAAGCAAAAGGAAGACACGCATCATTGATCCCCCACGGTTTTGAATGATTTGGGCATCTCGGGAACCTTCTTGGGAGGAGGAGGAGTTAGACGCGTTTCCTTTCAGGGCCCGCATGATCACAGCGCGTTGCAGGCATAGCTTTTCGGCTCCCAAGGTGGGAGCCGCCAGGGAGTGATGTAATTGTCCCGGTCGCGCTCTGACTGTGTGTTGGGATGTCTCGTGCGGCTGGTTTGTTATCAGAGGTATACGTGCCCTTTCTTCAGAGCTCCATGGTCACCGCGATGCAGCAGGAACAGCACTTGGGCATCACAAGGAGGAGCCGTGAGGCAGATCCACTTTGGCCCTCTCACTCCACACGTTCATAGTCATAGATAAGGAGCCCGTGAGAAAAGATACACACACAAAGGGCCCCCGCGTGAAGTAACTCCATCGCCTCGGAGCTCCCGACCCTTTTTCCTGGGGGCAGGTGTTCGCCCTGGGTCTAGTTTCTGCGGCCCTGGGGCCCCAGAACAGTACCGGAGGCCGAAATCTGGAGAAAACGCCCAGACCCTTCCCACAGGAAAACAAGCAAACACAAAAAACATGTGGTCGGATCTCTGGGCCATGCGATGATGACCACCGCCCGCCACGCCTCCTAGGACATCCCAACCCCTGCCAAGGGGCAACGTCACTGGGGGAATAGGCTCAGGGGGGGACGCATCGACCCCAAATTGCCCGCTCATCGCCGATACGAGGCCGATGGCCCTTTCCCGCTCCAGGAGCGTGCGATTTCGCAATCGGAGGGCCTATGGCGGATCAATCGACGATGTAACGCTGATTCTAGCTCGATGTTTCCCCCCCTGAGCTGGCCTTTTGACGGTCTTCGGGTCATCTGGCGGCCGTTCGGGATGATCCGTGCACCCCCGAATTGTTCTTGGCGAGGCTCTTCCGTTGGAGAGCACCCCGAGGCTGGAAACCCGCCGAGAACCGACGAAAGCGCCCGAGAACCTCGAACATTTCGAAGAGCAATGCGTGGACCGCAAACAGCAATGCAAAGCAATGCAAAACTTACAGTGCGAACGGAAGGGGGTGCAACAGGGGGGGCGGGGGGGGGGCGGGGTTCAATGCGGCGGCGGCGACGGATGAGAACGGGGCCGCCGGGCCAACAGACGGGCCTTTTATTAAAAGGGCGGCTACGAACGGGAGCGAGGCCGCCGGGCCAACAGACGGGCCCAGTTCCTTAGAAGACAAGGAGGAACTCCTAAGTGCAAGCGCTGCTTGGGGAAACAACTCTATACACATAAGGTCTCGGAGGTCGCTGCGGACCTCTTGGATCGGCTTTGTGGGTCCCCCTGGCGGCGCCTCCAGCGCCGCCCCTGGCGCGCTCCGCGCGCCAGGAAGGGGGGTCCAGCGCCGATCCAAGAAATCCGCGCGGACCTCCGACACTTCTTCTGTTTATGAAGATATGTTTTCCTCGAGCCTCGAACCTCCCCCTGTCACGTTGCCCCTTAATTTCGAACCCGTTCTTCCCCCCTGATGTTGCCCATGATCAGGGGGCAAAACTCGATCCATGGACCTCTCCTGGGGTGTGTTTACGCGGGTGCCCCAGGACGAGCAAAAGCTCCCAGAAAAGCTAACCTCGATCCTAGAAGCTCACTCGAGGCTCACTCTTGCCTCGAACCTCCCCCCTTCACGTTGCCATTGGCGTATGGAATGACGGAGGAAGGGAGGAGGAAGGAAAGAAGGAAGGGAGGGGGGGGAGGAGGCGGAGGAGGCGGTGGGGAGGGAAACCATAACCTCCCCCCTTAACGGTGCCCCCCCCCCCCCCTCCCACGCAAGGCGCGGCGATCGGGCGGCGCTGCCGGCCCTCCGCGCCCCGCCTAGGCGTGGCGCTCCCCCCCGCTTCCTGCAAGGGCCCACTCGGTTGGGGCTGCTGAACTTGGACGCCTCCTCCTCGTCCTCCTCCTCCTCCTCCTCCTCCTCCTCCTCCTCCTCCTCCTCCTCCTCCTCCTCCTCCTTAGTCTCATTCTCCTCCTCCTCGTCATCCTCTTCCTCCCCATGAAGAAGAAAACCATCCCTCCGATGCTTTAGTCGAGGCGCCTGGTTTGTCACCATTCGTAGGCCTCTGAAGGCCGGTGTCGGGCTTCGGGGCCGCCCCAAAAATTTTCTTGGCGAAGGACCCGACCATATGCAGTTGTGATTGCCGCAAGGCAGGTAGGACGAAGGCGGGGAGCTCCCTATGGGGCCAAGAGACGTGTGAGGATGTGCCGACATGGGCGGGCGGGGCGCATGTGAACACCGCCGCCAAGGCCTTTGGCGGAGTTCCCCAGGGGCAGGCCACGAACCGCTGAATTTAATGGCGCGGACGCATGTGATCACAGCCACGGGAGCCTTCGGTGGAGTTCCCTACGGAGCCACAGAACGCCGTATTGGGTGCGCGGACGCATGTGATCACAGCCACTGGGGCCGTCGGTGGAGCTCCCTATGGAGACACAGATCGCCTACTGGGTGGCAGGGCACAAGTGATCACAGCCACTGGGGCCGTCGGTGGAGCTCCCGATGGGGGGGCCACGGAACGCTGTATTGGGTGGCGCGGAGGCATGTCATCACAGCCATCGGGGCCTTTCGGTGAAGCTCCGATGGGGCCGCGGACGCATGTGATCACAGCCGTTGGGGCCGTCGGTGGAGCCCCCTATGGGGCCACGAAACGCCGTACTGGGCGGCGCGGACGCATGTGATCACAGCCACTGGGGCCCTTCGGTGGAGCTCCATATGAGGCCACGAAACGCTGTGCTGCGTGGCGCGGACGCATGTGATCACAGCCACTGGGGCCGTCGGTGGAGCTCCCATGGGGCCACACATCGCTGTGTACTCAGGCACGGACGCGCATGTGATCACAGCCATTGGGGCCGTCGGTGAAGCTCCCTATGGGGTCACGAAGCGCTGTACTGGGTGGCGCGGACGCATGTGATCACAGCCGCTGGGGGCTTCGGTGGAGCTCCCTATTGGGCCACGAAGCGTCCGAGGGGTGTACCGAGATGGACATGCGGAGGGCAGATGCCAGGATGGGTGGAGGAGGGGGGGCAGCGGGTGGGAAGGAGACGCGGAGCGTTGTCTCTTCGAGACGAGGACCCAACACCACAAGATGGTTGGGAAAGATTGTTCGAGATGGAAAACAATGCTGCGGAAAGCCTTCTGGACAGCGTACGCGCACAGATTTCACAGTTTGCTGTTTACGGTCAAGACGCTGCAATGAGAATTGCGTTGGGCTCAGAAGGGGCTGGGGTGTTGCGGCCGTTCCTTAGGTTGAGGGCTTGGAGAGTATTCGTGATCGAGGCTCGCCGTGGCCAGGAAAGCCCATTCGTTCCTTAGTGTGTCTTCCTTCTGGTAGTACCACGGCAGTAAGCGCATTGACATGATCGTTGTCTGTGTGTACCTGGCTCGTTGTGGTTGCGCCCCGTCCCCACCGAATGACTGTTGCCCGACACGAGGGGGGGGGCTCTGCCCAGCGAAATCGATGCACGCGCAGCGGCGTGCGCTCGTGGAGAGGGTGAGGCAGATCCTGCGGCTGGCGCTGGAAGGGTAACGTACGGTTTGGCGCCGCCCGCCCGAACACGGCACGCTGTGCCCCACCCTGGGGATAGCGTGCACCGAAGAAGCCCCCCGGGCGGGGGGGTGGCGTGCACAGACGGGGCCCTCGCGGGGTGATCGCCTCACAGGGACAGCGTGCTCTCGGGAGATCGGTGTTGCGCGCTATCTTGTCGACGGCAGCCGTAGTTCGATTCGTGCCCCTTTCGCACTGACGAGTGGGACGCTTGTCGTGTGGTTGTGCTCTGCTCTCCCTTGACCGTCCTGGAGCGGCACCCCTTCAGGCGATCGCAAACACGGATCAAGGGGGCGTGCATTAGCGACGGGTCCTCTCTCCATGGGACATCGCGCATTTCCGCCGCCGAGCGAGGCAGCACCAGCCGTACTTTGGGGAGGGCACTTCACCCGATACATGGATTCGGCGACCGCGCGCCAAATCCATGGATCGCTCATCCGTGTTCGCGCGCCCCCGACCCCCTTCCGTGGCAGGCGGCGCCGCGGCGGAGCTGCTGCGCGCACCGCCACCGGCGGGGGCGCCTCCGATCGCGGGGGGCGGGGAGGGGCTCGATGTGCACACCACGCCGCTTCGTCCGCAGGGGATCGGAAGCGCGGATTACCCATCGGTCGTTGAAAGTAGGTATTTTGTGGGCTCCCAGAATTCATTCTACTTCAAGTGCCTTCCTATTTCAATCGTCGATGTGGTTTGGCTGTTGTTTGTTATTCTTTGGGCGGGCACGAATCCTACTTCATCTTTCTACCTACTTTTTCCGACCAGCGTGTGCACATGCCACACATTATGGAAGAGAAATCCCGGGGAGGCTTGTCCAGAGGGGGTTGGTCCAAGGCGGGTTGTCCAGAGTTGCATGCTGGGACACTCATGGTATCGGCATTGGAAGGGTTGTCCAGGGGGGTGTCCGGGAATTTTGTTTGCTTGGACTCGTGGACGTAGTAACCGGCGCTCGGGGGATCAATCTCCGGGGAACCCGTCAGGTGGCAGATGTGCATGCCCCTCGGGGCCGAGAGGCATCCATCTCCGCCGCCCGCTGGGGTCCGGGGATCCTTCTCCCACAGGCGGTGGACGTGGATGGACCCCCGCCCCGCAGAGGAGCCGCCCGCGGAGCTCCACGCAGGGGGAGGAGGAGGAGGAGGAGGAGGAGGAGGAGGAGGAGGAGGAGGAGGAGGAGGAGGAGGAGGAGGAGGAGGAGGAGGAGGAGCGCCCCACGGGCCGGGAGGCCCTTGGCGTCCACGGGCCGAGCCCCCCCCGTGGCCGAGCAGAGGGCGTGGCGTCTGCGCCGAGCCCCCTCGCGGGGGGAGCACGGTCGGGGCGTCGGCGTTGTGCAGGGCACGTGTCACCTCGCCGTCTAACAGGGGATGCGTCGACCCCTATCCCAGGCTGCGTGAGGTTTTCGAGAGAATCAACAATTTGGGGCCCAACCCTGGGATATACGAGGGGGGGGCGTCCATCCTCGACAGGGGTGCGTCCGAATAGCCCCCTCGGTGCAGGAGGGGAAAAAACACACAGACACAATGAATCGTCGATTCCCAGAAAATATGGGAAAATATGGGAAGTGGTGGGGAAGACAAAAACCCAGGAAATATACGAAAATATGGGGAATGTTTTTATTTGTGTGTATTTATTTGTGTGTCCCAGGGCCCCTTCAGTTGTGCAGGGCACGTGTCGCCGCGCCGTCTGTTCCGGCGCGCGGCCCTGCGCACTGGAGGGGGCGTCTCGGCCAGAAGGGCAAGTTCGGCCTCGGCCGCGGGGTTTGCCGTGGGGTGTGGCGCAGTGCTGGCGTCGTCCACCTGGGGGCGTCGAGAACAAGTGGCGTGGCGACACTTGTGTGTGGGGGGGGGGCGCCCTTGCCTGCGAGGGATCGACAGGGAGTTGCCATCTCCTTCTCGGCGGAAGCCGGCGGAAGCAAAACGAGGGCGGATCACCAGGCGGACGCCGGCGGAAGCAAAAGTTGCCTTCCCAAGGGATGGCAATTGTTTTTGTTGACTTCGTGTTTCTGGAAAAGGCCACATCGATCCGACCGATCCGATTCGATATCGGCGTCGGCCGGCCCGAATCGGTTCGGTCCCGATATGCCGACCTCACGATGCGGCCCGATGTGTTCGCATGGCGTAACTGTGCGTCCTGTCGCGGCGATTCCGATGTTATTCCGACTCCGCGCCGATGCGCCGCAATATGCCTATGCGCTGGAAGCTAAGAAAAATCGTCGACTTACGACGGATGAGGTTTTCTTACGTTTTCGTCTGTTCTTGCAGGTTTTCTAGTATCGGGATGTTCTCCAGCAGCTGTGCCTCTTGCCTGACCGAGGGCGTTCCGGGGGTGGTGCCATGAGCGTCCCGAATGGCCGCCAGAGACCCAAGGCATGACCGAAGATCGGATTGCGGAAGGCCTCTCTGCATTTTCGGCCTCCAGGTGGCCCTTGCGGGGCTTGGGAACGCTTCTGAATGAAAAGCAGGTCCTGGGGAAGTGGTCGAGATCTCTGTGGGTCCCTTGTGTAAGAAGAGCAACAACAAGCACGACGTCGGATGCATGGGTGCGGCGGCGGATTGTTTTTTGTTCGACCAGGGCTCCGCAAGCCAGGACTCTGGTGCGACCATTTCCTGGTTTACGGCGCGGGCTCGCGTCGTGGCAACGCGGCGGCGACCCCAACGGGGGCGCTCAAGGTGGAACGCGGCGAGTGGCAATCGGCCAGCACGGAACGATCCGGCGTGGTGACCGATCGAAAAGCCGTAGACAGCTCGAGGTTGAGCGACCTACGCGGTGTCAGAAGCCAACGCCAGGGTCGTTGCTTGAGTTGCCCTGGTACGCCTGTGTTTAAAAACGCAACACGTACCGTGCTCAAAACGACAGTGTTAACACGCTGCGCGTTGGCTCGGCACGCATTAGCACACGTTGTGGCGAATTTATCGCGCCAGACCTACGTGTTCAGTCTACGTGTTGAGCTCCGTGACAACACGCTACGGGTTGCGGGTTGCGTGTCGGGGCAGCTAAGGTTCCAAAATTTTCAAAGGAGTTCCCGGATTACCTAATGTTCCACACGGGCTACACACAGGGAGGGCCGCAAGACACTCCAGGACCCCTGGAACGCACCCTGAGCCGATCGCATCATGACATCAGTCTCGTCCTGAGATGTGCGATTCGGGGCGCACGGCCGAACCCAGGGGAAGGGGGCCGAGCGCTCTGCGGCCCACGGGTTGAAGAGAGCCTTCCCGAAGAGGTTCGGGTCGGACGAAGGGGGGGCGCATAGGGAAAGGGGTGGGGTACGAAATCTGCTGCGTGCAGTTGGTTTCGGCCCCTCGCCGGGCGCCTTCCCTGGATGCATTGGCGCCAGGAGGCGCCAGGGAAACCAGCTGGCTCCCCCCCTTTCCTGACCCGCCCTTCGTCCGACTGGAGAGGCGTGGGTCCAGGCCAGGCCTTCCCAAAATGAGCGTCGCCTTCGAGGGATCCGGAGGTGTCCGATGCAATAGTTGACGCGTATCCCATGTCCACCGTCAAGGGGGGGAGATGTATGAAAAAATCAGGCCTTAGAAGGTTGACCTCCACAGTCTTTTCCCCCGCGGAAGAATGGTTGAAGCAGGAGCAGGCCCCCTTCCGCCGAACAGAGGTCGGCGTTGGCGCGCTCAGGGCTGGTCCTCTGGAGCACGCAGAATAGCCAGCCGATGATCAAGACGGCTGGTCAAGAGACCGACCATATCTTCTGGAAGAAGCACCTCGCCCAGGGATGGCCGGATGGGGTTGGTTATAGAGAGGTGTTGGCCGGGAGGGTTGGCCAGGGCTGTCGGCTGCACGGAGGGCTGGCCCTTTGCAGGAGTGACTCCATGGAGCGGGCCCTCTGCATGAGTGACTCTAAGGAGTGACCCAGCACGGGCCGCCGCCCCTCGCCCCACCCCGGGCCCGAGTCCAACCAGAAGTGGCCCCCGAGCCCATCTGGGGGACCATCCTGCCGGCTCTTCCGAGCTGCACGTCGAGCCGTGGCGCCCCCAGAGGCCCAGAGACGGCCCGAGACGTCCAGAAATCTGCCCCAGACTCGGCCCCGGCCTCAGGAGCGCCCGAAGTGCCTCTCCCACAGCGCGCCGTAGGCGAGGCCCGCTCGAAGCCGCGCTCGGTTTGAAGCCCCCGCCAGCCCCTGCAGATGCCTCGTTCTCTCCGGTGGCCGGAACGCTCAATGGCACTTCGTGGAGATCGATTCAATCGTGGTTAGTTCACACGAATGCGAATGTGCTACTTACTCAAGAACATGATTTGGCAGCTGGTGATGAAATACATGCTTGACCTTCTTGGGCTCAAGGTCACGGGTGGAAAGCTCGTCTTGCCCTTGCCAATCCCGCACTCTCTGGAGGCACTTCAGGAGGTATGGGAATCCTGTCTCGGAATTATTTGGGCTTCCGAGGGCCCCCTGGGGGGCATGTCCCGGTTCTTGGGAGAGCCGTGGGGCGGCATCATTAACGCTTCAGGCGGTGATCAGGTATTTCTGTGCCCCCTTTTACCTGCACCTCTCGCAGGGCCTCTCAGGCTCGAAACTCTCGCTCCTCTCGCATGCAGCAACGGCCATCGATGTGTGATCTCGGTCCATTGTGCTGGGAGGCGATTTCAACATGACTCCACAGGCCCCGGGGCAATCAACACTTGACACCTCTACCCGTGGTAGGCTGATTTTCCCGAAGGACGCTGCTGGCACTTGCAGCACCACAGGGGGGATGAAGATGCTAGATTTGTTCATTGTGCCTGAAGGGCTTTCTGGTGGCATTAAGCCGGTGGACCTGATCCACGCTGCTTGCACGGCGCCCCACTCGCCAGTGCAAATCGCGTTTCTATCCCAGGTTGGCGCAACTCCATGGGCGTAAGCTCCGCCGACCCCCCCCCCTGAGAACAGACCCTATCTTTGGTCCTTCTGAAGAGCCTCCTTCTTGGGACGGAGCCACCAAGATGGCTGAGGCGCTCGTTGACATTCCGCACTCTGGCGATGCCCCAGGATCCAGGCCGAATTACTGCGTTTGGGCCAATTTGTCCAAGAAAGAACTGATCAAGGCCACCAGTTCGACCGCCCCGTGCTTGGGCTCGAGAGCCAAGGCCCCTCAGCTTCGAATTTTGAGCAGGATCGGAAACCGATCAGAAGTTCAAGCAGTGGCTTGCCCAGAAGTTCAAGCAGTGCCTTGAATACCGAACAGCGCCATCGCTGCCACATGTGCTCACGGCCTCCCACCTCCGCAACATCATTTGAACCCTCCCCCCTTTATCCGTGAGGCACTCGTGGACCACGATCGATGGTATCAGGCTGTCATCCAGGTTACCGCGTCGCCTGTTTGGTGCGACTGTGGCGATCTGATCTCGCAGCTCGACCTTGCGGTGGCCGCAGCCGAGGCCACCGCGCAGCAGCAGCAGGGCCTGGAGGGTTGTCGCACCTGGCTCCTGGACAGGGTTGAGCAGGGGGCTAAACAGGCCCACAAGGCCGTCAGGGGCTACGGGTCCTGGACCCCACCACCACCCTCAACGACTTGGGGAACATTGTTGCCGACCCGCCGGCTTTGTTTATCACAGCCTGAAGATGCTAGTTTCAATAAGTTGTGGCGTGCTGATTTCGCCCCCCCAAGCCTCCAGATTCCTACGAACCACTGCCAGCATTGGAAAGGCTGACGCCCTATGAGATGCGTGGCCTCAGCAGGATTTTCATAGGCACACCGCTACCTCTGCCCACGGGTTCCACATGCGCCACTACTCGCTCCTGGCAGACGAGTCTCTCCACGTCCTCGCTCTGTATCCTCCTCGTCGTCCTCCTCCTCATCATCATCACCATCACCATCAGCATCATCAGCAGCAGCATCATCACCCTCATCCGCACCGTCCTCCTCCACCACGCCGCCGCTACCTTGCCGCGGCGGCGGCGGCGGCGATCGCGCCGCCGTCGGCGTCGCCATCGGCGTCGGCGCCGCCGTCCGCGCCCACGTCGGCGCCTAGCCGCCCTGATCTGCCCGTTTTGAAACGCAACGCATACCCTGTTCAAAACGTCCGTGTTGACACGCTGCGTGTTGGCTCGACATGTTGGCCCACGTCTTGGCGGACGTGTCGCGCCAGACCTACATGTTCAGTCTGTGCGTTGAGCTCCGTACCAACACGCTACGGGCTACGGGTTGCGTGCTGCGTGCCGGGGCGGCTAAGCGTCGCCGTCGTCGTTCGCCGTCGAGCGCCGCCGACCGCGGCGCCGCCCCGCCGGGCGCAGCCCCAGAGGCTGCGGGCGCCGCCCTGGGCAGCCGCGCGCCGTGCCTGCGCGGCTGCGCGACTGCCTCTGCCGCCAGCAGGGAGCGGCTCGTGGTGCTGGGGACAGGCTCGCCACCTGGGCGCAGGGCTGGACCTAAACGGTGTTTTGGCGATTTCGTGGGCCGTTTTCGTTTCGACTCCGTTTCGCGGCAGAGGTGGATTGAAGACAAAGCGGCGGAAAACAAGCACAAAACGAAAACGAAAACGACGCAGACGAACGGGGTCGGCTTCACCGACATTGGCGCGCAAGCTGCCCGCGCAAGGTCGCGCGTAAGCGCCCTCTTCCTCACGCAGTGTGCAACGGTTACTGCCCGCGTGCGCCACCGAGTAAGGTCGTTATGTCGTTTCGCGTAAGACCCGTTTCTTTTCGTCGCTCACCTAGGGGATCGGCCGAAACGAGCCGACTTGACCAGAGAGCTCTTTTCTTCTGCGCGCCCGGGAGGGGGCTGGGGGTCCAACGTCCATCCAAGAAGTTTGCGCGGACCTCCTAGGAATTATGTTTATGCAGTTGCCCTGAGCCTCTGGAAACGAACCGACTCGACCTGAGAGCGCTTTCTGCACGCAGGAGGCTGTGCGGCTTGACCTCGAGTTGTAGAGCAGCTAGAAGGCTCGCCCGCACATCGTCAGACTTGCAACTGCAAGAAAGATCGATCTGCAACCGCGAGGGCGCAGAGGTCGGTTTTCTCGGGGGCCGGTTGAAACAATGGCGGCCCTTCGTGGCGTGTTTCGTGAGGGCGCAGAGATCGGTTCTCTCGGGGGCCGGTCGAGACAATGTGTTTCGTGGTTGATTGGGGCGGCCTCCTGGAGGCTTCTGGCCGCCACGGCCGGATCCGCGTCGCATCGGGGCAGGATGTGCACGGGTAGAGGTCGGGGGACAGATTTGGGGCGAATCTGAGCCAGGCGGGGGAGCCGCCGTTGTCTCCATTGGCCCTCCCCAGGGCTTATCTCAAACGCTGGCAGCTGTTCAGTGCTACGCCCCGCGTGTTGCGTGTTTGAGCGCGGGTTTCGTCCGTGTAGGCCTACGTTTCGGCGAAGGTGTGGAGCCTGACTCCCGCTTTGAATACATACCCGCTGATCCCCGGATCAGCACGTGCTGGGTTGCATGTTGCGCGTCAGGGCGGGGAACTAAGTGGTTAGGGCAACCTCGTGGACATTTTTCGCTCTGGTTCAGTTCTCGCTCTGTTCTCGCTCCAGGGGGCCCTCTGGGAGCCGACGATTCTGTTACGAAGCCAGCACGAAACGAAACGAGAAAAGTTCTTCTGGTCGACCCCCGCTCGACCTCATGACCTCTTCATCATCCTCCTTGTGTGGACGCCTGTGGATGTTGCTGACCCTTTGAACCTCAAGGATCTCTGGAGGCCTCCAGAGTCTCACCAGGGACTTGTGGAGACCGAACCCCATACCCCTGATAAGAATACCCGGGGGATGATAAAGTTGGGGGTCCCGGGATAACAAACGATTTGTCCTGGCAAGTCGTATGACGAGGAAAGAGGAGGCCGTCCTCATCCTCGCACGAAGACGACGACGACGACCGCGGCGGCGGCGGCGACGACGACGGCGACGACGACGACCTAGCCCTGCCACACGTTCGTGATTCCGGAAAGCTGCAATGGTGAGAATCCCACACTAGTGCCACACGTTCGTGACGTCGGAAAGCTGTAATGATCAGACTCCCGTACAACACATATCACAACGAAGGGATGGGAAAGAGGAGAAAAGGGGAGGGTAGGAGGAGGGGTGGGACAGGAGAGATGCCCAAGGACTAATTGTCCAAAACCAAAAAACTGATTCGGGGCATTGTGTTGTTTTCTATGTTGAATACATATTGTTTGTCTTTGCCGTGTTCGACATCATATGTGTAGGAGCTTATGGTGGCCCACTTCTGGTGATACATAATGCCTGGGATACAGCAATTCGGGCGGGTGGCGCGGGGGAAAGGGGAAAGAGTAGTAGTAGTTGTTGTTCGTTGTTAGCAGTAGTAGTAGTTGTAGTTATTCGTAGTAGTGGCAGTAGTACTAGTAGTAGTAGTAGTAGTACTAGTAGTAGTAGTAGTAGTAGTAGTAGTAGTAGTAGTAGTAGTAGTAGTAGTAGTAGTAGTAGTAGTAGTAGTAGTAGTAGTAGTAGTAGTAGTAGTAGTAGTAGTAGTAGTAGTAGTAGTAGTAGGAGTAGGAGTAGGAGTAGGAGTCAAGCTAGCCAGCTCGAGCGAGTCAAGCATGGCATGCCCAGTCCCACCCGCCCTCCCACAACATAAGAAGCAAAGCTGGCACAACTGGGGGCCGAAGTCACACCGGCCAGCCGGTTTGGTACAGCTGATGCGGCCGCGATGGCGGTTGCCGACGGGAACTGGCGAGCGCGTGTTGAATGCCGCGCACGCATTGCCAGACGAGTCGAGAATGGCCCGGTACACCGCAGGAAGCCAGAGGTGGCCGGAGGAAGCCCGACGGTCTGACAGGACACCCCAAAGCATTTTTGTGAAAAAGCATTGGGTTTTTGATGTTTTTATGTTGAAATGCTTGCAAACACACGGTGTTCGGTAGGATTCTGACATGAACGCGCGAGTGTGCTCTTTGTGGCATTTTTTGCACAGGATTCGCGGCCTGGGTGCATGACAGAGCATCGCGAGTGCACCGCGCGATGACGTGAAATCGCTGGATTTGACCGAATTCTTAAGATTCCTATGGTTTTCCTATGATTTCAGCAAGAGAGCCCGGGCGGGAAATTTGTACAATTTTTGTGAAAAAGCATTGGGTTTTTGATGTTTTTATGTTGAAATGCTTGCAAACACACGGTGTTCGGTAGGATTCTGACATGAACGCGCGCGTGTGCTCTTTGTGGTGTT